>CM031237.1:166399457-166744457 GCA_018340775.1 Taxus wallichiana var. yunnanensis
AGAATTGCTCGCTTTAATGCTAATGGGTCGCATTCTTCTTCTCGCATGACGCCGTAAGTGACATTTTAGCGCCAAATTAATACAAATGGGTCGCATTCTCCTCCAAAATCACTCAAAGTGACAGGTATGGGTCAGGTAAGATATCCATGCCGATTTAATGCATCTGGCAAATAATGAGGAATGGGCTTGCACGCTTTTCCACGTTTTCTGTCCCCCGGCTCGACTCCATGCAATGTAAAAGCCGATTTGGCTCATTTTAAAAAAAAAAGGTTGTTCATTCTTTCTCGCTCGCCTCCCTTCTTTTCTTCTCTAGGGTTGAAAATGGAGTTCGAACCTCCTCCCTTTCTCCGTAATGGCGTTTTTTGCCTTTACTAATGGAATGATGTTCTCAAAACTGGAGCAACAAAACGTGTTTTGTGATGCATCCGTCCATCCTTCTCGCTTTTTTGCTTGTTTTCTTCTTGCTTCTCTCTTCATCAGCAGTATCTCAGTGCATGTTTGAATGTTCACTGCAGTGTCCTGAGCCGTGTTCATGGAGTTTTGGGACATTTTCTCGTGAAATCTATCCTCGGGCCTCGTGATGCATCCGTCCATCCTTCCCATTGCTCACCTCTCTTTGTCCCATGGCGCTTTGATAGATGTTCAACATTCTCCTTCTCTCGTGTATCACCGCTTTTAGTGTAGGCTTTTGCTGTTTTTCCTTTCTCTCTCTCTCTCTCTCTCGGCATGGTTAGATTAGGATTAGATTAGCTTGCCTCGCACCGGAATAGCTTGTGGCAGTGTAGTTTAGGAGCAGAACCAGCCTTCTCTCGGAGATTCCTCTCTCGCCACAAGTCCCACGCTGAGAGAGGTTTCCATGTTGTGCAATCACACTGATGCCCGAACATCAACCTAGAAGCCTCGATGTGCGTCCAGGGGTGCCGTGATTTTGCACTAACAGCTTTTGGCACGACGGTGGGACCTTAGAGGTCTTTCACTTCATCTTTTGCAGTCGATGTGTTCCCGTGAAGATTTCAGCCTTTGAGGCACTTCAAACACATCTCGCGACTCCATCCGGTCAACAACCATCTCTCGAAGTCAGCACCTTCCTTTCCATTCATTTCCATCCATTTTCCATTCATCCTTCTTTCCATCCCTTTCATTCTTTTCCATTCCATGAAGTTGTGCAATCATGACTTCATTTCCATCATGGAACTCACATTTACAACAACAAAGCAAGATATTCCACCTCCAACATGTTTTACAAATCCTCCAGTATCAGCATGCATACTCATATGAACAAAGCAGCAAGCAAAGTCAGGCTTTGGCAATGGAGCTTTCCAAGAGCAAGAGTATGTGCATACAATGAAGACCATCGATCCAAGATGCTGGTCTCGTTGAGAAAATCCAAAAGATGGAGGTGGGGATGGTGCACCCAGTGGCTCAAGACAAATGAAAGCTTTTGAAATCGGTCATGGAGCACCCTGTCCATGGGTGGGACCTTTTCCAAGGCATTACACCCTCAGAGAAGCTTGACTTCATGATTGCAACGCTGCCTTTGCCTTTTGCAAAAGTGGATCAAGAAATAGAGGTGTATGAGAGAAGTATTCAAAGAACCTTGTCAATGGGTAAGCACACCATCTCATGCCTTTTCTTTTCCTTTCCCAACTGCTTCATTTCAGCAAAGTGTCAAGTTTCAAACTCTCCATCTCGCTGTCCCAAATGTTGAATCCATCCCTCCATCCCCTAGTCTTCCACCCCATCTCGATTCTTCTTTCCTTTTCCTTCCAAACAAACTCATCCCCCCACAAGAGCTAACAGAAATACCCCTCCTCCAAAGAAACAAGAGGTTTCACCGCCTCCACCACCACAAAAATTGTAAAATCAGCTTGAGTTTCAACCCATCCTCCTCTTGCATTCCCAATTCCATGTGGGAAGAAGAAATTGAAAAATCACCATCAAGGACAACAAGAGGAAGAGCCAAAAAAAAGAAATGATTCACATACTTGAAGGTTTGGGCTGCCAAATTTGGGATGACAAAGATCCCTCGATGGTTAAGCCTAAAGAGGCCGAGGTTGAACAAATGGTGGTTAGGACTGATTTTGTTGCAGAGAAGAAGAAGATCTCAGAGATCTCAGCAGCCCCAACTTGTCCTCTAGAGCAACAGAATCAAGAGTTTGACTTGACAAACTTCATGCCGGAGGAGGAGTTCAATCAAGAGCAAGATTGCCTTCAAACATTGGAGGAAGGAGAAGCTGCTCCAAATCCAAAAGAAGAGGAGCACATTCTAGCCGTGGAGGAGAAAAGTGCAGATCCAAGGGCTTTGAGCACAAAGCAAAGCACAGGAGAACCTTCAGCTTCTTCTTTCCACTTCACCTCTCTCAAGTTCTAAGATCAAAAGGAGTTTGATCTCTCAAACTCAATATTGAGAGTGAAGGAAACCATGGTGGTCAAGTCAGCAGATCAAGAGGACACCATGGAGGAAGTTAACACGAACAAAGCAGGACAAAGAATGAGGCAGCTTACTCCGCCGATTTGGAGGACTGCTTTGATGGAGAAGAGCCGGTTGAGTTTTCACCATTCTCTCTTTCATCATCCACATTCCAAACACAAGAGCCTCTGCATGAAGGAGAGCTTCATTTGCAGCAGCCTCGCATCTTATAAAGAGCCTTTGGGATCAAAATTGGAAGATTTAATCTTCCATGTTCTTCATCGAGGAAGAGAAAGGACAAGATTCCACCATTTCTTCCACATCATCCATTCAAGAGGGTCTACAAGAAGACTCCATTCTTGGAGTTGAAAATCACAGCTATGGGCATATCAAACGGATCGACCTTGCCCAATCGTATTTGGCTTCATGAGCCAAAGGAGAAGCCACAACCACCATGCTTGCTTCGAGCATGAGGATGAGCTACAAAGTACCAAGGATCAGCCGCCATACCTCTCCAATCCAAATGCAGAGCAACTAAAAGAGGTATTGGATTTTTTCAAATGATACCTTGATGATTTGGATAGAAGACCAGCTTCTTGTTGATTTTCCATCCATCCAAACAGCCATGATCAAGCCAAATCAATTGCATGGCTGCCAATTTTGAAGAAAGGAAGCTATTTCTCACAACCAAATGCAGGTTTGTTTAGTTTAGCTTGCCTTTGCTTCCAGCTAGAGTAGAGTAGGTAGGTTTGCTTTCAAAGAGAAGAAGTGCTTGTGCACACTCTCGCATGTTCCATTTGGGGCATGTATGATTTTCAGCTTTGTACATAGTTTTGGTGTTGCTGGTTTTGCTCTCGCACGCTTCATTTCAAAGGCATCTTGTGAGACAACTCCATGTTCAATGGGTTTCCAAGTGGCTCGTAGGGAGGTTTTCAAAGTTCGATCAGCCTTGTGCTTGCTTATGACTCCATGCCCAATGGATGCTTCAGTTACCGATCATTCATCTAAGCAGTGCATGACCCCACTGAGTCGCTAAATTGTTATCCAAAATTTCACCCCCTGGGTAATTTTGATAACATGCATCGAATATTCAAGTCCCAAGAAAATTGATTGATTCAGGGCCAAAATCATGTTTCTAGAGTCCCCTTCAGAAATATTTTCTAAGTCCCCTGTCCGAGAGGAAAAGAGCAAGCTCGAGAAAATGCAAAAAGGTCAGCAGAAAGGCAAGTAGGTTGATCCAGAAAAATGTGAAAATGACTAAGTCCTAGTCCTAGGGCAATGGGACATTTGGGACAAAAAGGCGCCGCGGGATCGGCCGAAAGCACAAAGCCCCAAAAAGCAAAGGGACATCTGGGACAAAAGTACGCGGGGGCGCGAAAAGCCGATCGGCCGAAAGAGAAAAAAATTGGCTAATCGTTGAGAGGGACGAAAAAGGAAAAAGGGACAAAAATGGCACAAAAAGGGAAAAGGCGAAACGCCGGGACAAGGCAAAAGGGCACAAGCAAACCGAAAAAAAGAGTGGGAAAATCAAATGGGACAAATGGGCGCTAAAAACGGAATGCCAACCGGCGAAAAGAGTCCGTGAGGGTCCAAAATCAAATGGGACATCCGGGACAAATGGACGCGAAATGCCCGAACCGGCCGAAATGAGCACAAAGGGCCCAAAATCAAATGGGACATCCGGGACAAATGGAGGCGAAGTACGCGAAGGAGCCGAAGGAGCCGAGGACCAATCAAGGAATCGCCACGTGTCCTCACAAGAAAAAAAAGTCAAAAGGTCAAAGGGGCGAGTTATCGAGCGCTGAACCGAACCAATGAAATGGCGCCACGTGTCCAAGTTTAAGGGGCCCACAAGCAATTTCAAAAGGAAAGCCCGCGAAAGACGGAGGAGAGAGAATTGCTCGTCCAATCAAGACGTGCCACGTGTCGCCCGTGATGGCGAAGAGCGGGAAAACATTTTAAAATTCTGCTTTTGATCTGCTCTGCGCCCTAAATCTTCGTATCGCCATATCTTTTGATCCGTGAGCTCGATTTCCACGCTTCTTTATATCAACGGAAAGCTCATGAGATTCTACATGATTCTCGGGATCAATCTCGAGTTTTGGTGCAGTCTGAAGAGAGAAAATCAAGAAACGGCTCGACGCGTGTGGTAATGGCCGTGTTTACCTTTCAACAACCCGCTTTAATGCTAATGGGTCGCATTCTTCTTCTCGCACGCCAGTGACATTTTTAGCGCCAAATTAATACAAATGGGTCGCATTCTCCTCCAAAATCACCAAAGTGACAGGTGGTATGGGTTGGTAAGATCCTCCATGCCGATTTAATGCATCTGCATTCAATGAGGAATGGGCTTGCACGCTTTCCCACGTTCTCCCCCCGGGCTCGACTCCATGCAATGTAAAAGCCGATTTTGCTCATTTTAAAAAAAAAAGTTGTTCATTCTTTCTCGCTCTCGCCTCCCTTCTTTTCTTCTCTCTAGGGTCAAAATGGAGTTCGAACCTCCTCCCTTGCTCTCGTAATGGCGTTTTTTGCCTTTTACTAATGGAATGATGTTCTCAGGCAAACTTCTCGAGCAACAAAACGTGTTTGTGATGCATCCGTCCATCCTTCTCTTTTGCTTGTTTTTGTCTCTTCGCTTCTCTCTTCATTGCAGTGTATCTCAGGCATGTTTGAATGTTCACTGCAGGTTCGAGCCGTGTTCATGGAGTTTTGGGACATTTTCTCGTGTGAAATCTATCCTCGGGCCTCGTGATGCATCCGTCCATCCTTCCCATCGCTCACCTCTCTTTGTCCCATGGCGCTTTGATAGATGTTCAACATTCTCCTTCTCTCGTGTATCACCGCTTTAGTGTAGGCTTTTGCTGTTTTTTTCTCTCTCTCTCTCTCTCCTGTCTCCTCGGCATGGTTAGATTAGGATTAGATTAGCTTGCCTCGCACCGGAATAGCTTGTAAGCAGTGTAGTTTAGAGCAGAACCAGCCTTTCTCTCTCGAGATTCCTCTCTCGCTTTACAAGTCCCACGCTGAGAGAGGTTTCCATGTTGTGCAATCACACCGATGCCCGAACATCAACCTAACCCGAACATCAACCTAGAAGCCTGCAAGGCCCAGGTGTGGGCCGTGATTTTGCACTAACAGCTTTGGCACGCCTGGGGGACCTTAGAGGTCTTTCACTTCATCTTTTGCAGTTGATGTGTTCCCGTGAAGATTTCAGCCTTTGAGGCACTTCGCAAACACATCTCGCGACTCCATCCGGTCAACAACCATCTCTCGAAGTCAGCACCTTCCTTTCCATTCATTTCATCCATTTTCATTCATCCTTCTTTCCATCCCTTTCATTCTTTTCCATTCCATGAAGTTGTGCAATCATGACTTCATTTCCATCATGGATTTCACATCAACAACAACAGCAAAGATATTCCACCTCCAACATGTTTTACAAATCCTCCATCAGCATGCATACTCATATGAACATACCCATAGCAGCAAAGCAAAGTCAGCTTTGGCAATGGAGCTTTCCAAGAGCAAGAGTGTGCATACAATGAAGACCATCGATCCAAGATGCTGGTCTCTGTTGAGAAAATCCAAAAGATGGAGGTGGGGATGGTGCACCCAGTGGCTCAAGCACAAATGAAAGCTTTTGGAATCGGTTATGGAGCACCCCGTCCATGGGTGGGACCTTTTCCAAGGCATTACAGCCCTCAGAGAAGCTTGACTTCATGATTGCAACGCTGCCTTTGCTTGCAAAGTGGATCAAGAAATAGAGGTGTATGAGAGAAGTATTCAACAACCTTGTCAATGGGTAAGTTCACACCATCTCATGCCTTTTCTTTTCCTCTTTCCCAATCTGTTCATTTCAGCAAAGGTCAAGTTTCAAACTCTCCATCTCGCTGTCCCAAATGTTGAATCCATTTCTCCATCCCCTAGTCTTCCACCCCATCTCGATTCTTCTTTCCTTTTCCCTTCCAAACAAATCATCCCCTCCACAAGAGCTAACAGTAAATACCCTCCTCCAAAGAAACAAGAGGTTTCACCGCCTCCACCACCACAAAAAAATGTAAAATCAATTGAGTTTCAACCCATCCCTCCTCGCATTCCCAATTCCATGTGGGAAGAAGAAATTGAAAAAATCACCATCAAGGACAACAAGAGGAAGAGCCAAAAAAAAAAAGAAATGACAGATACTCAAGGTTTGGGCTGCCAAATTTGGGATGACAAAGATCCCTCGATGGTTAAGCCTACGTAAGAGGCTAGGGTTGAACAAATGGTGGTTAGGACTGATTTTGTTGCAGAGAAGAAGATCTCGCAGCCCCAACTTGTCCTCTAGAGCAACAAATTGAAGAGTTTGACTTGACAAACTTCATGCCGGAGGAAGAGTTCAATCAAGAGCAAGATTGCCTTCAAACATTGAGGAAGGAGAAGCTGCTCCAAATCCAAAAGAAGAGGAGCACATTCTAGCTATGGAGGAGAAAAGTGCAGATCCAAGGGCTTTGAGCACAAAGCAAAGCACAGAGAACCTTCAGCTTCTTCTTTCCACTTCATCTCTCTCAAGTTCTAAGATCAAAAGGAGTTTGATCTCTCAAACTCAAATATTGAGAGTGAAGGAAACCATGGTGGTCAAGTCAGCAGATCAAGAGGACACCATGGAGGAAGTTGAACACGAGCAAAGCAAAGGACAAAGAATGAGGCAGCTTTACCTGCCGATTTGGAGGACTGCTTTTGATGGAGAAGAGCCGGTTGAGTTTTCACCATTCTCTCTTTCATCATCCACATTCCAAACACAAGAGTCTCTGTCATGAAGGAGAGAGAGCATTCATTTGCAGCAGCCTCGCATCTTATAAAGAGCCCTTTTGAATCAAAATTGAAGATTTAAATCTTCCATGTTCTTCATCGAGGAAGAGAAAGGACAAGTAAGAATTCCACCATTTCTTCCACATCATCCATTCAAGAGGGTCTACAAGAAGACTCCATTCTCGAGTTGAAAATCGAGCTAATGGGCATATCAAACGGATCGACCTTGCCCAATCGTATTTGGCTTCATTGAGCCAAAGGAGAAGCCACAACCAGTCATGCTTGCTTCTGAGCATGAGGATGAGCTACAAAGTACCAAGGATCAGCTGCCATACCTCTCCAATCCAAATGCAGAGCAACTAAAAGAGGTATTGGATTTGTTTTCAGTTGATACCTTGATGATTTGGATAGAAGACCAGCTTCTTGTTGATTTTCCATCCATCCAAACAGCCATGATCAGTGCCAAATCAATTGCATGGCTGCCAATTTTGAAGAAAGGAAGCTATTTCTCACAACCAGTTGTAGGGTTTGTTTAGCTTGCCTTTGCTTCCAGTTAGAGTAGAGTAGCTAGGTTTGCTTTCAGCAGAAGAAGTGCTTGTGCACACTCTGCATGTTCCATTTGGGGCATGTATGATTTTCAGTTTTGTACATAGTTTTGGTGTTGCTGGTTTTGCTCTTGCACAGCTTCATTTCAAAGGGTTTTGGTGAAGACACTCCATGTTCAATGGGTTTCCAAGTGGCTCGTAGGGAGGTTTTCAAAGTTCGATCAGTTTTCGTGCAGTCGCAACTCATGACTCCATGCCCAATGGATGCTTCAGCACGATCATTCATCTAAGCAGTGATGACCCCACTGAAGTCGCTAAAATCCGTTATCCAAAATTTCACCCCCTGGGTAATTTTGATAACATGCATCGAATATTCAAGTCCCAAGAAAATTGATTGATTCAGCCAAAATCATGTTTCTAGAGTCCCCAAATATTTTCTAACTCCCCTGTCTGAGAGGAAAAGAGCAAGCTCGAGAAAATGCAAAAAAAGGTCAGCAGAAGGCAAGTAGGTTGATCCAGAAAAATCATGAAAATGACTAAGTCCTAGTCCTAGGGGCAATTGGGACATTTGGGACAAAAGGCGCGAATCGCCGAAAAGCCAATGGCCGGGCACGCAAAACCGATCCGCAAAGCAAGGACAATCTGGGACAAAAGTACGCGAGGACAAAGGGAGAAAAGCCGAAATGACAAAGAGGAAAAAAAATCGCTAATCGCTGGGACGCTTGGGACAAAAATCGAACCGAAAAAATTGGCAACCGCGAACAGGGGAATCAATGAAAAATGGGACAAAAGGAAAAAAGAACCGGCCGAAAATGGGCAAAAGAGCGCCAAAAGGAAAAATGAGTCAAGGGACAAAAAAATCAAATGGGACAATCAAAAATGGGACAATGCCTAATCCGGCCAAATGAGTCCAAAGGGTCCAAAATCAAATGGGACATCCGGGACAAATGGACGCGAAATGCCCGAACCGGCCGAAATGAGCACAAAGGGCCCAAAATCAAATGGGACATCCGGGACAAATGGAGGCGAAGTACGCGAAGGAGCCGAAGGAGCCGAAGGACCAGGACCAATCGAAATCGCCACGTGTCCTCACAAGAGAAAAGTCAAAAGGTCAAAGGGGCGAAGTTATCGAGCGCCGAACCGAACCAATGAAATGGCGCCACGTGTCCAAGTTTAAGGGGCCCACAAGCAATTTCAAAAGGAAAGCCCGCGAAAGACGGAGGAGAGAGAATTGCTCGTCCAATCAAAGACGTGCCACGTGTCGCCCGTGATGGCGGCGAAGAGCGGGAAAACATTTTAAAATCGTTTTGATCTGCTCTGCGTGCCCTAAATCTTCGTGACGCCATATCTTTTGATCCAGCTCGATTTCCACGCTTTTTATATCAACGGAAAGCTCATGAAATTCTCTACATGATTCTGGGATCAATCTCGAGTTTTGGTGCAGTCTGAAGAGAGAAAATCAAGAAACGGCTCGACGCGTGGTAATGGCCGTAAGCGACCTTTCAACAACCCGCTTTAATGCTAATGGGTCGATTCTTCTTCTCGCACGCGTAAGTGACATTTTAGCGCCAAATTAATACAAATGGGTCGATTCTCCTCCAAAATCGCAAATGACAGGGGTATGGGTTGGTAAGATCCCATGCCGATTTAATGCATCTGGCAAATCAATGAGGAATGGGCTTACACGCTTCCCACGTTTTCATTCCCCCGGGCTCGACCCATGCAATGTAAAAGCCGATTTGGCTCATTTTAAAAAAAGAGGTTGTTCATTCTTTCTCTCTCGCCTCCCTTCTTTTCTTCTCTAGGGTGAAAAAATGGAGTTCGAACCTCCTCCCTTGCTCGTAATGGCGTTTTTTTCCTTTACTAATGGAATGATGTTCTCAGGTAAACTTCTCGAGCAACAAAACGTGTTTTGTGATGCATCCGTCCATCCTTTCTCGCTTTTTGCTTGTTTTCTTCTTGCCTCTTCATCAGCAGTATCTCAGTGCATGTTTGAATGTTCATCGCAGTCCGAGCCGTGTTCATGGAGTTTTGGGACATTTTCTCGTGAAATCTATCCTCGGGCCTCGTGATGCATCTCGTCCATCCTTCCCATTGCTCACCTCTCTTTGTCCCATGGCAGCTTTGATAGATGTTCAACATTCTCCTTCTCTCGGTGTATCACCGCTTTTAGTGTAGGCTTTTGCTGTTTTTCCTTCTCTCTCTCTCTCTCTCCTCTCGGCATGGTTAGATTAGGATTAGATTAGCTTGCCCGCACCGGAATAGCTTGTGGCAGTAGTTTAGAGCAGAACCAGCCTTCTCTCGGAGATTCCTCTCTCGCTTTTACAAGTCCCACGCTGAGAGAGGTTTCCATGTTGTGCAATCACACTGATGCCCGAACATCAACCTAGAAGCCCGATGTGCGTCCAGTGGGTGCTGTGATTTTGCACTAACAGCTTTGGCACGCGGGGGGGACCTTAGAGGTCTTTCACTTCATCTTTTGCAGTTGATGTGTTCCCGTGAAGATTTCAGCCTTTGAGGCACTTCAGAAACACATCCGGCGACTCCATCCGGTCAACAACCCATCTCTCAAGTCATGCACTTTCCTTTCCATTCATTTTCATCCATTTTCATTCATCCTTCTTTCCATCCCTTTCATTCTTTTCCATTCCATGAAGTTGTGCAATCATGACTTCATTTCCATCATGGATTTCACATCAACAACAGCAAAAAGATATTCCACCTCCAACATGTTTTACAAATCCTCCAGATCAGCATGCATACTCATATGAACAAAGCAAGCAAAGCAGCAAGCAAAGTCAGCTTTGGCAATGGAGCTTTCCAAGAGCAAGAGTATGCATACAATGAAGACCATCGATCCAAGATGCTGGTCTCGTTGAGAAAAATCCAAAAGATGGAGGTGGGGATGGTGCAGCCCAGTGGCTCAAGACAAATGAAAGCTTTGAATCGGTTATGGAGCACCCTCGTCCATGGGTGGGACCTTTTCCAAGGCATTACAGCCCTCGTGAGAAGCTTGACTTCATGATTGCAACGCTGCCTTTGCTTGCAAAGTGGATCAAGAAATAGAGGTGTATGAGAGAAGTATTCAAACAACCTTGTCAACGGGTAAGCACACCATCTCATGCCTTTTTTTTTTCCTCTTTCCCAATCTTTCACTCAAGCAAGCAGCATCATCAAGTTTCAAACTCTCCATCTCGCTGTCCCAAATGTTGAATCCATTTCTCCATCCCCTAGTCTTCCACCCCATCTCGATTCTTCTTTCCTTTTCCTTCCAAACAAATCATCCCCTCCACAAGAGCTAACAGAAATACCTCCTCCAAAGAAACAAGAGGTTTCACCGCTCCACCACCACAAAAATTGTAAAATCAATCGAGTTTCAACCCATTCCTCCTCTTGCATTCCCAATTCCATGTGGGGAAAGAAGAAATTGAAAAATCACCATCAAGGACAACAAGAGGAAGAGCCAAAAAGAAAAGAAATGACAATGATGATCTTTGAAGGTTTGGGCTGCTTAAATTTGGGATGACAAAGATCCCTTGATGGTTAAGCCTACGTAAGAGGCTAGGGTTGAGGTTGAACAAATGGTGGTTAGGACTGATTTTGTTGAGAAAGAAGATCTTGCAGATCTCAGCCCCAACTTGTCCTCTAGAGCAAAAATTGAAGAGTTTGACTTGACAAACTTCATGCCGGAGGAAGGAGTTCAATCAAGAGCAAGATTGCCTTCAAACATTGAGGAAGGAGAAGCTGCTCCAAATCCAAAAGAAGAGGAGCACATTCTAGCCATGGAGGAGAAAAGTGCAGATCCAAGGCTTTGAGCACAAAGCAAAGCACAGAGAACCTTCAGCTTCTTCTTTCCACTTCATCTCTCTCAAGTTCTAAGATCAAAAAGGAGTTTGATCTCTCAAACTCAATATTGAGAGTGAAGGAAACCATGGTGGTCAAGTCAGCAGATCAAGAGGACACCATGGAGGAAGTTGAACACGAGCAAAGACAAAGAATGAGGCAGCTTTACTCTCGATTTGGAGGACTCGCTTTTGATGGAGAAGAGCCGGTTGAGTTTTCACCATTCTCTCTTTCATCATCCACATTCCAAACACAAGAGTCTCGCTGTCATGAAGGAGAGAGCATTCATTTGCAGCAGCCTCGCATCTTATAAAGAGCCTTTTGAATCAAAATCGAAGATTTAATCTTCCATGTTCTTCATCGAGGAAGAGAAAGGACAAGAATGATTCCACCATTTCTTCCACATCATCCATTCAAGAGGGTCTACAAGAAGACTCCATTCTCGGAGTTGAAAATCGAGCGCAATGGGCATATCAAACGGATCGACCTTGCCCAATCGTATTTGGCTTCATCTGAGCCAAAGGAGAAGCCACAACCACCATGCTTGCTTCGAGCATGAGGATGAGCTACAAAGTACCAAGGATCAGCCGCCATACCTCTCCAATCCAAATGCAGAGCAACTAAAAGAGGTATTGGATTTTTTCAAATGATACCTTGATGATTTGGATAGAAGACCAGCTTCTTCTTGTTGATTTTCCATCCATCCAAACAGCCATGATCAAGCAAATCAATTGCATGGCTGCCAATTTTGAAGAAAGGAAGCTATTTCTCACAACCAAATAGCAGGTTTGTTTAGCTTGCCTTTGCTTCCAGCTAGAGTAGAGTAGCTAGGTTTGCTTTTTCAAGAGAAGAAGTGCTTGTGCACACTCGCATGTTCCATTTGGGGCATGTATGATTTTCAGCTTTGTACATAGTTTTGGTGTTGCTGGTTTTGCTCTTGCACGCTTCATTTCAAAGGGCATTTGGTGAAGAACACTCCATGTTCAATGGGTTTCCAAGTGGCTCGAGGGAGGTTTTCAAAGTTCGATCACCGTGGTCGCAACTCATGACTCCATGCCCAATGGATGCTTCAGTTACCGATCTTTCATCTAAGCAGTGATGACCCCGCACTGAAGTCGCTAAATCATGTTATCCAAAATTCACCCCCTGGGTAATTTTGATAACATGCATCGAATATTCAAGTCCTGTGAAAATTGATTGATTCGGGCCAAAATCATGTTTCTAGAGTCCCTCAAATATTTTCTAAGTCCCCTGTCCGAGAGGAAAAGAGCAAGCTCGAGAAAATGCAAAAAGGTCATGAAAGGCAAGTAGGTTGATCCAGAAAAAATCATAAAAATGACTAAGTCCTAGTCCTAGGGCAATGGGACATTTGGGACAAAAGGCGCGGACTCGGCCGGTGAAAAGCTTCTGCCAAGTAAGCAAAACAATGCATTGGGACAATCGGGACAATGCAGGGACAAATCGCATCGGGGACAAAAGCCGATGCTGGCGCGAAAATGCCGCCTAGACCGAAGAAAAATCGCTAAGTGAGAGGACGCCGGGGAAAAAAAGGCTCAACCGGCGAACTGCAAAAATGGGCAAGTCCAAAAAATCAAAAGGGACAATGGGGACAAAAAGGACGCGAACTCGAATCGCCGAAATGAGTCAAGGGCCAAAATCAAATGGGACAATCCAACAAATGGGTCCAAAAATGAACCGGCCGAATCAAAAATGAAGTCAAAGGGTCCAAAATCAAATGGGACAAAGGGACATCCGGGACAAATGGACGCGAAAATGCCCGAACCTCACTGAAATGAGCACAAAGGGCCCAAAATCAAATGGGACATCCGGGGACAAATGGAGGCGAAGTACGCGAAGGAGCCGAAGGAGCCGAGGACCAATCGGGAAATCCGCCACGTGTCCTCACAGAGAGAAAAGTCAAAAGGTCAAAGGGGCGAAGTTATCGAGCACCGAACCGAACCAACCAATGAAATGGCGCCACGTGTCCAAGTTTAAGGGGCCCACAAGCAATTTCAAAAGGAAAGCCCACCGAAAGACGGAGGAGAGAGAATTGCTCGTGTCCAATCAAGCACGTGCCACGTGTCGCCCGTGGCGGCGAAGAGCGGGAAAACATTTTAAAATTGCTTTTGATCTGCTCCCGCGCCCTAAATCTTCAGACGCTATATCTTTTTGATCCAGAGCTCGATTTCCACGCTCTTTATATCAACGGAAAGCTCATGAGATTCTCTACATGATTCTGGGATCAATCTCGAGTTTTGGTGCAGTTTGAAGAGAGAAAATCAAGAAACGGCTCTGACGCGTGGTAATGGCCGTAAGTGACGCTTCAACAACCTTTTAATGCTAATGGGTCGATTCTTCTTCTCGCACGCCGTAAGTGACATTTTAGCCGCCAAATTAATACATAATGGGTGATTTCTCTCCAAAATCACAAAAGTGACAGGGTATGGGTTGGTAAGGTCCTCCATGCCGAT
Source organism: Taxus wallichiana var. yunnanensis (assembly GCA_018340775.1). NCBI lineage: Eukaryota > Viridiplantae > Streptophyta > Pinopsida > Cupressales > Taxaceae > Taxus > Taxus wallichiana. The sequence goes on from CM031237.1 coordinate 166,413,515, forward strand.
TTAATGCATCTCGACTTGAGGAATGGGCTTACACGCTTTTCCCACGTTTCTCATTCCCCCGCTCGACTATGCAATGTAAAAGCCGATTTGGCTCATTTTTTAAAAGAGGTTGTTCATTCTTTCTCGCTCTCGCCTCCCCTTCTTTTCTTCTCTAGGGTCAAAATGGAGTTCGAACCTCCTCCCTTGCTCCGTAATGGCGTTTTTTTTGCCTTTTACTAATGGAATGATGTTCTCAGGTAAACTTCTCGAGCAACAAAACGTGTTTTGTGATGCATCCGTCCATCCTTTCTCGCTTTTTGCTTGTTTTCTTCTTTCCTCTCTTCATTGCAGTATCTCAGGCATGTTTGAATGTTCACTGCAGGTCCGAGCCGTGTTCATGGAGTTTTGGGACATTTTCTCGTGAAATCTATCCTCGGCCTCGTGATGCATCTCGTCCATCCTTCCCATTGCTCACCTCTCTTTGTCCCATGGCAGCTTTGATAGATGTTCAACATTCTCCTTCTCTCGTGTATCACCGCTTTTAGTGTAGGCTTTTGCTGTTTTTCCTTTCTCTCTCTCTCTCTCGTCTCCTCGCATGGTTAGATTAGGATTAGATTAGCTTGCCCGCACCGGAATAGCTTGTGGCAGGTGTAGTTTAGGAGCAGAACCAGCCTTCTCTCGAGATTCCTCTCTCGGTTTACAAGTCCCACGCTGAGAGAGGTTTCCATGTTGTGCAATCACACTGATGCCCGAACATCAACCTAGAAGCCTCGATGTGCGCCTGTGGGGTGCCGTGATTTTGCACTAACAGCTTTGGCACGCCACGGGGGACCTTAGAGGTCTTTCACTTCATCTTTGCAGTTGATGTGTTCCCGTGAAGATTTCAGCCTTTGAGGCACTTCGCAAACACATCCGCGACTCCATCCGGTCAACAACCCATCTCTCTCGAAGTCAGCACCTTCCTTTCCATTCATTTCATCCATTTTCATTCATCCTTCTTTCCATCCCTTTCATTCTTTTCCATTCCATGAAGTTGTGCAATCATGACTTCATTTCCATCATGGATTTCACATCAACAACAACAAAGATATTCCACCTCCAACACGTTTTACAAATCCTCCGTATCAGCATGCATACTCATATGAACAAAGCAGCAAAAGTCAGCTTTGGCTATGGAGCTTTCCAAGAGCAAGAGTATGCATAATGAAGACCATCGATCCAAGATGCTGGTCTGTTGAGAAAATCCAAAAGATGGAGGTGGGGATGGTGCACCTGTGGCTCAGTGCTCAAGCACAAATGAAAGCTTTTGAATCGGTTATGGAGCACCCTCGTCCATGGGTGGGACCTTTTCCAAGGCATTACACTTCTCAGAGAAGCTTGACTTCATGATTGCAATGCGCCCCTTTTTGCAAAGTGGGATCAAGAAATAGAGGTGGCCTGAGAGAAGTATTCAAAGAACCTCTTGTCAACGGTAAGCACACCATCTCATGCCTTTTTTTTCCTCTTTCCCAATACTGCTTCATTTCAGCAGGTCAAGTTTCAAACTCTCCATCTCGCTGTCCCAAATGTTGAATCCATTTCTCCATCCCCTAGTCTTCCACCCCATCTCGATTCTTCTTTCTTTTCCCTTCCAAACAAATCATCCCCTCCACAAGAGCTAACAGAAATACCCTCCTCCAAAGAAACAAGAGGTTTCACCGCCTCCACCACCACAAAAATTGTAAAATCAATTGAGTTTCAACCCATTCCTCCTCTTGCATTCCCAATTCCATGTGGGGAAGAAGAAATTGAAAAAATCACCATCAAGGACAACAAGAGGAAGAGCCAAAAAAAAAAATGACAGATACTTGAAGGTTTGGGCTGCCAAATTTGGGATGACAAAGATCCCTCGATGGTTAAGCCTACGTAAGAGGCTAGGTTGAACAAATGGTGGTTAGGACTGATTTTGTTGCAGAAGAAGAAGATCTTGCAGCCCCAACTTGTCCTCTAGAGCAGCAGATTGAAGAGTTTGACTTGACAAACTTCATGCCGAGAGAAGAGTTCAATCAAGAGCAAGATTGCCTTCAAACATTGAGGAAGGAGAAGCTGCTCCAAATCCAAAAGAAGAGGAGCACATTCTAGCCGTGGAGGAGAAAAGTGCAGATCCAAGGGCTTTGAGCACAAAGCAGCTACACAGAGAACCTTCAGCTTCTTCTTTCCACTTCATCTCTCTCAAGTTCTAATATCAAAAGGAGTTTGATCTCTCAAACTCAATATTGAGAGTGAAGGAAACCATGGTGGTCAAGTCACAGATCAAGAGGACACCATGGAGGAAGTTGAACACGAGCAAAGCAGGACAGACAATGAGGCAGCTTTACCTGCGATTTGGAGGACTGCTTTTGATGGAGAAGAGCCGGTTGAGTTTTCACCATTCTCTTTTCATCATCCACATTCCAAACACAAGAGTCTCGCTGCCATGAAGGAGAGCATTCATTTGCAGCAGCAGCCTCGCATCTTATAAAGAGCCCTTTGGAATCAAAATTGAAGATTTAAATCTTCCATGTTCTTCATCGAGGAAGAGAAAGGACAAGAATTCCACCATTTCTTCCACATCATCCATTCAAGAGGGTCTACAAGAAGACTCCATTCTTGGAGTTGAAAATCACAAGCTAATGGGCATATCAAACGGATCGACCTTGCCCAATCGTATTTGGCTTCATCGAGCCAAAGGAGAAGCCACAACCACCATGCTTGCTTCGAGCATGAGGATGAGCTACAAAGTACCAAGGATCAGCTGCCATACCTCTCCAATCCAAATGCAGAGCAACTAAAAGAGGTATTGGATTTATTTTCAATGATACCTTGATGATTTGGATAGAAGACCAGCTTTTGTTGATTTTCCATCCATCCAAACAGCCATGATCAAGCAAGCAAATCAATCGTGCATGGCTGCCAATTTTGAAGAAAGGAAGCTATTTCTCACAACCAAATAGTAGGTTTGTTTAGCTTGCCTTTGCTTCCAGCTAGAGTAGTAGTAGGTTTGCTTTCAGCAGAAGAAGTGCTTGTGCACACTCGCATGTTCCATTTGGGGCATGTATGATTTTCAGCTTTGTACATAGTTTTGGTGTTGCTGGTTTTGCTCTTCACACGCTTCATTTCAAAGGCATTTTGGTGAGAACAACTCCATGTTCAATGGGTTTCCAAGTGGCTCGAGGGGAGGTTTTCAAAGTTCGGATCAGTTTTCAGTCAGCAACTCATGACTCCATGCCCAATGGATGCTTCAGTTACGATCTTCATCTAAGCAGTGAGATGACCCCACCGAAGTCGCTAAATCAAGTTATCCAAAATTTCACCCCCTGGGTAATTTTGATAACATGCATCGAATATTCAAGTCCTGTGAAAATTGATTGATTCGGGCCAAAATCATGTTTCTAGAGTCCCTCAAATATTTTCTAACTCCCCTGTCGAGAGAGGAAAAGAGCAAGCTCGAGAAAATGCAAAAAGGGTCAGCAGAAAGGCAAGTAGGTTGATCCAGAAAAAGTGTGAAAATGACTAAGTCCTAGTCCTAGGGAGCAATTGGGACATTTGGGACAAAGGCGCCGATCGGCCGAAAAGCCTCAGCAAGCAAAATAAATTGCAAAAACGACATCTGGGACAAAAGTACGCGGCGGGCGCGAAAAGCCGATCCGGCCGAAAAATTGGAGGAGAGGGAAAAATGGGACAATCGGGACCGAGAGGGACGCTCGGGGACAAAAGGGACCGAAAAAATTGGAATCAAATGGGACAATCGAAAAAGCCGAATGAGCACAAAAAGTCAAAAAGTGATTGGGACATCCGGGACAAATGGGACAAAAGGCAAAAATGGCGAACCCGCCGAATGAATCGGCCGAAATGAGTCCAGAGGGTCCAAAATCAAATGGGACATCTGGGACAAATGGACGCGAAATGCCCGAACCGGCCGAAATGAGCACAAAGGGCCCAAAATCAAATGGGACATCCGGACAAATGGAGGCGAAGTACGTGAAGGAGCCGAATCAGCCGAGGACCAATCGAAATCGCCACGTGTCCTCACAGAGAAAAGTCAAAAGGTCAAAGGGGCGAGTTATCGAGCGCTGAACCGAACCAATGAAATGGCGCCACGTGTCCAAGTTTAAGGGGCCCACAAGCAATTTCAAAAGGAAAGCCCGCGAAAGACGGAGGAGAGAGAATTGCTCGTCCAATCAGCACGTGCCACGTGTCGTCCAGATGGCGAAGAGCGGGAAAACATTTTAAAATTCGTTTTGATCTGCTTGCGTGCCCTAAATCTTCGACGCCATATCTTTTGATCCAGAGCTCGATTTCCACGCTCTTTATATCAACGGAAAGCTCATGAGATGCTCTACATGATTCTCGGGTCAATCTCGAGTTTTGGTGCAGTCTCAAGAGAGAAAATCAAGAAACGGCTCGACGCGTGATAATGGCCGTGGCTGACTTTCAACAACCAAATTTAATGCTAATGGGTCGATTCTTCTTCTCGCACGCCGTTGACATTTTAGCCGCCAAATTAATACATAATGGGATGATTCTCCTCCAAAATCGGTCAAAGTGATGGGGTATGGGTTGGTAAGATCCTCCATGCCGATTTCCATCTTTCAATGAGGAATGGGCTTACACTTCCCACGCTTTCATTCTTCCTATAATGTAAAAGCCGATTTGGCTCATTTTAAAAAAAAAGGTTGTTCATTCTTTCTCGCTCGCCTCCCTTCTTTTCTTCTCTCTAGGTCAAAATGGAGTTCGAACCTCCTCCCTTGCTCTCGTAATGGCGTTTTTTGCCTTTTACTAATGGAATGATGTTCTCAGGCAAACTTCTCGAGCAACAAAACGTGTTTTGTGATGCATCCGTCCATCCTTCTCGCTTTTTGCTTGTTTTCTTCTTCGCCTCTCTTCACTGCAGTATCTCAGTGCATGTTTGAATGTTCACTGCAGTCTGAGCCGTGTTCATGGAGTTTTGGGACATTTTCTCGTGTGAAATCTATCCTCGGGCCTCGTGATGCATCTCGTCCATCCTTCCCATTGCTCACCTCTCTTTGTCCCATGGCAGCTTTGATAGATGTTCAACATTCTCCTTCTCTCGTGTATCACCGCTTTAGTGTAGGCTTTTGCTGTTTTTCCTGGTTTCACAAGTCCCACGCTTGGAGAGAGGTTTCCATGTTGTGCAATCACACCGATGCCCGAACATCAACCTAGAAGCCCGATGTGCGTCCAGGGGTGCTTGTGATTTTGCACTAACAATCCTCTTTTAGCTCTTCTTCCGACATGACTTGTAAAATGTAATGATTTTTTCCTGTCACAAATTTATTGATAGCATTTATTATTGTTTGTTGAGACTATTTATTTAATATTGCTGTTTTTTCTGTCCATATTAGATGAATGGGATTATGCATACCTTCTCTATACACGTGTATCTTATTAATAGTATTTAAAGTTATCAATTTTGCTATGACCTTTGTAATATGTTGAAATTTTAGATAATCATGAAAAAATTAAAGTTCATTTGAATGGTACGAGTGTCTCGAATATCATATATTTGTTTCAAGTGTTCACTAGAGTGGCAATGGCTATAGAACACTAATGGAAGACCCATATTCATTGCTTTGGATGTGTCTGATGTTTCTTCCTTGCTCATCTGCCGGGCCAAGGCAAGCTAGGCATCACTTTGCAGTCACTAGATTGGAGTTGCATATCTTTCACTGGCTGTACTTATTCAAATATCACATTTTTAATGAGAAAATTCATCATATTAGTACTTTTCATTGTGGTCTAAACAAGACCAAATAACATTTCTATTCGATATAGCTCAAGTGATACAGAGATGTATTGGATATAATAGATGTGCTGTTGAAGCGCACCTCAGAAAGTCGAAAAGAACATGGAAAAATGCTCAAAAAAATAAAATTGAAAAAAACACTTACCCATTGCGAAGTTTGCCTCAGAAATTTTCACAACAAACATGTCACATTTAAGCTAAAATAGTACCACAAACATAACTAATGATTGTATATGAGTTTCAAGGGATGTCGAAATGATGCAAATGTAATGATATTTTGTAAATGCAATTTTATATAGAAATTATTATGTACATTTTTAATATGAAGTTATTGTATACATTTTTATTTTTATTTTATAATTTCGGTCTCTTTTTGACCAACACTCTCTTTCCAGAATATATTCTCACTGTCAATCTCTGAGTTTCTCATTCTCTACCAACCTTTTACCTATGGAGAACAAGTACCCATTACTTGTTAATGAAGTCATGACTAGTACTGTGAACAATGTTAACCCGGAATTGTTTATGCTTGTATAATTAACTCTTCTGAAGTGAACATGTTATTAGCTGACCCTGAATACCATGTATTGGAATTAAACATTTACCCCCATTTTAAAAAATAGCACAATAAAATTTGCTACAAATTTGCTTGCGGTCAATGTTTCAACCTCGACTCAGGTGCCAGATAAAGACTTTCGCTGTGCATTGCATGCCCACAGGGCCACAAGAGAGGTCAGGTCATCTTTTAAAAATAAATAAAAATACAGAGTATGGCGATATCCATCATAAATGGGTCATAAACAAGTCCACTGAAGATCCTCTTGTTTCAGTATATTCAACAGCAACAAAGTGGATGGGAGCAACAGTTTATGGACCATATTCCCGTATAGTGTCCTTATAAATATGGTTCTTAAATATAGCAACAAATTCCATAGAAATTGACTCCAAATTGAAAGCAGAACAACAAAAAAACAATACAGCTATGACTTACACACTTAGCAGGCCATGATCGAGAATATGTTGAACCTCTATATAATAATTGCTAGAATTCCTTGAGCAGAGAACGGACAGAGAATGCTGGAATTTCAATCAATACTATCTCAGCTGAAAATTTTCCCATATATTGTTGCCAACAAGGAAAGCATACTTCATTATAAAACACAACAGATTAAAGCAACCAATTCATAACAAACTTTCACATGTAAGTTGATTGCGTAGTTATCCTAACTTAAAATGATACAAAAGAAACTAATCCTTATATAGACCCATCTTTTCCAAAGGAAGGCTTAAGCACAAAATCTTCTATAATAAATTCATTTAAACACAAGATTTTAAAAGGCTTACTTCTCTCTTACATGTATTCTTAACTGAGGGAAGGTATATTTTTATATCAAAAGATTAGTCAATGGTGATTGTATGCAAGTTTGTATAATTACTGTCTTGTTTTGGCCTAGGATGGATAAACAATAAATATTCCAATATAGACAGACTAAAAAAAAACTATTTAAAAAAGAAAAAGAGAGATAGTTGAGGAATTCCATGCCATAACAAAACATTATCATTCTCACTTTATCATGGGAAATATTTTTTAATTATTTGCTTGAAACAAGAGCATACAAGTGATATTCCACAAACGTTTCCCCATAAATCTGGTTGATAAAGTTAGCAGGAAATTCCAGGGAGAATGGCTCCAAATTGAAAGTAGGAATGTAAAAAAAGTAGGTATAGCTGACACTTGTAGCAGGCCACAATCATTTACTTTCTTGAAGATATCATTGCAGTAGCATATTGTTAGTTGTCTAGCCAAAGGAGCGGTGCTATATGATAAAAGAAATATATGAATAGAACACCACACAAGATTGGAAGCAATAGACAAATAAAAATATATCAAAGATTTGCAAGTGCAACACTTTCACAAGGGTTTGCATGGTAATAGTCCTTTTCAAATACAATCTGATCAATATGAAAGATGATTAAGTCGCTGATGAGACCTTAAGGCATGGTTTTGCTGGAGAAAAAACCTTTCATAGCCTTCTCTTGCGAACAAAAGGAAACAAAAGCTTCAGAATTATATCAACCCTTTTGAAATAATTATTTTTCCAGCTCTCTCTCAACACAATCAATAACAATACACCACCAAAACCTACTCCATATGACAACCCCAGTCCTACCTCATACCACGGTATTTGTTTTCTGCTCTCTTCATTGTTGTCTTCTTCTTCATTAGAAGCAGGAGGAGGAGGTGCAAATTGTGGCCAAGAGCAATTCTTTGGAAGTGGACATCCCCATAAATTCAGATTTTGTAAATATGATGATTGTGTAAATGTGAACATGTGTCCTCCTTGTGGTATGATACCAGAGAGATTGTTGCTAGACAGATTTAAAAATCCCAAATAGTCTAGAGATGTGAGCTCCTTTGGAATATATCCAGAAAACATGTTTCTAGAAAGGTCCAATGATTCCAGATCACTCATTTCTCCCAAACTACTTGGAAGCGTCCTGCTGAAATTGTTCATGGATAGATTGAGAGACTTCAACCCTTTCAACTTTCCAAAATCATAAGGAATAACTCCATTCAATTGATTTCTTGAGAGATCTATGCATGATATAGTGGATAGAATATATGAATAGTGTTGCTCTATGCCTTTGGAAGTCATATTCAACTCATCATGATAAGCATATGGTTCATTAAGAGGTCCAAGTGGATACCTTCTTTTCATCCTATGTCCACTTTCTACCATAGTCATTGCTTGCAGAGATACAATGCTATGAGGAATACACCCTGACAAACTATTGGCGGAGAGATCTAAGATATGGAGTTGCTTCAACTTGCCAATTTCAGAAGGAATGCTACCTCTGAAATGATTGTTCTTCATCAGTAGCACTTGAAGGTATGAAAGATTTCCGATTGACTTTGAAATATGCCCTGTGAATGAATTGTGCCCAATATCAAGTGTTTGTAGTTTTGTACAATTTACTATTGGGGAAGGGAATCTTCCACTTAGCTTATTATTGTGTACAATCAAGGACAAGGGGCATAGCCCACAAGGTATGCTTCCTTCCAGACCATTATCTCCCAAGTTCAATACTAGAAGTTGAAGAATATCAGCCAAGCTTGGTGGAATGACTCCGTTTAATTTGTTGTTTGCCAAATTTAACTTTACAAGACCAGTCAAGTTGCTCAAACTTGGAGGAATATTGCCAATCAGGGAATTGTCATTTAGCATCAATACTTCTAGAGTAGAAGGCCATACAGACGGCATGGATCCCAATAATGCATTCTTAGAAACATCAAAGACTGTCAAATTATTTAAAGCATTTGGGAAAATATTGCCTTGCAAATAATTTTGTGAGAGATTTAAGAATCTCAAATGAGGACTGAAATGCCATAGCCAAGATGGAATTTCTCCATAAAGATTGTTGTTAGCCAATTTCAGATGGCTCAATGAGTATTGAGTTGAAATCCATGGCGGAATTTGACCATCAAGATTGCATGATGTCAAATGCAAGTATTCTAATTGGAATAAAGGAATCCAAGTTGAGCTAATATTCAGCACACAATTGGATAAAGACAACTCAGACAAGTTGGTAAGGTTGTGAATCAAGGTTTCTGAAATTGTATGATGGTGGCCAAGCTCCACAAACTTTGCCAGCATCCTCCCAACATCTTGACAAAGGTAGTAATCATTGATAATGCAGTAATCAATTGATAATATGTTTTCTATTTTATTTTCTGCCTTCAATCTCTGAACATGATCTCTTTCTCACGTATTCACATTCATGTATTGCACTTAGATTGTTGAAAATGAAGTTTTCATTAAAAAAATTATTTGTGTTTACCGATATGGACAATATTTTTGTTACGCTCATATTTTTGGCTCAATACCCAAAGATAGTTACTAACGATGGTTTTGAGATTGATGAAAAATGATACCAAGAAAGGGACGTACCAATAGGAAACTATCTAAGTGTGGGGTAATGTTCTTGCATTTGCAAAAAAAATGATAGCGAACCCTTCAAAAGCTTGTTGTTTATTCATCTAATCCAATTCTCTTGCACCAACAGACAACACTGCTACCTTAGATGTTTAGTGTCGCCGACTACATGATAGAACAAATCTATAAGAACATTGTATACACATGATTAGGTTAACTTTTGTAAAGAGATAAATGGATATCGTTTGTTAAAAAGTGACAAATTTGTATAAATATTGAAACTTGCATCATTTATTACGGATGACAAACAATACATTGTTGAACTATTTTAATTAAAGTAGAAGGGCATAAGTGGGAAATTATTACAAAGTGATTGAATTAAACAACCTTGAATAGATACATAACATTATAAAATGCAAAATAAACATTAAAAATCCATTTTGTTGAGGCAACAACGTATTACGTTGAGAAATAACCTACTTTGGTATAGATCATGTAGGAGCATAAAAAGATGGTATCACAGTTTTAGATATTATAATGAGCATATCTTGTAAACTAATAATGTGTTTGTTCATCATTTCTCAAGGGTAACAACATAATATGTTGTTGAACTGCTGCAATCTAAAATTACCCTTAAATTCCATTTGTGTTGGTCTCATCTTCAAGTTCTTCAACAAGCCCCCTTTCCCTATCTCGTTCTGCAGCTCTTTTTAATTCATCCTCCCATGTTAGTCGACGTGATACACGACTCTTTTTTACAATAGGAAAACTAGCTTTCCTATTTGTTGGACATGGGCGCCTTCGATTCAACATCTTCTCTATAAAATATCTCTCTCGATGAAGTGTATTGTTGAATCCATCATCTACAGGTCTAAACGGTTGTGCCTCAGGATGTTGCACACCTAATATAGAAGATATTTGGCTTCCCCTCAATCGGTTTGTTGTTTCCACAAGTGTATTCTCTAATAAAGTAAGAAATGACTTGTTTAGAGGACCAACAAGACTGTTATCTACTATTTTTCTGATCCTTCTCACTTGTGGGCTCAAGTGTTCATCTTCTTCATTTATAACATGTTTATCTTGTTGCAAAACATGCATAGAGTCTTCACAGGTGTTTGGAGGATTCCATGCTTGACCAAAAGGATCATCAACCACATGTTCATCTCCACATGCAACATTTGGAGCACAAAATAAACCCTAGAGAACATTACAAATTAGTATAATAAATCAAAGATTTGAATAAAAACCAAAATTAATAGAATTTAGATACAATAAATTACTATGTTGGAAAATCTTGAAAAACATTTTGCCTAGAATACCTGAACATTAAAGTTTTCTCTCGCTGAATTCTTTTTCATCATATTCACTTTAATTACGTGCTTACATAAGTACCCATTCTTTGACACTCCACATCCACACATTGCCAAATGTGGGGTTTGATACCATACTTCATAGTGACAAGTATCATCCGTCTGGCTACGAACCCATGCTAACCGTGGGTCAGAGGTATGGAAGGTGACATAATAATCAGGAATGGATTGTGCATGCATCCATTGGTTATTTTCTAGTTTCTCCACTTTGAAGTTACGGTAGAACCCACTTTCCTTACAACATTGACTCCACCAATAATATATAAAAACAACTGTGATTAACTGATGTATCAGCCAGTCAACCCTGCGATGAGATGCTTTTCGAATGGAGGATAACCACTTACTCTTAAGTATAGAGTGATATGCCTCTATTGCAGCATTTGTTTCTTTCCTAGCATGCTTTAAAGTCCGTAGATGTCTCACCCACATTCCAATTCTTAGAAGCCAGTGTTCCTGCCAATATTTAATAAATTTTATCTCGTCCGCAAATTCTGTAACAAAATCTTGTGCCATTTGAATAGCACTCTCCTCATTATTTGAATGGTGCATAATTTCCCCCAACCTATTAAACATTACACGTCTTTTTTGATCTTCCTTAACCTTGGCAACAAGATTCTTCAACCATGCCCTCCTTACATGCCAGCTGCATAAGTATACTTCACACCCAAAAACTTCTCTGTATTTGAAAATGAATTGTATTAGAATTTTAAAAATTTGATAGCAAACTTAATATCTATAATTTAAATTTATATATTCTAACAATATACAAAAAGAGTAATTTACAACCTAATAGCATTGATTTCAGCTATAGCATCATCTACCATGAAAGCATTTAGTTTCCACTCAAGCATATGAGCATGTGCTCTATTCACCAGCTTTTTCATCCATTGGGTTAAGTCGCTAGTTGTAACTCTTGACATTATGACCTATGCAACTGGTAGGCCCATGTGTTTGGAATCGAATGCGAGGATGGTATAGAGTTTGAACTATGGAGAGTTGGCAATGCAATAACAATGTGAATTAGTAGATTATTGGTAAGAAAATGTAACATATTTTTTGCAGAATTTTTTTATTGATAAGATTATGTAAAAGAGAATACCTTCATTCCATTGGTCCCAAAAGTGGCGTCCATTGCAAGTATGTTGTTATGGCCATATTTTAACATCCACTCAAGTTGTTGCGGCATTTGAATGCCCATGATAAATGGCACGTGACCATCTTCCTCAACATTTCCTTCATACTCTTGGTATTCAAAACATATATTTGGATTTTGATCTTGCCATACTCTCACACTTTGGGCATCATTTCTATCATACATGTACTTTGCTGCTTTTATTTTTGTATCAATATTTTGAACATCATGTGAAGACAAGAAATCATCATGTTTTGTTTGCCCATCAAACAAGGCTAGCTTCTCATGAACCATTTCACGGTGCTTTTGCAACACAATATCAGCTGGCATTCCTAATAACAATAACTTTTCTACCCATTCTTGCAATTCCTTACTAATATGTGGCGCATAATAAGCTCGTGTCCCTTCAAATTTGTGATTTTTTTGGCCATGGCATATATGATTGTTGTTATCCACATGATCCATCTGAGGATATGTGATAAGTGCATATTCACTTCTTTTCATAAGAATTCACACATTAAAATTGCATTGGCAACCACATTTTATATGTTTACGTCCAGGTCTACTCCCCGTCCCTCTAGTTGGAACCTTGGACTTATCATATGGCAAAGCATCCTCTTCTTTAAAGTCTTCAGGCCCATAGCTACACCAATATCTGCAAAATGTCACTAAAAGTGAGTCATAATAAAATAAACAACAATTTTAAAACTGCATTAAAAACATCACCGAACATTGCCACATCATACATTATATAACTGATGGTGCTATCAATTCGAACCCGGTGTGTACTTTCCCTTATGGGTGATGAATGACTCCAACGTTTGTAATAACTTGTTGGAAATGATGTCCGCTGACATTCCCCTTTAATAAAATCATCTACTCGTCCAACTTCTATCCATGCAACAAAATCCCCTTCCACTCCACGGTTATCTTTAACTTTGCTCCAAACTACATCTAATGCAGAGAACAGTCCTTCCGGAGGACATTGGATAGGAATGTCTAACAAGCGCTTCCACTTTGAGTCTCTCTGATTATACATTGATGTTAATAACACTACAAATTATTAAAATTTGGAAAAAAAATGCTCAAGCTAACACACTATACAATTAGACAATAACACTAACCATTTGATATTTATATTATAGCTGATGCTAAAATGATAGGACCTGCCTGCATTCACAAATGTTCAATATGTTAAAGAAATTGAGGATCATTATTAAAAAATTCAGGTCAACAAAAAAAGTAAAAACGACATCAATAATCTCATAAAAACGACATCATACATATATAAGATTAGACAATAGAGTATCTTTTCTAAGTTATTTAAGGTTGAGAAATGTTTAAAATCAGCTGCTGCCGTATAGAAGAGAATTAACCCAAAAATAGCTCTCAAGGGTATCACAAATCATCACTAGCATCAATATAAATGGACTAGTAGCTAGGAGTTAAAAGGTAAATGTGGACAGTTAGGGCAGCCTTACTCAAAGTACTTGTCATTGGCTATATGCTTGGAAGTCAGACTTCAATGTTGATTGTTCGAAAAGATAGGTGTATGCATACAAAGAAAGATTGAGGGCACGGTTGTAGAGAAGAACAACAACATGAATATGAGAACGTGACATGCTCCTTGAGGAGGATCTACTGAGCTAAGAGGGACACCAACTATAATGAATATAGCTTGTAAAAATAACGTGTTCCACCGTTTAGTCCGGGTGACAACGTAATATGTTGTCGTCGTGTCAAAATTAAATTGTGAGAGGATGAATTGGAAAGTATTCCAGTTTAATTGAATCAAACAACTTTTAATAGATTATTCAATGCTAAACAAACTTTATAAATGCAGGTCGTCAAAGAAACAACGTATTACGTTGAGAAACCACCTTCTTAGATAAAGATCCTGTAGGCGCACTAAGATCTTAAATTATAGTTTTATATAGTACACCATGTACCTTATGGAGCCTAGTAATGAGTCAGGTCATCGTTATCGCGGGCAACAACGTAATGTGTTGTTAAATTGTTGTACTCATAGTAGGAGGGAAAGGATTTAGATCCTTTAGGCACATAAGAATGGTGCATTGCAGTTTTATACACTATAATTACTATATCTTGTAAAAATAGTGCGCTCCATCATTTAGTATGGGTGACAACCTAATAATAGGATTTGATACTTTGATGATCCTTCATTGCACACACGTGGGCCAAAACCTGTGAAGGGCAGAATTGATCATTGAATGGTATCATTTGAAGACCTTGTTTGATGATAAATCGGGTGCATAACAGTCTCATAAAGGATTACCTCCGCAAGGGAGAACAAAGATGAAGTTTTATATATGCATTCAAGGATATTTAAGGTTCATAAAAGAGTGTTGTTGAGTTAAGACAACAGCATGGAGATAAAGAGAGAGTGTTCTTTTTAGAACTCGAGAAGAAATGGAGTGTTGAGGTTGGATAAATGGACTAGTAGCTAGGAGTTAAAAGGTAAATGTGGACAGTTAGGGCAGTCAACAACCTTACTCAAAGTACTTGTCATTGGCTATATGCTTGGAAGTCAGACTTCAATGCTGATTGTTCGAAAAGATAGGTGTATGCATACAAAGAAAGATTGAGGGCACGGTGGTAGAGAAGAACAACAACATGAATATGAGAACGTGACATGCTCGTTGAGGAGGATCTACCGAGCTAAGAGGTACACCAACTATAATGAATATAGCTTGTAAAAATAACGTGTTCCACGGTTTAGTCCGGGTGACAACGTAGTACGTTATCATCGTGTCGAAATTAAATTGTGAGAGGATGAATTGGAAAGTATTCCAATTTAATTGAATCAAACAACTTCTAATAGATTATTCAAGTGCTTAACAAACTTTAAAAATGTAGGTCGTCAAAGAAACAACGTATTACGTTGAGAAACCACCTTCTTAGATAAAGATCTTGTAGGCGCACGGAGATCTTAAATTATGGTTTTATACAGTATAGCATGTACCTTATGGAGCCTAGTAACGAGTCAGGTCATCATTATCATGGGGAAACAACGTAATGTGTTGTTAAATTGTTGTACTCATAGTAGGAGGGAAAGGATTTAGATCCTTTAGGCACATAAGAAATGGTGCATTGCAGTTTTATACACTATAATTACTATATCTTGTAAAAATAGTGCGCTCCATCATTTAGTATGGGTGACAACCTAATAATAGGATTTGATACTTTGATGATCCTTCATTACACACACGTGGGCCAAAACCTGTGAAGGGCAGAATTGATCATTGAATGGTATCATTTGAAGACCTTGTTTGATGATAAATCGGGTGCATAACATTCTCATAAAGGATTACCTCCGCAAGGGAGAACAAAGATGAAGTTTTATATATGCATTCAAGGATATTTAAGGTTCATAAAAGAGTGTTGTTGAGTTAAGACAGGTTTGCGTAGAGAAAGAGAGAGTGTTTTTTTAGAACTCGAGAAGAAATGGAGTGTTGAGGTTGGATAAATGGACTAGTAGCTAGGAGTTAAAAGGTAAATGTG
This sequence comes from Taxus wallichiana var. yunnanensis, assembly GCA_018340775.1. NCBI lineage: Eukaryota > Viridiplantae > Streptophyta > Pinopsida > Cupressales > Taxaceae > Taxus > Taxus wallichiana. The sequence goes on from CM031237.1 coordinate 166,429,238, forward strand.
GACAGTTAGGGCAGTCAGCAACCTTACTCAAAGTACTTGTCATTGGCTATATGCTTGGAAGTCAGACTTCAATGCTGATTGTTCGAAAAGATAGGTGTATGCATACAAAGAAAGATTGAGGGCACGGTTGTAGAGAAGAACAACAACATGAATATGAGAACGTGACATGCTCCTTGAGGAGGATCTACTGAGCTAAGAGGTACACCAACTATAATGAATATAGCTTGTAAAAATAACGTGTTCCACCGTTTAGTCCGGGTGACAACGTAATACGTTGTCGTCGTGTCGAAATTAAATTGTGAGAGGATGAATTGGAAAGTATTCCAGTTTAATTGAATCAAACAACTTTTAATAGATTATTCAGTGCTAAACAAACTTTAAAAATGCAGGTCGTCAAAGAAACAACGTATTACGTTGAGAAACCACCTTCTTAGATAAAGATCCTGTAGGCGCACGAAGATCTTAAATTATAGTTTTATACAGTACACCATGTACCTTATGGAGCCTAGTAACGAGTCAGGTCATCGTTATCATGGGAAACAACGTAATGTGTTGTTAAATTGTTGTACTCATAGTAGGAGGGAAAGGATTTAGATCCTTTAGGCACATAAGAAATGGTGCATTGCAGTTTTATACACTATAATTACTATATCTTGTAAAAATAGTGTGCTCCATCATTTAGTATGGGTGACAACCTAATAATAGGATTTGATACTTTGATGATCCTTCATTGCACACACGTGGGCCAAAACCTGTGAAGGGCAGAATTGATCATTGAATGGTATCATTTGAAGACCTTGTTTGATGATAAATCGGGTGCATAACAGTCTCATAAAGGATTACCTCCGCAAGGGAGAACAAAGATGAAGTTTTATATATGCATTCAAGGATATTTAAGGTTCATAAAAGAGTGTTGTTGAGTTAAGACAGTTTGCATGGAGACAAAGAGAGAGTGTTCTTTTTAGAACTCGAGAAGAAATGGAGTGTTGAGGTTGGATAAATGGACTAGTAGCTAGGAGTTAAAAGGTAAATGTGGACAGTTAGGGCAGTCGGCAACCTTACTCAAAGTACTTGTCATTGGCTATATGCTTGGAAGTCAGACTTCAATGCTGATTGTTCGAAAAGATAGGTGTATGCAACAAAAGAAAGATTGAGGGCACGGTTGTAGAGAAGAACAACAACATGAATATGAGAACGTGACATGCTCCTTGAGGAGGATCTACTGAGCTAAGAGGCACACCAACTATAATGAATATAGCTTGTAAAAATATTGTTTTCCACCATTTAGTCCGGGTGACAACGTAGTACGTTGTCGTCGTGTCGAAATTAAATTGTGAGAGGATGAATTGGAAAGTATTCCAGTTTAATTGAATCAAACAACTTTTAATAGATTATTCAGCGCTAAACAAACTTTAAAAATGCGGGTCGTCAAAGAAACAACGTATTACGTTGAGAAACCACCTTCTTAGCTAAAGATCCTGTAGGCGCACGAAGATCTTAAATTATAGTTTTATACAGTACACCATGTACCTTAAGCAGCCTAGTAACGAGTCAGGTCATCGTTATCGCGGGCAACAACGTAATGTGTTGTTAAAAAAGGATTTAGATCCTTTAGGCACATAAGAATGGTGCATTGCAGTTGTATACACTATAATTACTATATCTTGTAAAAATAGTGCGCTCCATCATTTAGTATGGGTGACAACCTAATAATAGGATTTGATACTTTGATGATCCTTCATCAGCACACATGTGGGCCAAAACCTATGAAGGGCAGAATTGATCATTGAATGGTATCATTTGAAGACCTTGTTTGATGATAAATCGGGTGCATAACAGTCTCATAAAGGATTACCTCCGCAAGGGAGAACAAAGATGAAGTTTTATATATGCATTCAAGGATATTTAAGGTTCATAAAAGAGTGTTGTTGAGTTAAGACAGTTTTCATGGAGACAAAGAGAGAGTGTTTTTTTAGAACTCGAGAAGAAATGGAGTGTTGAGGTTGGATAAATGGACTAGTAGCTCGGAGTTAAAAGGTAAATGTGGATAGTTAGGGCAGTCAGCGACCTTACTAAAAGTACTTGTCATTGGCTGTATGCTTGGAAGTCAGACTTCAATGCTGATTGCTCGAAAAGACAGGTGTATGCATACAAAGAAAGATTGAGGGCACGGTGGTAGAGAAGAACAACAACATGAATATGAGAACGTGACATGCTCCTTGAGGAGGATCTACCGAGCTAAGAGGTACACCAACTATAATGAATATAGCTTCTAAGAATATCGTTTTCCACCGTTTAGCCCGGTGACAACGTAATGCGTTGTCGTCGTGTCGAAATTAAATTGTGAGAGGATGAACTGGAAAGTATTCCAGTTTAATTGAATCAAACAACTTCTAATAGAGTATTCAGCGCTAAACAAACTTTATAAATGCAGGTCGTCAAAGAAACAACGTATTACGTTGAGAAACCACCTTCTTAGATATAGATCCTGTTGGCGCACAAAGATCTTAAATTATAGTTTTATACAGTACACCATGTACCTTATGGAGCCTAGTAACGAGTCAGGTCATCGTTATCGCGGGCAACAACGTAATGTGTTGTTAAATTGTTGTACTCATAGTAGGAGGGAAAGGATTTAGATCCTTTAGGCACATAAGAATGGTGCATTGCAGTTTTATACACTATAATTACTATATCTTGTAAAAATAGTGCGCTCCATCATTTAGTATGGGTGACAACCTAATAATAGGATTTGATACTTTGATGATCCTTCATTGCACACACGTGGGCCAAAACCTGTGAAGGGCAGAATTGATCATTGAATGGTATCATTTGAAGACCTTGTTTGATGATAAATCGGGTGCATAACAGTCTCATAAAGGATTACCTCCATAAGGGAGAACAAAGATGAAGTTTTATATATGCATTCAAGGATATTTAAGGTTCATAAAAGAGTGTTGTTGAGTTAAGACAGTTTGCATGGAGACAAAGAGAGAGTGTTTTTTTAGAACTCAAGAAGAAATGGAGTGTTGAGGTTGGATAAATGGACTAGTAGCTAGGAGTTAAAAGGTAAATGTGGACAAGATTAGGGCATCAAAGCAACCTTACTAAAAGTACTTGTCATTGGCTGTATGCTTGGAAGTCAGACTTCAATGCTGATTGCTCGAAAAGACAGGTGTATGCATACAAAGAAAGATTGAGGGCACGGTGGTAGAGAAGAACAACAACATGAATATGAGAACGTGACATGCTCCTTGAGGAGGATCTACTGAGCTAAGAGGTACACCAACTATAATGAATATAGCTTCTAAGAATATCATTTTCCACCGTTTAGCCCGGGTGACAACGTAATGCGTTGTCGTCGTGTCGAAATTAAATTGTGAGAGGATGAACTGGAAAGTATTCCAGTTTAATTGAATCAAACAACTTCTAATAGAGTATTCAGCGCTAAACAAACTTTATAAATGCAGGTCGTCAAAGAAACAACGTATTACGTTGAGAAACCACCTTCTTAGATATAGATCCTGTTGGCGCACCAAGATCTTAAATTATAGTTTTATACAGTACACCATGTACCTTATGGAGCCTAGTAACGAGTCAGGTCATCGTTATCGCGGGCAACAACGTAATGTGTTGTTAAATTGCTGTACTCATAGTAGGATGGAAAGGATTTAGATCCTTTAGGCACATAAGAATGGTGAATTGCAGTTTTATACACTATAATTACTATATCTTGTAAAAATAGTGTGCTCCATCATTTAGTATGGGTGACAACCTAATAATAGGATTTGATACTTTGATGATCCTTCATTGCACACACGTGGGCCAAAACCTGTGAAGGGAAGAATTGATCATTGAATGGTATCATTTGAAGACCTTGTTTGATGATAAATCGGGTGCATAACAGTCTCATAAAGGATTACCTCTACAAGGGAGAACAAAGATGAAGTTTTATATATGCATTCAAGGATATTTAAGGTTCATAAAAGAGTGTTGTTGAGTTAAGACAGTTTGCATGGAGACAAAGAGAGAGTGTTTTTTTAGAACTCGAGAAGAAATGGAGTGTTGAGGTTGGATAAATGGACTAGTAGCTAGGAGATAAAAGGTAAATGTGGACAGTTAGGGCAGTCAGCAACCTTACTCAAAGTACTTGTCATTGGCTATATGCTTGGAAGTCAGACTTCAATGCTGATTGTTCAAAAAGATAGGTGTATGCATACAAAGAAAGATTGAGGGCACAGTTGTAGAGAAGAACAACAACATGAATATGAGAACATGACATGCTCCTTGAGGAGTATCTATTAAGCTAAGAGGTACACCAACTATAATGAATATAACTTGTAAAAATATCGTTTTCCACCATTTAGTCCGGTGACAACGCAATACGCAATACGTTGTCGTCGTGTCGAAATTAAATTGTGAGAGGATGAATTGGAAAGTATTCCAGTTTAATTGAATCAAACAACTTTTAATAGATTATTTTGTGCTAAACAAACTTTAAAAATGCAGTCGTCAAATAAACAACGTATTACGTTGAGAAACCACCTTCTTAGATAAAGATCCCGAGGCGCACTAAGATCTTAAATTATAGTTTTATATAGTACACCATGTACCTTATGGAGCCTAGTAATGAGTCGGTCATCGTTATCACGGGGAAACAACGTAATGTGTTGTTAAATTGTTGTACTCATAGTAGGAGGGAAAGGATTTAGATCCTTTAGGCACATAAGAATGGTGCATTGCAGTTTTATACACTATAATTACTATATCTTGTAAAAATAGTGCGCTCCATCATTTAGTATGGGTGACAACCTAATAATAGGATTTGATACTTTGATGATCCTTCATTGCACACACGTGGGCCAAAACCTGTGAAGGGCAGAATTGATCATTGAATGGTATCATTTGAAGACCTTGTTTGATGATAAATCGGGTGCATAACAGTCTCCTCAAAAGGATTACCTCCTGCAAGGGAGAACAAAGATGAAGTTTTATATATGCATTCAAGGATATTTAAGGTTCATAAAAGAGTGTTGTTGAGTTAAGACAGTTTGCATGGAGACAAAGAGAGAGTGTTTTTTTAGAACTCGAGAAGAAATGGAGTGTTGAGGTTGGATAAATGGACTAGTAGCTAGGAGTTAAAAGGTAAATGTGGACAGTTAGGGCAGTCAAAGAACCTTACTCAAAGTACTTGTCATTGGCTATATCCTTGGAAGTCAGACTTCAATGTTGATTGTTCGAAAAGATAGGTGTATGCATACAAAGAAAGATTGAGGGCATGGTTGTAGAGAAGAACAACAACATGAATATGAGAACGTGACATGCTCCTTGAGGAGGATCTATTGAGCTAAGAGGCACACCAACTATAATGAATATAGCTTGTAAAAATATCATTTTCCACCATTTAGTCCGGGTGACAACGTAATACGTTGTCGTCGTGTCGAAATTAAATTGTGAGAGGATGAATTGGAAAGTATTCCAGTTTAATTGAATCAAACAACTTTTAATAGATTATTCAGCGCTAAACAAAATTTAAAAATGCAGGTCCTCAAAGAAACAATGTATTACGTTGAGAAACCACCTTATTAGATAAAGATCCTGGAGGCGCACTAAGATCTTAAATTATAGTTTTATATAGTACACCATGTACCTTATGGAGCTAGTAACGAGTCAGGTCATCGTTATCGCGGGAAACAACGTAATGTGTTGTTAAATTGTTGTACTCATAGGAGGAGGAAAAGGATTTAGATCCTTTAGGCACATAAGAATGGTGCATTGCAGTTTTATACACTATAATTACTATATCTTGTAAAAATAGTGCGCTCCATCATTTAGTATGGGTGAAAACCTAATAATAGGATTTGATACTTTGATGATCCTTCATTGTACACACGTGGGCCAAAACCTATGAAGGGCGAAATTGATCATTGAATGGTATCATTTGAAGACCTTATTTGATGATAAATCGGGTGCATAACGATCTCATAAAGGATTACCTCCGCAAGGGAGAATAAAGATGAAGTTTTATATATGCATTCAAGGATATTTAAGGTTCATAAAAGAGTGTTGTTGAGTTAAGACAGGTTTGCATGGAGACAAAGAGAGAGTGTTTTTTTTTAGAACTCGAGAAGAAATGGAGTGTTGAGGTTGGATAAATGGACTAGTAGCTAGGAGTTAAAAGGTAAATGTGGACGATTAGGGCGTCAAAGAACCTTATTCAAAGTACTTTTCATTGGCTATATGCTTGGAAGTCAGACTTCAATGTTGATTGTTCGAAAAGATAGGTGTATGCATACAAAGAAAGATTGAGGGCATGGTTGTAGAGAAGAACAACAACATGAATATGAGAACGTGACATGCTCCTTGAGGAGGATCTACCGAGCTATGAGGCACACCAACTGTAATGAATATAGCTTGTAAAAATATCGTTTTCCACCGTTTAGTCTGGTGACAACGTAATACATTGTCGTCGTGTTGAAATTAAATTGTGAGAGGATGAATTGGAAATTATTTCAGTTTAATTGAATCAAACAACTTTTAATAGATTATTCAGTGCTAAACAAACTTTAAAAATGCAGGTCATCAAAGAAACAACGTATTACGTTGAGAAACCACCTTCTTAGATATAGATCCTGTAGGCGCACTAAGATCTTAAATTATAGTTTTATACAGTACACCATGTACCTTATGGAGCCTAGTAACGAGTCAGGTCATCGTTATCGCGGGCAACAACGTAATGTGTTGTTAAATTGTTGTACTCATAGTAGGAGGGAAAGGATTTGAAATTATTTTAAAGTAATATAATGAAACAAATTTGAATAGTTTCATAATACTATGATGTGCAAAAAAATATTTAGAACTTCATGTCGTTGACGCAACAACGTATTACATGGGAAAACAACCTACTTTTATATAGATCCCGTAGGCACATAAGAATGTGGCATCATAGTTTTATACACTATAATGACCATAGCCTGTAAATATAACGTATTCCATCATTTAGATTGGGCAACAACGTAATATGTTGTTGTATTGTTGTAACAAAAACTCTCTCAGGAAAAATCTTACCTTGAATATTAGATATAAGAATCTGAATTACCATTCAACTTATAATTTCTTTGTTTTCAATTAGCCTTGTTTCAAATAAATCTTGCAAACACTAACCAGAATTGTTATTCCTTTCAACTTTGATAGATGACTAGCAAAGTAGTTCAAAAACTTAATAAATTAATAAACAAGATGAGTTGAACTTATCACTGATTTTAAAAAATATAATGTTCTTACCTGATTTGCAATGTACAGATTATTTCCAAATTTTCCTGTCATGAGCAATGTTCTTTTCTCATAGCCAACCTTCAGAAATCTCCTTCAACTTCCATAAAACTGAATGAAATATGACTACTGTTCTTTTTTGCAATACTTAAATAAATCATTTATGTAAAAATAATAAAAAAAACAGAACAGTGGCGCCAAAAAGTGGAGTAAATAGTTTAATGAATATAATTTAGGTAGCAATTAATGGTAGCATTCAATATATATTTGAAAGATACTTTGAAATGGCGCAGCATATTCAAAACAATAAATGTGAATAGGTATGGCTGAGCAGTCAGGGGAGGCGTTGAAATGACTTGGGTTGGTGGAGCAGTCAGTGGAGGCGCTGAAAAGACACAGTTCCGTTAACTTTTTTAGCTCCGTGAAACACTGGACAGTGCCCAGTCAGCAGCCAACTCACTACCCCCTGCGAACTTACGTGAGGGATAGGGCCGATGGCTAAACAACTCCTATAACAACTCATCTAATATGGATGAGTTGTTGTAACACTCTCCACCATACGTAGGTTGTTATAAAAAACCTCACTAACAATTATATTATCGTAGATAATATAATTATTAATTACAACACATTAAAAACCCATATAAGTCTCAATAATATGAGCACTAACCAAGATATTCCTAACAAAATTTACCATTTTTAGTATTTTACTAGAACCTGCTATTCTTAGTAAGTTTGCATGCTTATTTGCATGGCCACGAGAAAATTGAACCCATTTTCTACATGCCTAAATTAGAGTAATTTCCATCTTTCTAACCTACTATGCATATAAGAGAATAAAAATAACTAATTCCCTAAAATAGGAAAAAATTGAATTGAAACTTAAATCCTAATTTTCGGTCACCAGATGGTGGATTTCGGGCTCGAGAATTTACCAAAAATGGCTCCAACAAGTAGGGACATGGTTGAATAGTTTATTCATCTTGTCGAAACAAGTGGTTTAAAAAGGACTCAAATGGACTCCTAGATCAAAAGTTATGACTATTTTATGTTTTTTAATAAAAATAGTGCATCATTCTCCCATGCTTTAAAAAAATGCAGCTTTTGTAAGTTATCTTCTTCAAATTTATACCATTTATATTTATCCAACTTCTTAATATCCCACTTTGAACCCATGTGTTTTCCTCTTGTTCCAATTCTTTCCAATATTGTACCAAATATTTGTTGTATTTCCCATGCCACGTGTTCACAGTTTTCTTGTCTAAAATATGATCTACTTCTTCTTTTTTTTTCACTGGAACCTGCTACCTCCAATCTACTACTTCTTCAATAACATCCCCTTCTTCACTATCTCCATGAAAATAATATAAATCTGAAACATTAAATACTGGAGAAATATCAAAATTTCTTGTCAATTCAACCTCATAATCATTATCATTATCCTTTTCAAGATCTTGTAGGGAACAATCTTCTTATATTTTACCTTGTTATAGGTTCCTTTTAGAAACATTTCCTTTCGAAGGTATACCATAACCAATTCACCCACTGTAAACACCTTTCTCATTCTATGCACATTTGTTATTTCCTTATACTTATCATTGCTATTCTGCAACTTCTTCCGCACTTCTTCTTACAATTGTTGTATATGTTCTACAAATGCTTCTGCATCATCACTAACTATGCAATCAATTGGTACTCTTGGATTATTTCCATACATAATATAAAATGCATAATTTCCTTTGGATCTATTTACTAAGCTAATATAAGCAAACTCATCTTGTGCTAATGTTAAGTCCCATTTTTAGGCTTTTCGCAACCATGCACCTTAGCGGAGTTTCCCAAAATCATTTTTACCACCTTTATTTTCCCATCGGTGTGAGGATGATAGGCACTACTTGAACTGAATTTTAGTTCCCAAATTCTTCCATAAATTCCTCCAAAATGACTTAAGATTATTGTATCTATATCCGAAGTAATGGTTTTTAAAACACCATGTAACCTAAGAACTTCTTTGAAAAAAAAATGTTACTCTTGTCGCATTACTAGTTCTCTTACAAACAATAAAATGAGCCAACTTATAGAACCTATAAAAACCAAAAAAATTGAGTCATTACCTCATTGTGTGTTTGGTAATCCTAAAACAAAATCCATGATAAAATTTGTCCATGTTATTTTTGGAACAGAAATGACATATATAGCCCTCGTATTTTGTGCATGGCCTTTCAAGACTTGGAAAATTCTACACCAAGGTTCATTTTAAGACACCTCTATAAAATTGTAGGTGGAAAATACCTGGCGAATATCCCCGGACCAGCCAAATGAAAGCGCGAATTTGACAGAGATTCCAAAATAAAAATTTCACCTGGTTTTTCATGGCTCCATCATTGACGTGCGACAACAAGACATCAATAATCACTCCTGACGTGCGTCAATGGAACATCAATGGTCTTGACTAATGCGCGTCACTGGCTCCAATTGACGCGCATCACTGGCTCCTATTGACGCGCGTCACTGGCTCCTATTGATGCACGTCACTGGCTCCTATTGATGCGTGTCACTGGCTCCTATTGATGCGCGTCACTAGCTTTATCGACGAGCGACAATTGGATACATTGATGCGCGCTCGAGCTAGGACTATTGTCACGCGTCGGCCTATAAGGCCAACGGCGTCGCCAATCGAAGCCATTGACACCCGATTTAGCCTATAAATACCCTTCAACCGGTCATTTTCTCGTTTTCACCTTCCCGCTCTTGAATTTTTGTAGGTCTCAATCGTTGTCAAAGATGCAAGTACAACTATAATGTCGACTTCACATGCTTCCCAACTGCAATTTCAGGAAAAAACTCAAGAGAATCCAATTAAATCGATTTCGAAGATCAACTACAGGAATCCATTATGCCCTCACATCCATATTGTTTTAAATATGTCTTCAAAATATAAAGATTTGATAGATGCGTGTGAATTTACAGGGCTCGTTAATATGCCCCATTTCAAAACAGATATGGATATTTTGAATTACCTTTTGTCATCCTACAATTCAGAGGACGGCATTTTTTATGTGACTCTGAACGATGGCCGAATGTTCCAATTCAGTATCGAAGCAAATGACATCCATTGGTTTACGGGCCTTCCATTCAAAAATTTACCAATTTTTACAACCAAGGCAACACTCCTGGAAGAAGAAAACAAATTTCTCGAATCAACGTTCGGTTTCCATGTTGATTGTAAGTATAATTCGTTTTAATTCATATTTTTTATTCTGATATAATTTGCTGTTATAAATTTATAGTAATTTTCACTGTTTCGCATTTGTAGCCCATATCAATAAATCTAGGCGTGGTGTGGATACACAATCAATTACACACCACTTTCTTACTACAGTTATTTCATTTTTTCAATCTAGAATTGTTTTGCAAGGTCGCCAAACAGATATACCAAATTGGGCCATTGCATACATTGTTGCCACTATCTCAAAACAAAAATTCAACTGGTGCACATATCTATCCAAAAAAATAAGAACTGACCTAACAAATTCAAAACTTTCAGAAAAACCTTTCATTTATTCAACAAACTATCTCCTCGGCCTTTATTATGAGGCACTTTTAAATTTAAAAGATAAAAAAATTCCTACTTGCACTGATGAGGAGTTGATGAAGTTGTCAATTCCATTTGAAGAACAACAGGTATAAACTATTTAGTTTGTAATTGTATTTCAATTTTCGACATTACAGTGCACAGTTATTAAAACTTAAATTTTAATGTTTTGCAGAGAAGATTTATTGAAGCCCTTCCCCAAAAAAAGGCGTTATCGAGAGGAAGAGGCCAACAACACGCTGAGGCTTCGGGGGACTCCCAATCTGAAATGGAAGCTCACTCCTCTCCAAACCCTCAACAGTTTGAACTCGTTAAACACCAGAGAAGTAATACCTTCTCATATATTATTTACAAATTCCAAAGTTGCATATTTATTTTTCAATTTAAATTTTAACCAAATGAATTGACAACATTTAATATTGATGAATTGCAGGGACTTTGGAACATACACTTGTTTCACAAACTCAACCTTCTTCCCCAACTCACTCCATACAGTCGCATGCATTCATATCTTCTGAACAGACACTGAGTACAACTCCTACAAGGCCACCCATAGCACCGAGAAAAACAACCCCTCGACAACAAGGTACAACTTTTCGATAGTACGTTTAATTTCGTAGTTTTTGACTTTATGAATTGTTTTCCTATTTTTCATTTTTTTCTTGTACTTTTCAGCACATGTCAGTCCTGATCAAACCGCGGCACCGACACCCACTCAACCAATAATTTTTAAAATGCCAACCAGAGGAACAGTGAAAAAGAACATTGGTAAACGCATGCCTTTTGCTCCGGCCCCTAGTGGGACACTAAACATTGCCTCCTTTCGAATTCCAACTCTCTCACTTGGTGGCTTGCCCAGTGCAACGGGCATATCTATTTTGAACAATATAAATTTAGATGAAGATTATTTGGGCATTGATAGCAATGACCCAACTGGTTTTTTCAATACCCACGAGATGATTCAAGGCCAGCAGGTATACTTCAAATTTCAATTTAAATATGCTTTACAATTTTGAATTACATTTCGATTTAAATTTATTTATCTAAATCTTGATTAATTTTTTCACAAACAGGATCAGCCCACCCAAAGGTAGAAACAAGTAGCAGTTGATCTTGCTGAAAGCCCCCATACTTCTCCAGCAAGATCGTCTTCATCAGATTCAGATAGTGAACAGTTGCTACCTTTTCCTTTGGAGAACTTAGTTGGTTATGATTGTCAATCCCATGTCAGTGAGTTGATTCTTCCTCATATCAATCAGCTTATAGAATGGGAGAGAATGGCTAAAGTTCTTATAAATGATATTATTAGTCGTTATGAAAATTATTGGCAACAGATAGTTTATACGCTGCAGTCCAGAATCAACCTGCGAAGATGGATTCCTTACTTACCCAAGTAAGAAGTGGGACTGTCACGTATAAAAACAACTATAAAGATGACATTTTAGATAAGTCATTAAACAAATTGGAAAATATTAGTGCCAAGGCCTAGGCATATTTTAACAAATGGTCCAAGGACAAGGATTTGGTAGCAATCACAAATGCCGAAAGAGATAGAGTAGTTGTAAGTACTATTACATTCAAACAATCATTCTTGTTAATTTGAAATTTTCATTTTTTAGTAATATTTTGAATTGACATTACTCTTTTTGTGCAGTTGAAATATGAAAATTTGAAGAGTCAGCGAAGGTTTTGCAAGTTCACTTGGAAACAGCAAAGAACAGTTTATCCGCAGCAAAAAATTTGAAGCAAAATATTGTTTTGGTTAACAAACAAAACAATACACTAAAGTGGATAATTAAAGAGCATGGTTTCGACCCTGACATATTATTCAAAGCTAAAGCAGCAGCTGATCCAAATTTGCTGTCACATGGAGATGCGAAAAATTAAAAAAAAAGAATTTTTAAAAATCTGGACAAAGGTTTGCGGAAGATCTTATAAGTTCAGGGGTTATTTCTGGTGTTGGGGAAAGAGGTACAACCACAGTGGAAGAAGCCGTTGGGGAAGAGAGCAGAGGAGTAGAATTGGATAAAGAAAAAGAGGGTTTTGAAAACTAGAAACTTTTATTATTGAGGAAACTTTAAATATTGAATTTGAAAACTTCTACTATTGAGTATGTACTATGGTATTTGAATTTAATTATATGAATTTATATACAATATTTAATTTTAATTACATTAGATGGTGATTATCATGAATTATATGTATGTTTCTTGTTTACTTGCATTGTCATGAATTGTATGTGGATGTAGATGATGAATGATGATAATTGATAATTAATGATAGATGATGATGAAAGATGATGAATGACGATAATGATATGATATATATGGACGATGATCAATTTAATGTGGACGTAGATTTATCATCAAGCACAGTAATTCTTCTTCTCTAGACTTTTGTACTTGTTTTAAGATAATTATTCTCTATACTTGTAACGATATGATCATAATGTCATTAGAATGGATATAGATGATAAATAAATGGAATGTGTTATAATGGATATAGATGACATTAGAACGAATAGAATTGTAATGATATGATTATGAATTATTTTTAAAAAATGGAATTGTTTTAATAAATTTAAATTAGATAAATAATTGTGTTAATAATAATTGTAGTGTCAGGAATCATGATATGATAATGATATGGTGATGATATGATATATATGGATGATGAGGAATTTTATGTGCACTTATATTTAAAATTGTATAATGTATTGTTTATCCCACAGCTTAAAACAATATATCAAAAGGATTTTGCCTATATAAAAATAAATTAAATATAATTTTAAGAAATCAAGAAAGAATCATCACTGTAAGAAATTAAAGATAATTGCAAATATGATAGGGTTTAGCTTACCTCTTGCGTATTATATTTCGTGAAATCATCAATGGTATTGTGCTAGATCTTTGTTTTACCTAACATTGTAGATAGAGGGTGAGTTGCCCGACATTGTCGGGCCTTGAGAAGTGCCAAAACATCTTTAAATATATAGACCAACAATATCTTTAAATAAATGTAAATATATAGAATTAGACTGTAACATATTTAATGATAACAAGAGCTGAAAAAATGTAAAGTAACAAACAATAAGATTATGTTGAAGAAGATACCTATTTAAAATTGAAATCATCACCGGTAATGTGCTAGATCTTTTTCTTAAAAAAATTCAACACAAAAAATGGATTAGTAGATAGATGGGTGAGTTTCCTGACATTGTCAGTCCTGAGAAGTAACATCTTCCTCGAACGGATGTCAACCCATGTTTTCAAAAAATAAAAATATTGTATTTAACTAAATGTAAATAAATAGACCTGTAACATCTTTAATGATAACCAGAGCTGAAAAAAATGAATAGTAACAAACAATAAGATTAAGGGGAAAAAGATACCTCCTTAAAGTTGAAATCATCACTGCCACTGGTAATGAGCTAGATCTGTGGTTTAAAAAAACCCAACACGAGAAATGGATTAGTAGATAGATGGGTGAATTGCCTGACATTTTTAGTATATAGACCTGTAACATCTTTAATGATAAAGATAAAAGATAGATAAAGAAGATACCTATTTAAAGTTGAAACAATCCATTATCAATAGCTTCATCAAACTCGATGTTGTCTTCTGTAGAATGTGACGAAGAGCCAATTACACTCTCAAGGTTGGGAATATTTGTACTTGTAGCTGTATTATTCACACCTCTTCTTTCGCAAAGGGAATTCCAGTGCGCAATTTCTCTGTCGAACGGAAAGGTTTCGATGGAGTATCGAGAAACATAACACCTCATGCAACTTTCCAGATTTTTATCCAACCTGTTTCTCAGTTTTGATTTTATAAATGACAATGCACTGAAAACCCTTTCATCCTCCACAGACCCCAAAATCATTGTTTGGCATAACTCATATAATCTAAAATATTCACTGATATCTTCTTGTAAGATAGAACTTTGATAGATTCCTCGCCACAGCCTTGTAATAGCACCACTTTCAGAAGGTTGATCTAAATTCTTATATTGGTTCCTCATTGTTGTTGCAAAATTTGTTGACTGAAACTTTAATAAATTAGCATTCAGTATACCTTTGATTTCCATACCCTTGAGCTCTGACGTCTTTGTAAATTGTTCCATTATTGTACCCATTGATTTATGGAAATGCTTTCTGACAAAGTCTGCACGGCCACCTTCAGTATTCCAAAAATTAGGATTCATCACACCCATGGCTTCCAATTTTATCTTTAAAGAAACGTTTCCTAATTTCTCGATGATAAGGTTTCAAATTTTTTAAGCTTTATTCTTGTTTCAACTATAACAGACTCAAATAAATTACATGTCACGAACATCTTCTCGTTTCGATCTTGTAATATCTTGACATTTTTGTAAAATGTGCATTGTTATTTCCTCCCATTAACAAAGTGATGCGAGGTGATCGTGGATATTAAATCTCAAAAAGGTGTTAGGATTTTCAAGATCTAATAAATCTTTCCAATTTTCAAAAACATGTGCATCAAAACTATCCTGGGAATAGTACAATATATCAAGACTTTGACATACCATTTTTCTCATCCGTATAAAATCCACAATATAGATTAATCTTCCCTGTGCATGCTTCATCGCTTGTATTGATCTCCTTTAACATTGGAAGAATACCAACCAATGTAAGCAATGTCTCCAAATCGCTTAAACATGAACAACAAGTCCTTGTCCTATCAACTTCATGACGGTATTTGTGCATGAAACCAACCAATGAAGGATACTCCTCACAAACTTTGCATGCGAGTTCATACAAAGAGATCCATCTAGTCTCCACATCCTTCAAAGTTTTTTGCCATCCTGTAATTCCAATTGCAAATTTTGGAACTCGAGAAAACGCTTTGGGCTGCTTGACATATATAGGCATGAAGTTCTCTTATAAGGTCTTCTAATTTAGCAACATTTTCGTGGTTGCTTACCATTTTATACGCTAAATTCATTCTCAGGAGCCATACGTGGATTGGTAGCATATATGGGGCCATTGTTGTTTGTAATCTAACACAGAGCCCTGTTTGGTGACCCTACATGACGATGCACCATCTCGCTCCAACGCATACCAATCAAGCGTAGCAATTTCATAATCAGTAATTCCAGCATCATCTTTCAAATGAGAAACAACTATTTTATATAGGTTTTCGGCATTGCATTTTTCAACCATTTTCATAACACCCAACAGATGAGGTGTCCTCATATGATTTTCTAAAGTATAGATGTGGACACATACCCATGCAAAGTGTTGTCGATCATTGCTCACTTCATCAATTGAAAGAGAGATAAAGTTTGCTTTTTTACATTCTCTTTCAAATCTTCCTTCTCTATCATCGAGAGGCATTTTGCCATTTCCCATCCACTACTTTGCACTAATGAGACCGAGGTACATTCAGCATTCCGTTAAATTGATACAAAAATTTTAAATGGAGGAAATCCAAATCGCTCTTCCTTTTTTTCAGATTTGAAAAGAGTAGAGAATTGTATGAATTTTGCATGTAGATTTGTTTCTTTCATCTTACTAATATGCGATGTGATCGCTCCCTCCCTTTTCCAATAGATGTCTGTGTTTTTTCTGCTCTACCTCATATTCCACTGCGTATCTAACATGCATGCATTCTTTTTCAATTTTCCACCTATGTGTTTTGATTTTCTAGCCATCCGCCCCCATTACAGTTAAATATTGTTTTCCACAATGTTTTTCTATAGTGTCCAGCTTCAGTTGCATTTTTTGTTGCTTTCCCAATTTCCACGTACATATTGTACATGTACATTCAGATGGGATCTCTTCAGAATTAGATGATTGTACAGGTTCAATAAATGGAAATTTAGTTTCCCAATCAAACTTGTATGTCCTGCCAATGGTCCACATATTCTTGTTCATTTTCAATGCTTTAATTTTTTGAGTAGAATTTTGAGCAATATCACAATCACCTGGTTTCCTCTTTCTTGGACCGGAGTTTGATTTTGATTTCTATCTTCCATTTTGCTCAGTGTTTGTATCTGTGATATCTAGCTGCACTTCTGGTTGCACCCCAATAGGAACAATATCTTCAAGATCTGGCATATTATCGTAGGTTTCATTTGTTTGACTTTGATACTGTGCAGAACGCATGTCCACCTCAATAATACCTTCCACACAGTTAGTATTTTGATTCTTTTTGGTGGCATCTATATGATTGGTATTTACAATATCTGTATCCACAGAGTTTCCAAAATACTTGAAGAGTGATTTCTGAGATTTCTTACTTTTAGGTTATTCGTATTCTTTGAGCTGGCACCTTCCATTATTTTGAAAAGAGTCCTGTGTCGTAAAAAAGAACCAAGTAGCGACTGGCATCCAAAGTGTTTGAGGTCTTTGTCACGTGTCAACTCTGCACTTGTCGCGCATCAACAACCCATTTCCTGTCGCGCGTCCACTATTTGAATATACTGTCATGCGTCAAAACTACCCTTGTAGCGCGCCAACTTTTTTGCCCAAGTCATGCTTCAATGCTTCCTCCTCAGCTGTATGCGCGTCAAGATAGCTCTTATCACGCATCAACAATTCCCTTGTCACGTGTCAACACCGCATTTTTCGCACATCAACAATCACAGGCTAACAGTAATCTAAATCTCTGGTGCTTAAGGGTATGCGAGTTCAAATTTCACAGTATTGGTAATTTGTTAAGCTACTTGAGGTATACTACCCGACGAATCAGCTAGGTTTTTATAGGAGATGTTTTCAAATGAAGGCGAAGCTGACCCCCCAAAAAAATATATTATATATTTTAGGCGAACAGGACACCGACCCACTCCGAATAATTCACCTTTTCAATTTTTCCTAAAATGAAATTTTCGCCATATTACGAATATTCACCGCTAAAATTATCCCCTGTTCTACACCTCTCCACATATATTTTCATCATTGGCCAATAGTATTTCTCTTCTACCAAATCTATAGTCTTATCCTTACCAAAGTTCCCATCCAATCCTTTACTATGCAACTCTTTTACCATATTGTCTCTCATAAACCTATTGGTACCCAAACTTAATCTTCTTCACAACTCAAGCAACATCATGGATCTCACAATACACTCAAGGGAAGATAGATGATTTGTGTGTCATTTTAGATGGGGAGCACATCTATCCGACTTGTTAGCACTCAAGATTTTAAGGAGTGGGTAGCACCTCAAAAGGATTTTCATCTAATCCTCACTATTCTAGGTTGTGCCTTTCAACCAAGGTAAGAGAACCTATATTGCATCCTTTGTTTGATGAAGGAGGTAGTGATATACTTATGCTTTGCACATTTTATGGAGATGGCCTTGGGAAAACATGATCGATTATCCATTATTCAAACTCAAAAGAGTTGTCACTACTAAATGATATAAATGCTTTCAAGACAAGCCCAAGGCTGCTAGAGACATGATAAAATCTTGATATGCTTTGTGCATTTTTGTGAATGGATTGTATTCTTTTGTTGACACACAATGCAATGCAGGGGGTAGTATGGGTAGGATGAGTTAGTTTGAATGAAATTTTGTTGGGAGATGTTTAGACAAGACTAGCTAGGAATTACCAACTTCCTTGAGAACCTTTGCAAGAGATCTGCAACACCTAAACAACAAAGATTTTTCAATGGGTTTAAAATACTCCTTCAACCAGGATATGTGCACCAAATGGAGGCCCAGATCTGCACTCTTCCATACAACCTTTGATAACCTACCACAAAATCTTGAAGCAAAATACCAACAAAGTATCTAGGAATCCCTATTTGATCATGACCTAAGGTGCACCTAGAGGTTTACAGACAATCTCAATATTCAAGGACAGTAAAATGATTTTAAATCTGTTTATCTTGTATTAGATGAAGGCTCTTTTGAATATAAGATTGCAAATGCCATTAAACCATCAACAAGAAATGAGACCCTGTATGATCAAGGAAGATCCCACACACAAGATTGCAACATGAGCAATAAACACAAATTGAAAATCATTCTGAAACATAAGCATATACAAATTTTGCCAAGAGATAACACCAAATAATCCAAAAATTGATCAAATACATTAGTAGGGGAATGTTATTGGAACAATCTCAGAGTTTTTTGATGGCTTTACAACTGAAACCAACTCAACATGATGAAAATATGATGCAATGTGGAATTGAAAATGGCTCTCAGGTAGTTTTCTCCAGAGAAATGGATTTCTTCTAGTTTTTTCCTTGAAACTTTCTACGTCCTTTTTTCTCCTTCTTCTCACAGTTCTTCAAAAATATCATATATAATTAATGCCAGCTTGGATTCTTTCCTCCCAAGCAAAGAATATGCTGAAGGGATCATATTTGTTACAATAACCCCTCATGATTCCATGAAAATGACATCAAACCGGAAAACAGTTCGCAGTTGCCGTGGATGCACACTTTTTTAAAATATTAAATAAATTTGGATCCGTATCCATCCCGGGTCATGTTTTTGTCATTCGTGCATGCCAAAGATGCTTTAGCAATCATTCTTCACTTTTACCTTTTCAATTTTACCTCTCGAACCTTTGATTTTTACTTTTCAGTGTTTTTCACACTGCTATGGCAAAAATTATATCAAATCCATCATAGACCATCAAATTAGGTCATGGAAACATTTCCATTTCACTCGAAGGATGAGAGGATGCAAAATCATATAAAATTTGATGTGATTTGATGAATAAATGATGAATCTGAGATTCCTAGAGCTCCCATGGCAAATGCCACAACGAACAAATGAACAAGATCCATCGATTTTGATCAACTTTTAATATCAGTTCTCCATTATTTAAAAATAAGCTCGAGACACCTTTTCAACCTTTGAACGGGTAGGACACGTGTCACAATGTGATTGGATCGAACTCCCATCCATTAGAAATGCATTTGTCACCTTTTTTACTTTTGGAAATTTTTGCAAAACTTCTCTGCTTCTCCCTGACCCGCCACACATGCACATGTGGTCCCCACCAAAACCGCAGCTCATTTTATGAATTTTGACACTTTTTTGAAAAAGGGAAAATTTTCTTAAAATTTTCCATTGGCCCGAACACCCATTCTCTTCCTCGCCACTTGGCACTCTCCCATTCACAAATAATCCAAGCCTCCCACTTTGCAATCGACCTCCCTACCAATTTTGTAAAATTTCAAACTTTTCCTCGGGCTCGCGCTTCCCCATTTTGACATTTGGGACATGTGTTGGCTCTGGATTTGAGCGAAAAAAATTTCATAAAATTTTCCATCAATCCCCTACATGAATTTTACATTTCCGGACACATGTCCACTTGTTATTAATGGGACCTTCGCCCAAAACATGACTTTATACCATTTGAAGTTAAAACTTCAAAACCATTACAAAACCCGCCGACCCCTCATGTTGACTTCTCCAAGACATGTGGCCACCTGCCATTTGCTGTGGGCCTTCGAGAAAAAAATTAACTTAGAAAATTTTGCAAAATGGAAGCAAAATTTCTAAGGCAAGCCCGCCACCCGCCATTCCTCTAGCCAATCACAATGTGCCATGTAGGCACTTTACTATCCCAAGCGGAGCTAGGGAACAAAATTTTCCTTTTGCCAAAATTTTAAAAATGATGAGTAAGAAAAATTTTCCTACATATTCCCAGTCAATAGGAACCCACCACGTTGTAATAATGTTATGATGATGAATTTGATAGGTATAGTACACCCATATGACTGTCAAAATGCCAAAAATATAGAAGATGCCTTAAAATTGAAATTTTTCACAAGGATGGCAGATTTCTTGATCTTAAACCAATTGAATCATGATTTGACATTTCTCTCAACCTGGGGATTGGGAAACTAATTGCACAAACTCGGGACTCGATCAAACTCGATTTTTTCATGATTTGACAAAGGAAAAATGACATAGCCCGTAAAAATGAAGAAATTAGGGCACAAATGGGGGAAAATTTGGAAAATTATTTCAGAACAGGGCAAAACAACAACATTATGAGCATATTGCACTGCAAGCTTCCAAACAGAAGGGAGAAATTGTAGACCACCAAATCGAGGAATGAAACATTTCGAGAAGATTTGGATATATACAAATTTAGGGCACACCATGCAAACCGAGTATTGGGACCAACACCGGCTCTTTTTGGGATGGGCACTCCTAGCGAGTGCCATAAGGACAAAACGTAGACTAAGTGCCAAAACCATTAGGAAAAGGATTCAAAACTAGAAGGCAGCTTGAAAACTAGAATTACCATTAAAAATAGACCGAGAAAACCACCCACAAATGGTCACAGGACAAAAGGGAAAACCACACACCGACCAATAGAAAGAAACAAAGACTATACAAATATACAACTTGTGCATACCTCACTTGGGGATTTAATCCAAAAATGTTTTAAATGTCTCACCATTAACAGCAAATTTCTAGCAAATCCCCTTCTAGATCCTTGAGAAAAAGGTGTGCTCACCAATTCTCGATGTCAATGGCATAAGGGCCCATCCATAATGCATCAAAATTGCCATGCTTGCCCTTGTCTTCATGCCTACTATCCCATAACAAAACCAGATCTCCCATATTTAAGGCTCCAGGAGTGACCTTCTTATCAAACAACCTCTTCAATTTCTCTCTAAATCTGATATGCCTTTGATGAGAGGCTCTTCTTTCTTCATCCAATTAATGATCTAATTTATTCTTGATTCATATGGGCCATGTTCTTGATTTTCTAACTGTTGAGAAAACTTAAATGAGGATAAGTGCAAATCTAAGGGCAGCAATGCTTGAGTTCCATACACCAATTCAAACGGGATTTTACCAGTTTCTCTTTTAGGAGTTATTCTATCCACCCAAACTAAAAATTTCAATTGTTCTCCCCACTTCTTCTTGTTCACTTCCAAGGTCCTCCTAATGATCTTGAGAAAGTTCTTATTCTTGGACTCACCGTCCATTGTGTTCTAGATTGTAGTCTCAAGAATAAGTCAAATTTATCCCATATTCATTGCACATTGCCATTAAAGGTTTGGCTCTAAAGCACATGACATTATCAGATATAATCTTAATTGAACTCCAAATCTGCATATGATATGATTCAACAAGAAATCCATTACGACTTGGTGTGTTTCCTTTCTAGATGAAATTGCTTCAACCCACTTTGTAAAATAATCAATTGCTACAAGGATCTATTTATGACCAGCACTAGAAGGATCTGAAATATCACCAATGAACTCCATTCCCATTGTTTAAAAGGGGCTTCAATTGATACAGTTGCAAAGGAAGGGATCCTAAAACTTTCGGTCTTCCGGAGAAACGTTGGCAACTATCACACTTTCTAACCAAATGGGTTGCATCTTTAAAAAGAGTAGGCCACCAATAACCAGCTTCTTAAAATATTATGTGCTATCACTCTCCTAGCAAAATTTCCTCCACAAACTCCCCATGGAAATCAACAATTAACTTGGGAGCTTCATATTCAGATTATGCATTTTAAGAGGACACCTTCGTGGTTGTTCCAAGCAAGCCAAAGGTTTGTTATGATATATTTTTGAGAAACCAGCTTGAGGGATCTTTACTGATTTTTATTTAAATGAATAGGACAGCATAGGTGTCCGACATAGAATACCACATCCTTGTACCATTAAGAACTCATCAATCTCTCAAGAAGATCTCGTCCTTTCTTCCTCCAACTGATTCACTTCTACATTCTATAAATTGCTCTCACCATGAGCTTGACAAGACCCAAACCTCTTACTAGCTTTGTTGTTTGGATATCCATATCATATTCTTATAATTTGTTGACCCATCTGCGCATCTCTTCTGTATATCTCCATGTCTCGATAAGATGTCTTTAACCATGGTGTGGGGAACATAGGCAAAAAATCTTGAGCTCAATATATAAGACCTGAAAATATTTGTTGCTTTCACCAAGGAAAACACTTTTTTTTCCATGATTGTATACTTCAACTCACCTCTTGTAAATCCTTGTTAAAGAATGCAATAGGCCTCTCACTCCATTCTCATGCTTTTGTAACAAAATTGAAGCAATAGTAAATTTAGAGGCAAGAGAAAATATTTGCAAAGGCCTCCTATAGTTTGGAGCTGCCAAAATGGGTGCATGCTTAAGTGCATCCTTTATTCCTTCAAAATCTTGAATGGAAACCTCCCCCCACCTGATAACTTGATCCTTTTTTAACATGCTTGTGATTAGGAGATTCAGCTCAACAAAATTGGAAACAAACCTTCTAATAAAATTGATTTGGCCAAAGAAAGATTTGATACCTTTCTTGGTTCTAGGGATAGGTACTTTGCTGATTGCCTCCACTCTTTCAGGGTCTATCATGACACCATCCTTAGACACAATATGTCCCAACAACTTGGCATTTTACACACCAAAATGACACTTCTTTGGATTAAGAGAAATTCCATACTCCCTACATCTGATCAGCATTTTTTCCAAGTGCTACAAATGATCACCTCGCTGCCTTGAAAATACAGTCACATCATCTTGGTAAACTGCAATAAATTCATTGATGTAACCAACAAAAGAAACATCGATTTCCCTTTGAAAAGTGGCACTATCATTCATCAATCCAAAGGGAATCCTCACAAAAACATAAGTTCCCAAGGAGTAGTAAAGGTTGTCTTAAGTCTTTCTCAATCTTTAACAACCACTTGATTGTATCCAAAGAAACCATCCAAAGTAGAAAGCATTTATGACCCCCCACAAGCTACAACATATTTTCCATGTTTGGCAAGGGGCAGTTATCCTTCATGGATGCTTTGTTTAGATTCCTAAAATCCACACAAAGTGTAATGTCTCCACTCTTCTTTCTAATCGGCACAAGGTTTGCAACCCAAGATGAATACCTAGTGGGCTGAATAATACCACCATCTCTCAATTTCTTCAACTCTTCCTACATTTTCATGGAGATAAGCAGATTAATAGGCCTTTGTATTTTTCTCGAATGTCTTAGTCTTGGCATCAAGAGGAATCTCATGTTGGAATAAATCTTCCTTGTATGCTTTTAGCTCGAATAAGAACAAGCAAGGTAGTCTTGATATTTCTTTAAAAGTTGAGCATAGGACTGCTTTTCCTCTTTGCTAAGATTTTTGCTTTAACCAAATCTTCATTGGTTTATCCTTGGTTCCCAAGTTGTGCTCTTCCACATCTCTTGAAGCAAAAATGTTCCTATTAATGATGTAATCAGCATTGCTAAAATGTGATTCAAGTGCAACAAGACTTCTAGGAATGGTATTTGTCTTTAATTGTATAATATCCTTGTCAAACAAGGTATCTCTCCCTTCATTCATGCATACCATTGGCTCCCAATAAATGTTTTGACCAACAAACTCACCTTGGAACTATAAGAACCTCAACACTTGTGCATCATCATCAAAAATATGCCAATGTTTCGCATTATCTCGGGACAGCTAGCCTTGTTAGCACTTCAATGTTATATTCACAAAAAGATGAAACAGTACAATTGTCAAATATAGAGCCAAGTACAGCCAAATTATGAGCAGAAGCATTAAAACTTCTATCATGGTAAATAATGTTAAAGGAATCAAACATTTCAATCAAGTCCCAAACAACATGCTTATATTGTTTCATACGCTAATTTTTTGTGGCATATAACTTCCTTACTTGCTTGACAACCAGCTCTAAATCCCCCTTGGTAGCAATATCCTTCACTCCATACTTCCATGCAATCCTTAACCCTAACAACAATGCCTCCTACTTAGCAATATTGTTAGTGCATTCAAAATTAAGTTTGAAGGAAAAAGGAAACTCTTCCAAACTAGGAGAAAGAAAAACTATACCAACACCATTTCCAAATTTGGAGCAAGCTCCATCAAATAACAATGTCCATGGAGAACCTACCATATCAAATAATTCTGATTTATCCATATTGTTCTCTTTTCCATCAGCAAACCCAATGAAATTTTCAGCATCTACATCAGCAAATAACACTTCATAGTTTGCATTGTTTGGATCTTCAATCAAGTGCAACATATTCTTTTCACCATAGAGTTTGACAAGGCTGTCCTCAATGGGAATGCTGGCAAAGGACATGTCCATTTGAATGCTACAACTAACACTTGCATCCCATTTTCTTTACAAAAGCATACCCCATTTGGCAGGGCAGTCAACAATTACAACATCCATTTTCAAATTCTTACGCGGATAGGCTGCAAGTTGCACTACTAAATCCTTCACACAACCAACCACTGGCACTTCCCTTGAATCCATGGATTTACATTCCCCATATGCTGTTGTCACTTTGATATCCAACTCATTCATGACTTCTAGAGGCATGACATTACATGATGCACTGGAATCAAACATGCAAAGTGAAGCAATCTATCTTTTATGACAAAAGTTGTGAAAAATGGATCAACATTGAATTGGGAATCAACCAATGATGTCCCCAAATATACTTTAGGTTCCTCTCCAAGATCTTCCACTGCTAGTGCTGTTTCAAGGCCAACAATTATTTGAAGAGGAGTCTCAACAACGTTTACATTTTTCTTGGGGTGACCTTCTCTTCTTTCAATCCTAAGTACTCAAATGCTCTCTTCTTATGCTCAGGAATTCTAAGCAACTCAATGATGGAACACTCAATTTGATTTGACTTAATACTTGGGCAATATCAAATGGAACACTCTTTGGTATAAGAGCATTGGGAGGGACACAAATAGATTCATCAGATGGAGAGGGATTCTTGGCAGCCTGGGCATGAAGAGGACTGATATTTTTACATGGGATGACAGGGTTCTTGGCAAGTGTTTCCTTTCTAGTATTTTCTTTTGGAATGCTTGTGAGCAAGGGTGTCTTTGGCTTGGTTTGAGGACCAGATCCTCTACCAACTTTACTTCTAGTATTATACTCTTTCTCTCGACCAACCACAACATTCATTAAAAATTGTCTATCTTCCTTCGAGGGAATACCACCATCATATTTATTGATCATTAAATCCCTTAGATATTTAAAGTCATTATTAGGAATTTCAAAATATTGAACGACATCTACCTCATGAGTTTGAGAGGAGGAAAGAATTGGTACTCTGTTAATGCAATCCCAAAAAGGTTGCAGCAGTCCTTGCACTTATCACATCTGTGATGTTGCTTGTTGTGAGCTTGAAGAGCTGCCCATCATACAAATATCATCATCCATTTCATCTTCATTATCATCTTCAACAACTTGCTGGTCCACTTCACATGGAGGATGAGGAAGAAAACATCTATCACACCAATCCATATCAGCAATTTCTTGAACAACAACAACTCTTGCAGTTAGAGGGTCAGGCACCACTCTATTTTCATGTGCTTGGGGTTATCTATTTCCCCCACCAATAATCCCTTTACCTCTATCATATTTTCTTTGATCACCCCTAGGATGACTGCTAAATCTATCATGGTTTTGAGTTCTTTACTATCCTTGTGAACTCGCCCAATTCCTTTCTCAACCCGGGCTAATTTGTAAGAAATTTCTTTGATAGCCCCTACCAAAGTCTTGGCAACATATTATAAATCAGCACCCTTGCTAGCTTGAGGCTTCTCAAGGTTTATCAGCTTCACACCATCCCTCTTCAATGGTTTTCCAACATCTTTAATATTATTTTCAATTGGAAGTGCCATGGTGAAAGCTTGCCTCAAGTTTTTAGGATTTTTGTCTCTCAAGTAATAGGCTGCCTTTTTATCAAATGCATCTACATATTTGATCAAATAAGATTCATCATAAGGCCTCAAAATGATAGGCATCCTTCTCAATGTTTTTTTAAATCTTGTATTAAAGTCATAGAGTATTTCATTCGGGTTCTTTTTGATATTCTCAAATTCAAACAAAAGAAATATAGGATCAATCCCGTCACCATATTACTGCAACCTAAATGAATTTTTCATCTCATTCCATGAATCAATAGAGTTATCAGGTAGAGCCTTGTACCAATCCCTAGCATCTTCTTCAAGTGTATGAATAATCAACTTAATATACACATCCTCAAACTCTATGTAAAAATATTCCATCATATTATCAAAAATTTGAGATGCGATCACCAAGGTGATGGCATTATTACCTTAGAATTTTGGCAACCTATTTCTGACATCTTGTGGGATAGCATTTGGGTAACCATCCATTCCTCTAAAATTTATAGGACCAAAAGTGTTAACAACAAATGGAGGTCTAGGCTGAGCCATATTGTTTGGTGGGGGTGATCTTGGAGGTGAAACAAGTCGGTGAGGAGTATAATATCCTTGGGGCTCAAAAATGTGGTTCACAAGACTGGTATCTTCTAAGTGCTTATTTTCTTCAGAATTTTTTCTTCAATTAAAACACAGAGGTGAAGATTAGAGAAGAAACTTAACAAGTATAGTAGAAGGACCTTCACCAGCTGAGGTAAACAAGTTTATGAGAGGATTGGTTGAATCGGAATCACTTGAAGAAGAGTGATAGTCCTCTACCAAAGGTTGATCTCTCTCACAATTGACTATATCTTTGCCTGATGTTTGACCTTTAACCACTTTCCAAACTCTTCTCCCTTCCAACTTTGATTTTCTTAAATCTGAGAATTTTTTTAGTAGATTCTTTAAGGAAGAGATATCTTCTTCCCTCCATTTTGGTAGAGATCAAGAGCACAAAAATAAATGACAGAAAGCTCAAGACATTGGTATTTCACAAATCACATCAGCATGGAGTTGCCACTAAGGAATTTCACCTCACCAGGCAAAAATGCACAAAAATAATATTTTCAAATGCTTGCTAATACTAATAACTTTGCAAGGTTTTATAAACCAGACCTTCTTCTTCTTAAATCAACCAAAGACAAAGTAACCAGGATGTATAAACTGCTGGTAAATGCAAAAGAGTAGGTGTTTCGTGCAAAATTTCTAGTTCCAGAATAGAGTTACTTCTATCTATTCATTCTCTTGAGAAACAAATAAGGGGTTAGGGCTAGGAGGAATACCTGTTGAGTGTTGGGAGGGTGTGTGCATACCGTAGAGAGATCAGACCAATTGTGAAGAACTCCTTTTATCTAGGAAGGACTACCTATAAATAAGAATGCAAGACCACCAGATTTTAGTTAGACAATAAGTAAGGGAACTGCCTTGGGCCCAGGAAATACTAAACTTCCTTTCGAAGGTGGTCAGTTCCCTTTTAATATAAATTATTGCAAATGATAATAAAGAAGCTATTGTGAAATCATGATTTAGGTACCTCGTTACTAAAATCAATAGAGACTAAACTACCCATAATAAAACATCATTCTGTTTGTTTGGTCACTTGTTATTGATACGTTCAGATCAAGTTACAGGGATAGACCAGGCTGAATCTGAGGTTGTTAGGGGATAAATAGGTGAAAGGTTGGTTTTGGTATAAGTCATAATGACCAACGCTTGGTCACTAGATAACCGACCGTGGTTATAAAACCGCTACCAATAGGGGATAACCGATATCGGTAGGGGCAGTGATTCAGGGGCTTCTGGGTAGAGGTTGATTATAGGGTTTTAAGGTTGGTAGATGGTTAGGGGGAATAATAAGGCAATGGAGAAGACTCAGAGAGTGAGAAAGCTATCTTCTGGGCAATATAGCGATGGATAAATGAAGGTTAGGTGCAGGGTGCTGCCGGGGGTTAGATCTAGGGGTGAGTTTATAATTACTATCAATCAAAGGTTCACGAAGTGAATCCTAGAAGCATACAAGATACTACTTACTACTTTCTGACAAGGATATAGGTCCGAGGAATGCGGTGACAAAGGAAAAGCTCTGGTGGGATGATCTGACAATCGAAAGTGAGCTGATGAAGCTATCTTTTGACTCTCCCAATACTTGGTTGAGTGTGACCGTGATCTCGTTGACCAGTTACAGTCTTTTCCTCTATGCTCCTCTCTCTGCAAACTCTTTTCTTCTTCTCACTTGTCTCTTTTTCACAAATGAATCCGAGATCCTTGCATTTTGGTTGGGGTCGGTCATTTACAGGGAACCGATGGCGGTTGCATAACCGATGGTGGTCGAGTAGGGACCGGCATCGGTCAAGTCAAAGTTGGCTATTTTTACCAAAAATAGCCAACTTTCCCTCCTTTTCTCCCGAGGGGTCAGTTGTGGGCCTGGTCAAGTCATTATTAGGCTCATTTTGATGCGGGTGAGGGGTGATGAGTCATGGGTGTGGGTCTGGACCAAGTCATAGGTCTTAATTAGGTTAGTTTAGGGTTAGGGCTAGGTCATAAGTGAGGTGGCGAGGTGAGGTGGCAGGGTTGGAGATGTGGATTTATTAATTATAAGGTAATTAATAAATAATTCAGTGTGTAAGGTTTTAGGTGGTGAGGTAGGGTTAGGTTGCGGGATGAGATACGGGTACAGGGAGTCGTAAGACCCAAATTTGGTGTCTACATTTTCCCCTTGTTGTCATGTAGCTTGTCTTGTAAAGTTGCACTAACAATAATAAAAAGTGGTTGCCCCAGTTAAGGGTATAGGTAATCCCCCTCAAATCTATCACAGATTGAGGCGACATGAAATCAGGGATAGGGTTGATAAAGGGTAAATGATGGTGAGATGCTGGTAAGATGGTGGGGTAAGTTCAAGGAAGCCGACGCACGTTAAAATGCAGTAGTGTGACCAGGGTACATGTTTTGAAGAGCAAACAAGCAATTCATAGGCAAAGGTCGATAGTTTATCCAAACAAGGCTGATATAATCCTGGTATCCAAGGCATAGGAAGTAGCTCCAGGGGGATATAACGGGAAGGTACCGAACATTTAGGCATTTTGGCGATGCAAATGGTTGGTTTGGTTGAGATAAACATCATGGTCTCGGTCTAAGAAAAGTCAAGGTTAGGTGATCAATTCAAGTATCCTAGTCATGCTAAAACACAAACAGGTGAGCTCGATTGAACAAACAGATACATTATGGGTGGATAGAATCGTAATTTGTGGGCCTCGGTCGAGGTACTTAATTGGTGCGGCCATGGGTCGGGCCGATTGGGTGGGTGAGTCTGTGGGTCGGGCCGATTGGTTGGTTGTGGCCTTGGGTTGGGCTGATTGGGTTGTTGTAGCCTTGGGTCAAGCCGAGTGGTTGCTTACGGCCTTAGGTCGGGCCGATTGGTTGATTACGGCTTCGAGTTGGGCCGATTGGGTTATTCTGACCTTAGGTTGGGCCGATTGGTTGGTTACTGATTTGTCGGTTGGGCCAATTGGGTTTTGCGGCCTTGGGTAGGGCCAATGAATTCAAAATAAGGTGATTTAGAAAAGGCCGGGCATAGGCGATGTGGTGAAATATAGATTTTGGTGGATAAGGGAAGGAGTTAGGAAAAACTAGGCGGTAATCAATATCGGTTAGGAGACCGATATCAGTTTTCTAGGGCGTGCCCTAACCGATATCGGTTAGAGGTCAAAACCTATAAAAATAAAAAATACGGCGTGTCATTTTCACATTGTGAATTTGAGTGCCAACCTGTTTCTTGTCTGAGTTTTGAATTGATTGGGTTGAGTATTTGGGCTGAGTTGGCACTAGTTGAGTGGGGGAGTGAGTTATTGGTAGGCCCTAGAGATCAGGAGGTAGAGTTTTATTGGTTGAGGACCCGACTGAGGAGATTTGGAGCTATGGCACAGCCTGGAGGAGCAGGAGGTGCTGGAGGAGCTGGACCACCACCACCTATCCCACCACGATGACGTGTAGTCATACCGGTAGGTTCTAAATCCCTATTTGTGTGAAGTTGATGAATTTAGCTAGGATGTGGGTTTTGGGGTAGGAATCTAAAATTTGATAAAATAATGAATAAATGAAGGTAAATCATAAAATGGAGTGGGTAGATATGTTAGGTAAGTCAAAATGGCAGGGTGGGTAAGTTTTTAGGCAATTGGGCTAGGTAGATGGGTAAAAATAGAAAAAAGGGGATTTGGGGGCCGTTTTTGGTCTGGCCCCGAAATCCAGTAGTGACCGATGTCGGTCACTAGGCGACCGACATCGGTCACAGCTAAAGTTGTATAGCATAGTGGTTATAGAGACCGGCGTCATCATGTGTCGACCAACGTCGGTGCATAAAAGTCGGGTATAGACAAGGAGTGGGGGACCAATGGCGGTTGAGGGTGACCAGTACCGGTCACCAGGGGTAGGAGGAAAGGGTGTGAAATTTGTTGTGTTGGTTTGTTGTAGGTGGGTAGGATAGATTTGTGGGGTGAAGGGGGAAAAGGTAGAGTTGCTAGGAAAGGTTATTGGGGTGGGGGTAATCGGGTGGTTGGAGGCCGGGTTGGGTAGGATAGGTTATGGGTTGTGTATGAATTAGGAGGGGTTAAATTGGTTGAGGTATGGTTAGAGGGCGAGAGTAGAGCGGGTGGAGTATGAGTGGGGCGGTTGGTAGGGTGTG
The DNA here is from genome assembly GCA_018340775.1 of Taxus wallichiana var. yunnanensis. Taxonomy (NCBI): domain Eukaryota; kingdom Viridiplantae; phylum Streptophyta; class Pinopsida; order Cupressales; family Taxaceae; genus Taxus; species Taxus wallichiana. The sequence goes on from CM031237.1 coordinate 166,460,442, forward strand.
GGATAGGTAAAGGGGGTATTGTAGATGTTTGTAGGGTGGGGTTATTGATGTTGAGGGAGATGAGGTGGTTTAGGTTTGATTGGAGTGGGTAGGATATTTAGAGAAGGACCATAAGAGGAATTTATAGATGTATAGGGTAAGGTAGGTGGGTGTAGATGTGGTTATAGAGTCGGGTTGTGATTGGGTGGGTGAGTGAGTATAGAGGGTTAAGGTAGTTGTTTTGTAAAGGGTAGGCCTGATGGAGTGGGTTGTTTTTGCAGGCACGCCAACAGCTGACAATGCGAGATCGGATGCCACCTCTACTGGGGTGGATGCGGCCACATGTGTCCGCAGTTGCAGCAAAGGGGCGTGATGTGGAAGGTTGGACTCGGTGGAGTCCGAGAGATATAGGGTCGTGTGGATAGGGACCACAGCCTGATGGTTTCTCTCATCGAGAGATGGGATCCGGTAACCAATGTCTTCCATCTCCCTACTGGAGATATGACAGTCACATTAGAGGATGTGTATCGCATCCTGAGACTGTCGATCATAGGTGAGGCAGTGTTCCAGGTGGATGCCAACATAGCGATAGATAGCATCCTGTAGCTATTTGGGGATGCAGCCCCATTAATTACATATCATAGTGCAGTGCGAGCATCTGTAATGCGCATGCTCATGGCTCACCGTGCCGATGATGATCGGGATCACCTACTTCGTCCTCCCTGACTCAGAGGGAGGCCACTTCCCACGGCTCTGATGGGAGTATTACATGAGATGGTGGAGGAGCATACCTGCTATGCATGGGCACCGGTGTATTTGGTGCAGCTATACAGAGAGCTCAGGGGCTATCGCCGTATGAGGCGATTCGGGATATGTTCGACATTCTTGTTACACTACTGGGCCTACAAGCATATCATGTGTTTATGACCACTAGGGTTTCCCCAATAGCCAGGGCCATAGGAAGTGTATAGGTATGGGTTTCAGAGGTGGTTGGGGGTCATGGGCCAGCCACGAGTGGTTATCACAGGGTGAGATGTCGCGTATTACAGGCATATGTTAGAGGGCCTGACCGCACTAGATATTATATGGAGGCCATACAGAGGCCATCAGCCCCATGGAGGAGCCCGAGCATAGCTGCGATGGATCTAGTATATCTTCTGGATAGCTGGACGGAGACCAGGGAGTATGAGCGGATTCCCCTAGAGAGGGTATGATGATAGTTGGGCCTATGGCAGGATGAGCCACCTCCCTTCCCACAGTATTAGGGAGGATGTAGAGGCACCACTACCTCTACCGTAGCCATTGGACCCAATCTGGGTAGCAGAGAGACCAGCCGATGATACGGTGGATGACGCGAGTTACAGGTTCATTTTTGGTTTGGTGGGCAGGGTAGAGGGCAGCCATGAGAGCACAGCCCGCACAACCAGATTTGGTGGCTGTTATAGCAGAGAGGGACCATCTCTTGGGTCAGGTGCAGTTATTACAGGGAGCTTGCTACTGCATGTAGGCACAGCAGATCAGTAGTGCTACGAGGTAGCAGGCGCGAGATAGAGTGGATAGTAGTGGGATAGTAAAGGCACAGGTCCCTGTTTAGGCTTCGATGGCAGCTCCACCGCCACCACAGTACAGTGCGGGTCGGGGTGTACAGCGAGGCAGGGCCAACTTATATTAGGAGTGGGGACCAACCTCATCAGCCATGATGGCACGGGCCCTATACATGGAGGTGAGAGCGGAGGACCGCTATTATCAAAAAGTACTAGATGGTACCGGGGCTGATTATCAGCCATATGCGGCTCACAGAGCCGAGACGTCCCGGAGTCACAGGTCACAGGGGGCCGCAACCACAGCCGGTGGGTCGGTTACAGGTAGGAGGTGAGATCTGGCACAGGGGCCAGCTGAGGGATGGGCCGAGGGCGGGGGAGAGAGCTGAGTCACCCCAGGATGGAGATGAGTTTTGTTGAGTTGATAGAGGATTTGTTGATAGAGACACCGGTCTGCGAACCAAGTGTGTATATAGAGGCCTGCGTGCCCTCATAGGATTTATGTATGCATTTTTGTTGTATATACCGGCCTGCGAGCCGAGTACATTTTATATTGTTGATACCAGCCTACGAGCCGAGTCAAGATTTTGACAGAGACAGCGGCCTGCGTGCCGACTTTGTATTTTTTTTTTGTATGATAGAGGCCCCATGCAGGGCAATTTGTATATGTTGACATTGATTTGAGGATATATATAGATGATGAGTTGGATCCACATGGTGTGTATAATGTTTGAGTTGATTGCATATATTATAATGTTTTATGTGTTTTGTCGATGGTATTGGAATGTTTGTGATGTATATATAGATGATGTTGATGATGTTTTGATGATATGCATATGTTTTGAAATATTGATGTTTATTATGATGATGGATGTTGATAGTGATGTCATTATGCAGGGAAAAGAGGCGGGCGCCGCCAAAATTTTGCAAAAAACAAAGAGAAGGCCTGGATATAATCAAAATAGGTATAGGTTGACCGATATCGGTTAGATAACCGATGTCGGTCACTATTGACCGATACCGGTTAGATAACCGACATTGGTTATGTTAAAACGAGCTTTTCTAAAAATAGAAAAGCTTGGGAGGCAATTTTAGATTCTTATTTTTAGAGCCATGCAACATGTTAAATACAAGGATGTGAGGCTATTGTCATCCATACAGGGTAGTTGCATGGGAGAATTGAGTGATAAGGAGGAAAGAGACAGGTAAAGTGATCATGGGCTTGGATTAAGAAGGCGTAAAGGCAAGTAATAGTGAAGAGGGTGGTGAACATGGCTGAACAAGGAGAAGCATCCAATGGGCAGAGAGGAGAGGGAAGACAAGTTCCACCTCAAATTGCTACATCCTAGGAGGTATATATAATTTTTGTTTGGAATTAAATTTTTGCATGCATATGAATAGGATGTGGGAAGGTAAGTGGGTAGAGATGAAAAAGAAAGGTGATAGGAAAAGGTTTGGGATGGGGTGAGTGTTATGGGGTAGGTAATCAGGGGTTTCAAATATGTTTTTAGGTATAGAGAGGCGCGAACAAGTGAGTAAGTTATCATAGGTGGTGTTTTTGAGCAGGGCAGATGGAATTGATAGTGACCGATATCGTTTAGGAATAACCGGTATTGGTTATGTATAACCGATATCGGTTATTGTGTAAAGTTACGGATTGTGATAAAAACACGTGGGAATTTATTTGTTGTTTGTTGGTTTGATGTGTGTAGGCACAGGCAGGGTTGAGAATGAATGATAGGGTACTAGCCTTGTCGTCACGAGTCCGAGCGGATGTAACACCAACTGAGTGGGCATTAATAAACTATGTGGGGTTAATCGGAATCCTCTATTATTCATGAATAGGATGCAATCATGCCATGTTGCAGGCGCTGATTGAGAGATGGAATCCTAAAAAGAATACCTTTATCTGCTAATAGGGAGATGACAGTGACGTTAGAAGATGTGTTTCAAATTTTGAGACTTCCAATTATAGGAAGACCAGTGTATCAAGTAGGGCCTAATGTGGCGCGTGCAGCGATAACGGCAGTATTTGGTCCAGCCGCACGAGATTTGACACAGCGAGGTTTGACATTCACTTATGGTATAATGTTTGCAGCACACCCTGAGGCAACAAGGTTGGTGTGGTATTAATGATAGCGGTGGGGTATTATGTATTACCTAGAGCAGATGGGGAAGATTTCCAAAATCATTGATGTGTATTATTTAGGAAATGATAGAAGGAAGCGTGACTTTCGCATGGGCACCCGCATATCTGGCGGAGCTATACAGGGGTTTATGGGCATGTAGATGAAATCACAAGACTATATTGGATTGTGCATAATTATCACATTATTGGGCCTATGACCACATTGTGTGTGTGCGACCAATAGGTCGACCCATCTAGGCAGGAGAGACAGGAGTGCAAAGGTTGGGATTCAGGCGATGGGTCCAAACAGAGTAAGAGGCGAGATCCAAGGTCGTGACATATGACGCCGAGTATTACAGGCACATGTGGGAGACGGTGACGATCATGCAGATATCCATTGGAGGCCTTAAAGGAACTATATGGTGACGGCGAACATAGCCAAGGATTTGAGGGTGTAGAGTGATTGAGGTGGATCGCGAGACACAAAGAGGCTAGGTGAGTACGAGAGGATTCCTCTACATTGCGTGTGGTGACAATTTGGATTTGTTCAGGATATACCCATGGTTCATAGACCATACAGAAGGATTGATGCTGAGGCACCATTCTCACCTCGACGGTCGACACTTCCAGAAGGACCAAAAGAGACAGCAATTGATCGTAGGGTAATGGATGTAGGAGTGATAGAGTCTTGTAGATTATGGTGGGCGGTAGAGCAGTGAGATACACATGAGAGGGCCGATCATCCTAACATAGCCGTGATTACCACAGAGAGAGACCACCTGCGGGTTTAGTTCGCCACTTCAAACACAGGTTGAATGAGACCATAGGATTGTTAGAGGCTTCACGCCTCGAGTGGAGAGACTAGAGGCAAGAGTCCACCACGCGAGAGGGAAGATTTGTATGTTACAGGAGAGATTGGTGGATCAGTGGGAAGAACCAATAGTAGTGGTACCTTTGAGTACGGAGAGGCCAGGTGAGCGGCGTCGACGATCACCATCAATTTTTGGTTTGGGACAAGGTGTGGGGGTCTAAGTGAGTTTCATACATAGGGGTAGAAGAATAAAGATTCCAACCTGCGCGTCGATGATAGGGAAGATGTATTTGTTTAACATCTAAATAAAATGAAATATGTATGTTGATTTGAGTTTGTGATAATTATAAGAATGTTTGTGTTTTGAATGTTTGGATTGAAAAAGGACAAAGGTGAATGTTATCAATATAAATATGTGAAAATATTTATATTTTTAAGTAAAACACAACACATGATAAGTGATGGTTGGGGATGGTCGAGCTAACCTTGGGAGACCCCATGTCTCCTAAGTGTTGCCTACATAGCCCATTGCACAAAGCAAGGAGGGGCCTCAGACCGATGTAGTTCTCCCTTAGGACCAAGGAGAGGTGAATTCAGGCAATTTGGTTGTGGTTAGGCAATTTTTTGGTTGGTAAAAGTTTGATGTTGGTAGAGTAATGTTGTTGGTGTTGGTGTGGGTATAGGTGAAGTGAGGGTTAGCTTACCCAAGCATAGGAAACCGTTTCCTAATTAATATCAACACACAATCCTAGATTCGGGTAAAAGAGGAAAAAGTGTCCCATAGTTGGAAAGAGCTAAACAAACCACGTATTATCATAGGATGAGCTTGAATCCCTAGGTACCTTGCATAGGTGAGAAGTCGATAGGTGAAAAGAGTTGTATAATCACAATATATCGGATAAACACATGTCCCTTGAGTTTTGTTATTCGGAAAAATGGTGAGGTGAGGTGGATGGTATGGGTCATGCGCAAGCAGAGAACTTGTTATAAGGTGATTATTCTGACGAAGAGAACCAAACCAAAATAGACAAGTCCATGACTCAAAAATACTTTTGAATACTGCTTTTATTTTTCTTGGATATAGACTGATCGGTGCGGGAAGTCTATATGGGATATGCATTTTGTTGTTCTTGAGGTCTTCACGAAGCTGATCAATGCGAGAAGCTTCTGATAGAGGCTGACTTTGTATAGTTTTCCTTCGAGGGAGAAGTCTAGTTTATAGTAGCAAATGCGGCTTTGCACATAGCTGTCCTTCGAGGGAACAGTCTAGTTTATAGCTTAGAGGTCTAGATGTCTGTTTGACATGAAGCATCTAGTTTTGTAGGAAGTTTGACTCAAGAATATCCTAGAATTATATAATTGAGAACTTGTTATTTTGATACTTTTAAGTCATGGACCAGAGTAAAAAGGAGAAGGCATCTTTAAGAGGAGGTGATGATCAAACTACGTGGGTTTGATTTTACTTTGAGATGCACGACAAAAAAAAAAGGTGTATGAGGTGGTAAATGAGCTTAAAGGACGAGCGCAAGGTAGATAAGAAGTGATGTGACACTAAATTCAACAGTAGAATGGTCGGAGATGCAAGGCATTAAGGGGTTCAGGCTAATGTTTACCATTAAGCGAAGCTAAACGATAAGTACCTGATCCGTAAGTGTTAGTGATAATGTAAGGCCCAATCCAATTAGGAGCAAATTTTCCACGTTTGCTCTTTTCTAGTTTGGTTACATGTTGATTCTCTTTGAGGACAAGATCACCAATTTTAAAGGTACGCTAATGAATTCACTTATCATAAATGCACTTGATGCGATTTTGATAAATTTGAAGGTGGTCAAGAGCGGTAAGATGACGTTCGTCAAGAAGCTCCAATTGGGCTAACCACTCTTGGCGGAAGTCATCATTGGTGATAATATCCTGGAGAGATATTCTGAGGGAAGGGATTTGTATTTCGAGAGGCAAGACAGCCTTGGTACCATACACCAGAGAGAATCGTGTGGCATTAGTGGAAGTATGAATGCTTGTATGATAAATCCAAAGGGCAAAGGGGATGTGATCATGCCAATTTTGACCAAAATCGTTAACGACTTTCATGAGAATTTTTGTTAATGTTTTGTTAGAAGATTCGGCTTGACCATTTAATTATGGATAGTAGGGTGACGAGAAGCTAAGTTTGATACCAAATTTGTCACAAAGGGCTCGCAACAACTTATTTTTGAAAGATTTTCCATTATCGGTTATCAAGCGATGAGGAACACCGAAATGGAAAATAATGTGATGATTGATGAATTCAACAATTTTCTCCTTTTTGGTTGAAATGAGTGGAACGGCCTCCACCCATTTAGTGTAATATTCGGTTGCCGTGATGATCCAATGGTGACGTTGCGAAGAAGGTGGATGAATCTCACCAATAAGGTCCAAACCCCATTGTGAGAAAGGCCAAAGATCTCGTGCGACCTGTAGCGGATGGCTGGGAGTATGTTGCAGGTTGGCATGCTATTGACACATAACACAATGCTTAACATATTCATAGTAGTCTGTATTAAGATTAGGCCAATAATATCCTAGGCGAAGGATCCGCTTGGCCATGGCAAATCCACTAAAGTGCCCACGACAAATTCCGTCATGGACTTGTTGGATGGTATGAGTGACTTCAGCGCTGGTTAGACATCGAAGGAGGATACCATCAAAGCCACGTTTATAGATGAGTCCCCCCATGACGACATAACAAGAAACACCTTTAAGGAAAGCATGTTTTCCATTACTAGTAAGGTCAGGTGGGAGAACAAAGGTTGTAAGGTAGTTGTGAAATTGGTGATACCAGGTATCCTGTGAATCAGCAGATACATTATTTACCATACAAACATCCGGGACTAAGTAAGATGGGGAAAATATTTTTTGGACCAAGACAAATATGTCAGAATCAGATGGTGATGTAGGAATTTGCGAGGCCAAGCAAGCCATAGTATCCGTAAATTTATTAGTTGAGCGTGGAACAGTTTGGATAGTATAATGGGTAAATAAGGTCAAAAGTGAATCTACGTAACATTTGTACTTTTGAAGTTCCTCATTTTTACATTGGTAGATGCCAGTGACTTGATTTACTACCAATTGAGAGTCACCGAAAATGTGAATAGACTTCACACCTAAGTGTAACGCAACGTGGAGACCCAAAACAAGGGCCTTGTATTCCGCTGTATTATTAGTGCAGGGGAAATCGAGCCTGAATGAAAGAGGCATAGGTTCACCTTCAAGAGGAATGAGAACAACACCCACCCCTCTGCCGCGTTGGCATTTAGATCCATCGAAGAAGAGAGTCATCAAATAAGATGCATCATTGAGAGAAAGAGTTGCGATGAGTTCATCAGGGAAAGTAAAATTGGTAAATTGTTCCCCAGTAAAGGGATTCCCGAGTTGGTCTGTGATAGTTTGTCCTTTGACATATTTCTGGTGTACGAACTCAAGGTCGAGGTCAGCAAGGAGCATAAGCCATCGGGTGATGCGTTGGTTTAGATGAGGTTTGGCATACATATAATGTATGGGGTCAGTGTTGGTGATGATAAAAGTTTTGTGATTCAGGAGGTAATGTCAGAGTTTTGTGGCCACGAATGATAGGGCTAGGCACAAATTTTTGACATGTGTATACCTAGTTTCGTAATCCACGAGACTATGGCTTATGTAATAAACTACTTGTTCACGATTCTCGGAGTCACGATGTGCGAGCATAGCTCCTACAGCATGGTCGGTGGTAGAAAGGTAAAGGTAGAAAGGGTGATCGTCCTGAGGTGGGATAAGCACGGGTGGCTACAAGAGATAAGTTTTAAGAGCTTCAAAGGCTTTGTGGCACTCCTCGCTCCATTAAAAGACAATGTATTTTTTAAGGAGATGATGGAAAGGTCGACATCGATCTGAGAATTGTGATATGAAACGATGGATAGATTGGATTTTTCCCTACAAACTACGCAATTGTTTTAGGTTAGTGGGTGGGGGCATTTCTAAAATAGCTTTGAATTTAGCGGGGTCGACCTCAATGCCACGCAAAGAGAGGATAAATCCAAGGAGTTTCTGAAAGGATGCCAAAGACACATTTCTTTGGCTGAAGACGAACACAGTATTGTAACAGGTGGTTGAAAATAATGGTTAAAACATCGAGATGTTCACTTTGATGTTTGGATTTTCCAAGAAGATCATCGACATAATCCTTAAGGATAGTGTGCATAATGTCATGAAAAATGTAATTCATAGCCCATTGATAGGTTGTACCAGAATTATTAAGGCCAAATGGCATGACACGATAGCAGAAGGTCCCCCAGGGAGTAATGAAGGCGGTTTTATGTTGATCGGTGGGTCTACTAAAATTTGATTATATCCCGAGAAACCATCCATGAGAGAAAGCATCTCATGGCTCGCAAAGGTGAGATCAACAAGTTGATCAATACTAGGTAGGGGAAGTCGTCCTTTGGGTAGGCAAGGGTAAGATCCCGAAAATCCATACATATCTGAAGTCCCCCCATCGCTTTAGTGACAGGTATAACATTAGAAATCGATTGTGGATAGTCAATAGGTAGGATGAAAGAGACAGAAAGGAGTCGTTGAAGCTCTTCTTTAACCAAGAGAGCAATGCGTGGATGCATTTTTCTCAATTTCTATTTAACTGGTTTGGAGTCTGGTTTCAGAGTGATGTTATGGACAACAATGTCGATCGATTCTGGCATGTCGGCGTAGGACCAAGTGAAAGATTGATTATGAGAACAAAGAAAGGTAGTGAAGGTGGCTTGTACGATGCATTAAGAGATTGTTCGATATTTACAATGTGAGGATCATCCTCCATGTGGATGTTTATTTCTATAGTCGAATCATTCAACATGGTTTGGGTGTCAGATGGTAAGGCATGTTGAATATAAGAGTCATCCGCACCAAGGTAGGTGAGGATGGAGTCATCATCTTGGCACTCCACAACATTAATCAAGGTAGGTATTCTTCGATCATGTTTGGATGTAAAAGGGGGAGCGGAGATGGGTCCTCACCATCATGTTGATAAGTGAGAGGACCTAGGAAGATAGCATTCATGAAAAAAAAAAGTTAGGAGGGATAGATTCCGGTTCTATCGACTCCGTGGGTGAAGATGGTAAAATGGGTGATGATTGTTTGGAATGGGTGACTTTGTTGTCTTCCTGGATAAAATTAACATGAGGTTTATTTAGTGTAGGGGTTTAGAAAACCCAAGACCACTACGATCTTTTTGTTTACATGTTGTTATGGGAATAACCGTATGTCGTCCTTGCTCATAAAGACCGAAACCAAAACCTTTCCAAGCACAAAGGTGCATCGGGAAGGTGAGGGTGAAATGACGATTGGCTAGATATTGAAAATTAGATCGGAAGGGAACCACGCCAAGGGGAGGTTCAGGGTGACAGAGGATGCTTCAACACCCCATATGTTAGGTTGGTGCGGAAATTAGGTGGTTTGTAGGAGATCACCTCCCCCACATGACAGTCATAAGTAGGATGCGCATGTAATTGTCCATACTCTTGTGGGGTATGGAAGGTGCTAACGTTGTATAGGTGGTACTCCCCTAGCGTAAGGCGTTGAAAAACACCTACCAAGGGATCCGAGGTTGGGATGTTTTCCACGGTAAGGAAGAGGTATTCGCATTAGTAGTTGCATGGGTCGAAGGTGTGGGTGCGGCTAAGGTGGATGGTTGAGGCGTGGTCAAAGTAGATGGTTGGGTTGGATCAATGGGTGTCTTAACTGGTACAAGCACATCATTAGGGTGGTATAACATATTGTAGGTTTTGAAGGGGAAGCGTTAGGCGCGTGACGGTGTATGAATTCCCCTCATACTCAAATTTTATGCATCTATGTAAGGTGGAGGGAACACATTCCATAGCCTGGATCCAAGGGTGGCCTAACAACATGTTGTATTGGAATTCTCCTTCAAGGACATAGAAGAGTTTAGGTAAGGTACATGGCCCTACAAGAATGTTAAGGATCACGGTGCCTAGGGTAGAAGTAATAGCATCCTTGAATGAATGCAACATGGTGGGGTTGGCACACATGCAATAGGAGGGATATTCATCTATTGGAAGGATTTCAAGAGATGATGTTTAGGCTAGTGCCCCGTCGATCATAACACAACGTACCGGATGTCTCGGACGTAAGCGAGATGAAAAGAGCAGGGTCAAGATCTTCACGCACTAAAGACGACAATTTCTTCTTTGAAAAAAGCCTGACAACAAGTGGCTTCTTGTACATGGACAGAGGTGGTTGTGGAGGTAGGTTGTTTGGTGAGAGATCGCAACGTGGTTGGGTGTGACGATAGAGGAAATGGGTAAGGTTTTGTTAGTAGACCTCTATCCTCTGGAGCATCTCAATCGAGCTTGTCGATGAGATTCAGATGTTTGAATGAGATCATAAAGTGTCATTTTTATAGGATATTGGTGAAGTTGTTTGATCATGGTACGATGGGAAACTCCATCGGACCTGGATAGGCAGTCCACGAATAACCAATTTAGGTGGTGGTGCAATCAGGATGGTAGAAGAAGAAAGAGAGGCCGCAGGTGTGCTTTCTTTGACTTTTCCATTGTTTTTTTGACCTTGAGTAGCAATGCTAATCATGTTGATCTCATGAATACGAGAGGAGGAAGATGGCAGGGATAATTCATTGTTCTCGAGAGGCGGGTTTGTAATGATGATAGATTTTGGCGAGGCGGGGACAGGTGGTGTAGGAGAAGGGATCGAAGCTAGGGGCTTTTTCTTCCGTAAGTCATCTTTCTGAGATTTTCTATCCGAGATAGGTGACTGGCGAAGGATGGCTTTCAAATCTTTACATTCTTCTACATTGTGTCCTGGTGTGTAGTGGTAGGCACAGATTTTAGATTCATCGTAACCTATAGGTTGAGGTTTAGATGGATCATAGGGTCTGAGTGGGGGTAGGGAAATGGTCGCATCCTTTATCAGTATATCAAGGATCTTGGCATAAGATCCTTTGAGTGGGTCGAATGAGGCTATTGATTGAGTGGGTGAGATTATTGATTGTTATGGTAATGGTTGGGTATGAGTGGTTCAAATGACGGGTGGTGGTTTAGGCAAAGGATTTTGATGATCAGTTTTAACCATGCATGGCTTATTCTATGCAGAAGTCATGTTGAGTTGATTAGATGATGAGGCCACATATGACATGGTGGTAGGAAACAACCACGGGGAAAGAGGAGCGGCAACAAACAATTCCTTCGATGATCAAGTTTTATTAGGGTTGGTAGGTAGGCAAGATACTTGGGGTGATGGTGTTGATATGCTGCGGATTTCGTATGGGTGCGAAGGTGCTGGTCGTGTTAAAGAAGATGTGGGAGGCATGGTGTATTGAGGCAAGGTGGAGGGTGAGGCCCTAATATAGAAGGTAGGTGTGACGGTGAGGGTTGAAGCCGTGCCTGCTGTACTGGTGTGATTGGGGTGAGGGTTTTAGGTGTGGCAGAGGCATAGATTGGACTCGAGGAGATGGGGCCTGTCTCCTAGGTGGATCGACGACTTTATTTTTGGATAAGTCTAACCATTTAGGTGGGTGCGTCAGGCTGGGTATTGGTAAAGTCCCAAGCGTAAGGGAAGTTTTCGGTAGGTTGATAGAGGTTGATGAGGTATTCGGCGGAGATGAGGGGAGTGGAGGTGAGAATATAGGCATTTTGAGCTTTTGTAAAAACTTCGGGTATATGGTAGAGGTGTCTGGATTAGTCATTTGCATTTGAGTAGAGCATGGTGTTCTCCAACGTGCCCATAAGAGTCATCTATCTTCTGGGGGATGACAATCTTCACGTATGGATAGGCATTTTTATATGAGTGGGTTGTGATTCCGGTCCACTTTGGGGTGTGTTACGGGGGTGAATGAGGCAATTTGTATCAATGGGTGTTAAGGGGTCAACTGGTCACCGGAAAGATTTAGGCGATGAAGAACTGATAGGGAGGAGGGCATGTTCTAGAGGATCTGTCATGATTAAGGAATTTGGTGATGTAGGCTCGAGGGGTTTCTCTTCTAAGGATGATAGAAAAAGTGGCGATCCTTCTTCTTTTATAGCAAGAGTGGTGGAAGGAGATGTTTGGGCAATAGATAAGTTGGATAACATCCACTCACAGTCTTGCAGGGAGGTGGTGTAAGAAGGCTCTTCTATGAGAAGAGAACTCTGGGTGGTTGGTTTCTTTATGGGTAAAGGAATAGCGGGGCTATCCTCTTGTCCTGATGAAGGAGAAGGGGGCAAGGACTCTTGCGTCGGTGAAGAGGCTCGATTCAGAATTTCTTCGATGGAAGCCCTTGGTTGGGAGTTGAAAACCACGTGGATCTCATGCACACTCTTTTCCTCGGCTAAGGTTTCTTGGTTTGTGTTACTGTTAGAGGAATGATTTGGAAATGGTTTGTTGAAGATTTTTAAGTTTCGATTAGCAGGGGCATTAGGATTATTGAGGGTTATATCCCCTGTATTAGCCATTTCCTGCACTATGTTTTTCAACATCTTGCAATTTTCGTGGTTGTGTCCCTTCACGTGATGGATGTTACAGAAATCATTCTCTTTATACTAAGAAGGTATAGCACGGGTGGAATCAAACCCAGAGTGAGGTTTAATAGAAGGCAAGGTGATAGCTCTGCTTTAAGCAATTTTCCAAGATCACTTCATAAGTTTCTCCCAAGGAGTCTACTAGATGGGCTCACTTTATACTTATAGGTAGATTTCGGTGGGTATAAGACGGTGCTTGAAGTTTGACCGTTCTTTGCGTGTACAACTCCTTTTGATTTCGAAGCCACCGATGCATGAGAGTTGGTGGTGTTGGGTTTGTTCATGGAGTCCTGGGTTCAGAAATTTGAGTTTTTGTTGTGCAACTTCAATTTCTCCTCCTCTAAGGCCCAAACCTCTAGTTTCTAAGCCATAGTAAAGGCCTCATCAAAGGTGCGGAAAGTTTGAATTCGGAGGGTGGGAGAAATGTGTTTAGTGTAGGCCCGCGTAAAGAGTTTGATTAGCTCACTGAGGTAAGGCATAAGTAAGTTGGTTGATGAGGCCTCTCGTCATCATCCAATGAAATCTGCGATAGACTCATCTTCAAATTTTTGGATGGCATAGAGGTCATAATGGATACTTTCTTGGCAATATTGATGAAGAACTGATCCAAGAAAGATTGGGCCAATTGGTTAAAGGATAAGATTGAGTGTTGGGCTAAAGCACTATACCACTCCAAGGAAAGTCCCGATAAGGACATGGGGAAGGTACGGAGTAGTAAGGCATCGTCATGAGCAATCGAGATAGCAGGCATGTCTATATGATCACAGGTGTTGTTGAGGTCCTCCTTACTATTAAAGCGAGTAAATTTTGGTAATTCCTAGTGAGGAGGAGGATATGTATGAAGGGGACGAGAAAGGGTGAATAGGCTCTTGACAAACTTTCTCGTATGTCAGGGTGTTACGGTTTCCTGAAACAGAAGCCTCAAGATTTTACATCTTGTCCATCATTTGTTTAATTAAATCATTGGTTGGGTTAGATGATGGTGTTATCATTATAAATGGAGGAGGATTAGGCCAAGAGCTGCTACTAGACAATGGTGGGATTAAATGTTGATAAGGTATTGATGATGAATGTGTTGGGGCGACCGAATAAGGATGTCCTATATAAGATGTTGAGGCCACCGGATGAGGTTGCGAAAATGTAAAGGTGGGCGGAGCCTGAGAGGGAAAGCTCATGTGAATAGGTGGTAGAGAACAAGTTATGAAAGAGGCAACCTGTGAGAGAGATGAGGTAGGGGCAGTGGACGGTAGTGATATGTGGGGTCCCAGATTAACTAGAGGAAAGCCAATTGGTGCAGTATGGACCATCGAATCCACTGAGCTGGGAGACGGGGCTAAGGATGAAGACAGTGAGGTGGAGTTATTAGGTGGGGAAGGAGCTAGGTGGGCGGTTATACTAATAGGAATACCCAAGAGGAGTTGACCGTCGGGTGTACGGTCGGGGGTATGAGACAAATAATACTATACACTACCAAGATTAGCATCCAAAAATTTAGCAAAATCCAGATCTCCAACAGAGATCTTGAGAAAAGCATTGGTGTCTGTAGGATTCCCCGTAGGATGCGAAGGGGGTGACTTAGGAAAAGACACGGAACAAGCATGTGAAACCATGGCTGCGGCTTGTTGCGGGTGATAACAACCATGGAAAAGAGGATATAGTAGAGGATTAGTCAATCAGGAACAGAAAACACAACAAAACGTTGGAATTGGTAGGTTACTGGTTTTTTAGGAACTATAAAACACAATGAATCGATATCGCCTCTAAGAACCGATGTTGGTCAAATTGTAACCGTCATTAGTCGTAACGATGTTGGTAGAATAGGACTGGTGCTGGTCACTGTGAAGGCAAAGAGAGAATATAAGAGGCTACTGGTTTGGGGATAACAAGGCCGAGTATACCCACTAAACTGTCTGAAGTGATAACGAGGCGGGTATATGAGAGAAATAGAACCGAAAGAAAAACAAAAAACAAGCAAGATGCAAAAGTAAATCAAGAGACTAAACCTAGGATTAGTTTTAATCACTTTTGGACTTATGCCTTAGATGCCGATTATGTCAATCCTAAACAAAATAGCTAAGGGAGATGTCAAGTTTTTTTGGCTTGTAAGGCTACCTCAATCGGGCAGAGGAATACTGTGAGAAAAGGGGGATGTTTGAGATGTTGTGTAGATTATGATGTGATTTGGTATGTGTTGTGCAGTGAGAGTAAGATTAATTTCTCATCAATACTGTGGATATCACCCCCACGTGTATGACCTATTAGTTAATCTACGTTCACTAGAATTAAAAACATCAAGCAAGAATGTGATGCACGTGTTTTAAACCCAAATCGAAAGTGATACTCGATGAAGCAAAGAAGATGACTTTCACTAATGCAAATATGTGAAAGAAAGACAACTTCTTTTACCAAAATGACAAAATATTGTGTGAATATTTTAGAAGAAAGAAACAACAAGTGTGCTCCCTATATGAAAATAAGAAAGAAAGAAAGAAACCCTAAAAGGGTCCCACCAAAAGTGCACAAAATGTTTCAAATAGAATTTCTAGTTCTAGAATAGAGTTACTTCTATCTGTTCATTCTCTTGAGAAACAAATAAGGGGTTAGGGCTAGGAGGAATACTTGTTGAGTGTTGGGAGGGTGTGCACGTACCGTAGAGAGATCAGACCGATTGTGAAGAACTCCTTTTTGTCTGGGAAGGACTACCTATAAATAAGAATGCAAGACCACCAGATTTTAGTTAGACAATAAGTAAGGGAACTGCCTTGGGCCTAGGAAATACTAAACTTCCTTTCGAAGGTGGTCAGTTCCCTTTTAATATAAATTATTGCAAATGATAATAAAGAAGCTATTGCGAAATCATGATTTAGGTACCTCGTTACTAAAAGCAATAGAGACTAAACTACCCATAATAAAACGTCATTCTGTTTGTTTGGTCACTTGTTATTGATACATTCAGATCAAGTTACAGGGATAGACCAGGCTGAATTTGAGGTTGTTAGGGGATAAATAGGTGAAAGGTTGGTTTTGGTATAAGTCACGATCGATGCCGGTCACTGGATAACTGACCACGGTTATAAAACCACTACCGGTAGGGGATAACCGATATCGGTAGGGGCAGTGATTCAGGGGCTTCTGGGTAGAGGTTGATTATAGGGTTTTAAGGTTGGTAGATGGTTAGGGGGAATAATAAGGCAATGGAGAAGACTCAGAGAGTGAGAAAGCTATCTTTTGGGCAATATAGGGATGGATAAATGAAGGTTAGGTGTAGGGTGCTGCAGGGGTTAGATCCAGGGGTGAGTTTATAATTACTATCAATCAAAGGTTCACGAAGTGAAGCCTAGAAGCATACAAGATACTACTTACTACTTTCTGACGAGGATATAGGTCCGAGGAATGCGGTGACAAAGGCAAAGCTCTAGTGGGATGATCCGACAATTGAAAGTGAGCTGATGAAGCTATCTTCTGACTCTCCCAATGCTTGGATGAGTGTGACCATGATCTCGTTGATCAGTTACAGTCTTGTCCTCTATGCTCCTCTCTGCAAACTCTTTTCTCCTTCTCACTTGTCTCTTTTTCGCAAATGAATCCGGATCCTGGCATTTTGGTTGGGGTCGGTCATTTACAGGGAACCGATGGCGGTTGCATAACCGACGGTCGAGTAGGGACTAGCGTCGGTCAAGTCAAAGTTGGCTATTTTTACCTTTTACCTTTTCAATTTTACCTTTCTGAACCTTTGATTTTTACTTTTCACATTTTTTCACTGGCTAGTGAAAAAATTATATCAAATCCATCGTAGACCATGAAATTAGGTCATGAAAATAGTGACATTGCACTCAGAAGGCTGAGAGGATGCAAAATCATATAAAATTTGATGTGATTTGGTGAAGAAACGATGAATCCTAGTTTCCTAGAGGTCCCATGGCGCCACAATGAACAAATGAATAGTATCCATCGATTTTGATAACCTTTTAATATCAGCCCTCCATGTGGAAAATATCATTTAAAAAATAAGCTCAGAGACACCTTTTTGACCTTCGAATGGTTCGGGACACGTGTCACAACGTGATTGGATCGAACTCCCATCCTTTAGAAATGCATTTACGACCTTTTTTACTTTTGGAAAATTTTGCAAAAATTCTCCGCTTCTCCCTTGGACCCGCCACGTGTCCACATGTGGGCCCCACCAAAAACCAGGCTCATTTTATGAATTTTGACACTTTTTTGAAAAAGGGAAATTTTTCTTAAAATTTTCCGCGGGCCCGAACACCCGTTCTCTTCCTCACCACGTGGCACTCTCCCATTCACCACAGGTCCAAGCCTCCCACTTTGCCATCAGACCTCCCTGCCAATTTTGCAAAATTTCAAACTTTTCCCCAAGCCCGTGCTTCCCCATTTTTCCATTTGGGACACATGTTGGCTTTGGATTGGAGCAACACAAATTTCATAAAATTTTCCATCAGTCCCCCTGCATGAATTTTACATTTCCAGACACATGTCCACTTCTCATTGGCTGGAAACTTAGGCCCATAACTTGACTTTATACGATTTAGAGTTAAAACTTCAAAACCATTACAAAACCCACCGACCCCTCATGCCGACTTCTCCAGGACACATGGTCACCTGCCATTTGCTACAGGCCTTCAGCAAAAATTTAACTTAGAAAATTTTACAAAATGGAAGAAAAATTTCTAAGGCAAGCCCACCACCCACCATTCCTCTAGCCAATCACAATGTGCCACGTAGGCACTTTACTGTAGCAAGTGGAGCTAGGGAAAAAAAATTTCCTTTTGCCAAAATTTTAAAAATGACGAGTTAGAAACATTTTCCCGAGATATCCCAGCCAATAGGAACCCGCCACGTTGCAATAATGTTATGATGATGAATTTGACGGATATAATACACTTGTATGCTCGTCAAAACGCCAAAAATATAGAGGATTCCCTAGAAATCAAAAATTTTCACAAGGATGGCAGATTTCTTGATCTTAAACCAATTGAATCATGATTTGACATTGCTCTCGACACAGGGATTAGGAAACTAATTTCAAAACTTGGGACTCAATCAAACTTGTGTTTTTTCACGATTTGTGACAAAGGGGAAATGACACAGCCCATTAAAATGAAGAAATTAGGGCACAAATGGGGACAAATTTGGAAAATTATTTCAAGCAGGGCAAAACAAAAACATTATGAGCATATTGCAAAGCTTACAAACAGGGGGAGAAATTACAGACCACCAAATTGAGGAATGAAACATTTCTGATCCGATTTTGATATATAAATATTTAGGGCACACCATGAAAACTGAGTATCGGCACCAACAAAACCCAACTAAAATACATAGTTTTCATCCCTTAAATAGATATTCATCCTGCAAGAGGTAATCATCCTAGACATCACCTACATCACCTCTGTAGACAACAAAAATTTGGTCACAACCCTCTAAGATACTTTCAATTAACACACCCCCTAATCAAGACTCCTTCCACACATTTTTATTATTAATATAATTATTAATATTAGCTTAATTACTTGCCTCATCCCTCCACCTCACCTCGGAACCATTCATGGGGCATTTAACTAATCGGGACTAGGTCATCACTCCTAGCATTGATTCATCACTTCACTTAACTAACTAAGACTCTTTCAAAACCTAACACTTATTATTAACCACTTCTTCCATCAATTCCCCACGTGTTTAAATGTGAACCAAGACTCTTATCCCATAATCAAATCTTGACCCACGCCAAAAAGGAAGAAACATGCTATTTTAAGTAAATTAGACTATTTCTCCCTAACCGACGCTAGTTATTCCTTGGTCAGACCAAGTCGGAACCATCATCGGTTCCTTTAAATAAGGATTTCCAACTCTTTCCTTGAGTTCTCCCTTTGGTGACTTTTGGATTTCATTCACATTCTTGCATTCGATTGAGCATCGATGATCAAACACAAAACTAGAGCATCTAATTTCTTCACCAACAATCAACCTATTTGACCACAACATCCGATTATTCATCGGGAATCACTTAGGATTTTTTTGGCGCAACACTAGATCAAGGCCCTTTTCTCCTATGAACACCCACCACCACCGTATCTACCAATCTCCGGTCTTCAAATAAGTATCTTAACCAATTTTTTAGTTCTTAACTTTTGTTTTAGATCTCTTATTGTCTTCATTGTACTAATTCTTTCTCACCTGAATACCATCCATCACCCATCTACCCGATACCCTACCATCTTGAACATCTCTTCTTTTCAAATAACCTCTCTCACCCTTTACTGGGTCTTAACCCAAATCCTAACACCCAACCTAATCCTTTTCAACGCTCTATGCAATCACAAAGATCCTGAATTAACTTCTTTTCACCTTTGGCACCTAGTTTCCCCTATTGTGATCGGTTAGCAAACCAATATCAACTAAAATGAGTGATCGACATCAGTTCCCAAATTGGAATTAGTCTCTATGTCTATAATTCTCTCTCGAGCAATGAGATAATTTACCTACTAAAAACCTCCCACAACCTCACCCAAACCTCTCGTAACACCTTATGTTACTCCCACAAACCTTAACAACCCACCACCTACTTTAAATTTAATCTTGTATTCACTATTTAGATTAGATTTAATTTATCGTGCTTGTGTGAGATACCTAAATTATACAACTACAGTAGGAATCTCTATTTCATGTTAATACTAACATTTAATTTATTTTAGATGTGGATTGACAGCCTTCTAGGAAGTTCCCCACTTCCTAGATCTAGCCCCGCTAAGCAATCCACCAACTAATTCTTTTAATTCTATCTTGTGGTCTTGTTTTCTTTTTCATATAGTCTTTCCAAAACAAAAAGGAGTTCTCTCGATTGGTCTGGTCTTCAATGGTGCACAACCTCTTCAAAAACTATAGGTATTCCTCATGTACCCAACCTTCAACCTTAAACATTTTGCTTATACATACACTTATTATTGGTGAAACATTTTGGCATTCCTGGTGGGATCGTAGTCATTATGGGTTCTTTTATAGTCATATAGGATTGCATTTTTGCTTGTTTCCTTTCTAAATATTCACTAAATCTCTCAATTTTGGTAATATTCTCATTCTTCTATTTGATCTTGTTGGGTTTTAAAATGGTACTTTAACAAAACCCCAGTCAAGGAAAGCAAGTCCCTCATCTTTATGAGAGAGGTTCCCTTATTGAAAGCAAGCAACAAAGCTTATATACAAATGTACCACTTTCATCTTAAGGCTAGACCTCTAACATCCTTAAATGCTTTTATACCAAAATAGATTATCAATACAAATGAATGGAAGAACTGAAGAAAGGAAAGAGAAAAATATAACAGGATACTTTCGGAAATATAGATAGTAAAGTATAACCCTATACATACTAAAAAGAGTGATACAGAGAACAATCATTTACATTCACATCATAATATATCATTCCATAGACAAAAGTTCTAGAAATCATATCAATAAGAAAACAAATTTTCTTATCACAAAAATAAATGATCCACAAATTTTAGGTAAGAAAAAAGGGACAATGGAGGAAGATAGAGAAAAGGGGAAAATCCTTCTATATTGATTTACTTTCGATTATAATTACACTTCAAAAGTATCAAAGTCCAACCCTTAGAAATGAGTGAAGCTCTTACATTTATAGATGAAGTGAAAAGAGGAGAAGAAGAAAAGGAAGAAAATATAATTTGGAAGCTCAACCACCAACCATCAATGCCCCCATAAATTTGCCTACAATATGTCAAATCTAGTTCTACATGTCTTTGGCATGCTAAAGAAGGAAGGATGGAAGATCATATCAAATTTGATCTAGTTTAAGCACTCTGATCACATATTAATGGCACGAAAAATGTTTTCCATACTTCACCCAAATAAAGATATCCAATCGATTCTCCATTTCTTTTGGCATGTTGGAGAAGGAAGGATAGAAAATCGAATCAAATTTGGGTAGTTAAAGCAATTAGACCCCATATTAATGGCTTGAAATACTTTTTTCATATTTTCACCCATCAAATCCTACTGAAAAATAATATTTTATGCTTCCTTGGTAGTAGGTCGAGACTCGAGATATTTCCAAAATGGCAAATTTGGATCATTAATGGTGGTAGGTGAGTAGTTATGCCCATTTGAGCTCTTTGAAAATTCCCTTTCCCAATCAATTTTGAGCTCTGGTTGAAGGACATGGTTGTTTGAAGGTGTGGAGTTGGTGTTTCCCTCAAACGTGGGCTCACAATATTTTGAAAGGGGTCTGTCCATACAGGGTAAACGAGGTGACCTCACGCGTAATTTAAGATTTTGTCCCTCTTTTTACTCCTAAAGTTATATTTTGAACTGACACATGGCTTCATCCGCAGATTGCTTTTATTTCCTTTTTATTATGCCTAAGTCCCTCCCCATTTTGACTTTCGGTAG
Organism: Taxus wallichiana var. yunnanensis; assembly: GCA_018340775.1. Lineage (NCBI taxonomy): Eukaryota > Viridiplantae > Streptophyta > Pinopsida > Cupressales > Taxaceae > Taxus > Taxus wallichiana. Next base: position 166,481,862 of record CM031237.1, read on the forward strand.
AGACATTCTTTACCCTTGACATGAGACACATGGAGGGTTGGCTTAACGCATTTTTGGAACTACCCCTAAAGTGTCCTGAACTTTACTTTTAAAAGAGTGTCGATGAGGCACGTGGAAGCTTCCGTAGACTCATTTTGGAATTTTCAATAAGTCCCTTTTTCCCCTCTGATTTTGACCACATGGAAAGCTTGCGGGTCATTTGGGGTATCTCTTTGGGCCTAACTTTGAATTTGCACCGATTAGGCACGTGGAGAGTTTGCGCTCACTTAGGATCTACTTTTTGGATTCGCCCCTTGAAAGAGTGCGAAGGAACATTTGGGGATTTCCACTAGTTCTCCTTTCCATAGGTGATTAAATGGCCAGTTCTTCCCCTTTTGACTTCTGTTGGACCCTAGACACACGGAGAGATGGCACTTGTTTGGGGAAACAACTTTGGCTTCGAACCTTAAAGGTGCACTGATGAGACATGTGGCGTTGTCCACTGCCCTTATACTTTTCAACGATTGATTTAACTTATTTGAGACTCTAACCATGTGGAGGGTTGATGCTCATTTGGGTTCTGTCCCTTGGGTCCCACTTCTAAAGTTGTGTCGATGAGGCACGTGGAGGCTTCCACCAACCCTCATATACTTACTCGATTAAATGGCTAGATATGTTCCTTTTCTAGACCTTAGACACATGGAAGGCCTATGCACTTTCTTTCTTTGGGGTCTCTGAGGCACATTTTTACACCATACTAAAAGTGTGCCAAAGAAACACATGGAACCTTGTGTGGTACTTCTATACTTAGCTGATTTGGGCATTTGTCTTTTCGATTGAACACTTCCTTTCTCCATTTTTCTCCTATTAAAATTGCTCTACTTGACATGTGCACCTTCTCGACTCAATTTTTTGGGATTTAACATTGCTTTTCTGAGTCCACGTGTGCTCTGGGCTGAGCCTTCCATTCTTCATTGTGTTTGTAAGATCACATTCGAAAAATTTTCTTCTAGGGGGTCGTGTTTGAAATTTTGGATAATAGGCACCAACTCAAAAATTTTGAAACTTGACTTGAAAAATGAGGGGAATTTTGAGGGTGACAACAGTTGGCTCTTTCTGGGGATGACTTGGCTGGGACAGAGGAACAAGGCAAGATCAAGAACCATAGAAAAACTCTAGGAAATCAGACTAGTGCCTTATCCATTAGGGAAAATAGAGTCAAAGGCAAAACCAATACGAAGACAACACACACGCAACGGGAAAAGAAACAAACCAAAAAGGAAAGACCAAAAACAAAACACTATACATAATATACAAAAGGACTACCTAATCACCTAGGACTTGAAAAATTTTAAATACTACCCACTATAAGGAAGTGGGAGAGGATATCCATCCATATAATCCAAATAGAAAAAAATTTCTCTAGCAAAGTGCCTGATTTTGAAAGGACCAAGCCAAAGAGAATCAAACTTACCATGGCTTCCTTGAGGTTCATTTCTTTTTTCCCACAGCAAAACAATGTCTCCCACTTTAAAATATCTAGGTCTAGCTTTCTTGTCAAACAAAGATTTAACCTTCATTTGATGAGCTGAGATTCTATCAAAAACTTGTAACATGTCTTCATCCAACTTTTGGAGATACATGATCCTCTTGTCCAAGGAACTGGTGAAACTTGTATCTTCAATAGCCTTCATTAAGTGCAAGGCTGGAAATTCCACTATTACTGGTAGTTGAGCTTCAACACCATACACCACCTGGAATGGAGACATCCCAATTGCTCTTTTGGGTGTAATTTTATCTTCCCAAAGAGCATCATAGAGCTTCTTGTGCCAATTCCTTTGAGATTCATTGACAAGCTTCCAACGATGGTTACTAGATTCTTATTTGTTGATTCTTCTTGTCCATTCCCTTGAGGATAATAATCTAAAGAATGAGTCAAGGGGAAATTCCATAGCCATAGCATAAATCCATCATCTTAGAAGAAGAAAAATTGGAAGCATTATCAGTCACAATCTTGTTTGGTACCCAAAACCTTATCAAGATGTTCTCTTTGATGAAATTACACACCACCTCAGAAGTAGTGCTTTTGACTGAATAACCTCTACCCACTTTGTGAAGTAATTTGTAGTAGTTAAAACATGAGTATGTCCATCAATGGAAGGTGGGTTAAGAGTTCCAATGAAATCCAATCCCCACTTTGTTGAAAAATTTCATCAATCACTACTGGTTTGAGTGGTAAAGCAACCAACTTAGGTCTCCCAACAAAAGTTTTGATAGACTTCACACTTACCTACCCATTTTGATGCATCTTTGAACAATGTAGGCCAATAGCACCCTACATAAAGGATCTTATGGGCAAGTGACACGAAGAGAAATTGCCTCCACAAGCTTGATCATGAAAATCTGAAAATAACTTCTTCTGTTGCTCTTTGTCCACACATTTAAGGAATCTTCCATCTATGCCTCGCTTGAACAAAGAATTTTCCCATAATACATATTGTGTAGACCTTATCTTAATAGATCTCTTTTCCTTAGCACTCAAATGGGATGGACACTCTCCATAAGTAAGAAAATGTGCAATATCAGCATACCATTCATCTATTGAACTAAGGAAGAGGACAATAGGAACATCAACTACTTTTGGACAATTCTACATCAGCTCCTTCAACAATAAGCTCACATAAGCCTTTACCCCAAACTAGCTTAGTTGGCTTGATATCAAGGTCATATTCTTGGACTTTTTCTACCCAATTACCTCTCTTAGTTCCAAACTCTTGTTGTGTAAGAATATACTTGATGGTTGTATCAGGTACAAGCACAACAAAGAGTGAGAATTAAGAATATAAAAAATGAAACTGCTTGATAGCTTTGACCACTACAAAAGCATGTTTCTCCATCATAGTATATTTCAATTCATGAGCTTTCAGAACATATATCATGAATGAAATTGGAAGTTCATGATCCTTAGAATTTCTTTGAGTTAGCACAACAGCCAAGGTACTCTCTATAGCATAGCAATAGATAATAAAATCTTTGTTGAAATCAAGACATGCTAAGATGGGGGTTCTAGCAATGGATTTCTTGATACCTTCAAATGCTTCTTTACCTTTGGAATTCCAACCAAATTTTTTCTTTCCTTTCATCATGTGAGAAACACTCATAGTCAGTTCTACAAAATATGGAATGAATCTCCTCAGGAAATTTATCTTTCCAAAGAAAGAGTGAACACCCTTTTTGCTTATGGGAAGAGGAATATGCTAGATTGCTTGAAATCTTTCTAGATCTATCTTGATCCCTTCTTTGGAAACAATATGCCCCAATAACTTGCCTTTAGTAACACAAAAATACAAACTTCTTAGGATTGAGAGAAACTCCATGTTCTCTACATTTTGAGAACTATTTTCGATGTTGAAAGTGATATGCCCTTGTTTTGGAAAAAATAGTCAAATCATCAAGGTACACAACAATACACCTTCCCTTGGATTGCCAAAGGCTAAATCCATTTCCCTCTGAAAGTGGCACCAACATTGATAAGACCAAATGGCACTCTCTTGTAGGCAAAGGTGCCCCAAGGGGTAGTAAAAGTAGTCTTGTGCTGATCTGGGATACTAACTTCCACTTGATTGTATCTAGAGAATCCATCTAGCATAGACAACATCTCAAAGCCTAAGATCTTACAAAACTTGATCCATCATGGGGAGTGGATAGTTGTCTTTTGAGAGTCCTTTGATTAAATTCCTGAAATCTACATAGATGTGAATCTTTCCATTCTTCTTTCTAACAGGAACAATGTTGGCAATCCATGTTGAATGATGTATAGGGAAAATAATCTTGGCTTTTAGTAACTTTTGATCTCTTGAAAAATAGTATCAGCAACCTTAGGATTGTACTTCCTTTTCTTCTACTTGAAATATTTGATCCCAGGTTTCAAAGGGATATAGTGTTGCATCTCCTTTGGTTGAAAAGCCTTAAGATCTTCATATGAATAGGCAAGAACATCGGCATACTTTTTTAATAGGTTTAATGCTTTCTTTTTCATCTTCTTGAGTGTAGTATTTTCCAATATTCACCACCCTAGGTTCATGGTGAATCACGGCACCCTTCGAATTTTTTCGATGGATTGAGACTCTCAAGGTTAGGGGACCCTACCCAAATACATATGGAAAAAAGATCTTGCACTAAAGGAATGAAGGTCGGATCCTATTCCTCTATTCAATGAGGACACAAAAAATGTAGAGGGTTTACAACAAAACCTAAACTAACTTTCTAAGGAGACTTAAATTCCTTTTAAAAGATGCATAACATAAAACCTTCTTTTGAAACTTGATGCATCCCTTTTTTATATTTGAAGATCTTCATTTTCATTTCTATAAACACAAACCATAAAAATGCAATCAAGATCATGTACCCTAGATAACAAGATTTGTAGTGAAAGATCAAGAGGGGTATTTCTAAATGAACATAGGGAGGGTTGAGAATCATCCATTTGAGGTTGAATCATCCTATTTTCTCCAAAGATCTGAATCACTATCCACACACTTTAACAAAATTGACATGAGGCAAAGTTGCATTCCACCATGAATTTCTAATGGGAGGTTTTCCACAAATTCACCTCGCAATCTGAGGCTAAGTGGCCAGGAGAGGGCAAAACAAGAATGTCCAAGGGAAACCTTTAGAAAAAATCCCCTCCTTCCTCCACTTATAGGAGGAAAATAGAAATCAGCATAAGATATTCAAATCTACCAATATATGGGCATATAAGGTCCACGCACCTAACTCATCTCATTATGGACATTTACCGAGATCCCCAACAAATGCAAAATTCTCACTCCAAAGCTGGGAGGGTAAATTTGCAAATTTTTAAGAACTTTTTATCACCCAATTAAAGATATCCAGTTGTTGGGTTAAAGAGAGGACCTTTCATTAGCAGAAAATTCCAAAAATTCCAACCTTTACAAAATCCATCCTTGTTAGGTATTTTATCAAAAAAATGATCTGAAGAAATTTCCCTGCATCGAGGGTATTCTTCTGTCGATGTCTAATTCTCCATTTGCCTCCAATGCATCGGGTTTGGAGATGCACTCATGAATGTGTTTGATGATTGTTAAATTTTCAAACCATTTTCTTGAAATAAGTTATTTCCAACCTTTCCTTTGTTTCGGGGGATTCTTTGAAAATGGACCATATGTGCATCGGGTTTGGAAGGTGGCTCGACATGTTTCCACCCCATGCTTTCTCGACATATTTTCCCAACTCCAAGATAGATTTTCCTAGGAAGCTTTTCGGGTTTAACGGAACTCTCAAAACTGCATCGGGACATCCTCATGCACCATTCTTCATGTCTCAAATGACCCTCCCAAACAAATCATGAAATTTGAGTCGGTGTTTCTGACCTCTCTCGACATATTTTCCTTTGTTCGGGCTTCTTGACCTCTCAGAGGGGGGAAAACATATTATTCCTTTGATTTCGGGTTTCTTGACCTCTCCTTCAGACATATTTTCCTTTTCCTAATCCATGGTTTCTTCCACCTCTCCAACATATTTTCCCTTTGTCACCGTTGTCATATTTACAGGGGTAGATATATACAACACCTGGAGAGCACTCATTAATGCTTCCAATATTGACCTTCTCATACTACTCTCAAAATTGTTGAGTCCCTTGAGAAGCTTCATATTTGATGAACCTATCATGTTTTTCAAACATATCTTCTAGACTCACTAAATCCTTTTAGGAATCTTATTACCCTTTAACTTAATACAACCATCCCGATCCATCTCTTCCTTGATATCTTCCTCATTAGAGGGCACATATTCTCTAGGAAGAGTTTCACTTCCTTCAAAATATAATCAATTGAAGTTATCTTTAAGCTCCAAGAAAGAGAGTAAGTGTTGATCATCATTGAAAACCTACCATTTGGTTGTATTATCTCGCACACTAGCCTATGAATCATTTAATGGTTAATTTCTCTTGAGAGAAATTTGGATGAGGAATCAACAAAGATCCTAAGGTAGATAGAGAATCAGCTCTAGTATTATTTTCTCTTACACAACTTCAATTGAGAAATCATAAAGGAATTCAATGGAATCCCAAACAATATTTCTATAATGTTTCAATCTCCTATTCTTGACTTGGTAAAGATCCCTTACCTTTTCACAATCAACTCTGCATCACCACGAGCACAAATATTCTTTACTCCTATTTATTTTTCCATACTCAACCCAAGGATGAGAGCCTCATACTCAGCTATTATTTGTATTTTCAAAATGAAGTTTGAAAGAAAATGGATGAATCTTCCCTTCTAGAGATTAACACCACACTAACTCCAAAACCGTCAAGAGCATCTTCCATCAAAATCCAAAGTCCAAATGCCATTGGGATCATGAATCACTCCCTTAGGAAGATTTGCCTCATCCTCTGACATGATCATATAGTTGTCATGCCCTATATCTTCATAGAGTATTTGTGCTTTTGGATCATCATATTTTTACACAATATACTCGATTTTCTTTTTATTAACAACTTTCTTATTTTTCCATTGATAGGATCAAAGCATGTGAACACTCCATTTGAATTTACCTCCTACCTCTTTATATAAATTCCTACTTAGCAACATACCATATGAGGGGAATATTAGAAACCAAAATTAACCATTTTCTCTCTAGAAAAGTAGTGAAGGCTACTTGTGCATCTTTAATCCTTCCAACCAAAGGCACTTCTCTACTCTCCATGGAATAGTAGGAACCAAAGGTATGTGTTAGAGTCATGCCCAAAGTGATGAGCTACTTTTATAGGCATTACATTGCCTCGATGTTCTTGAGTCTATAACACAATTACTAAGTTTATGGCCGCTATGAGAAGAGTCACATAGAATGGTTCAATTTTCTCATTAGGGGAAGTGAATACACCACAAGGCTTGGTTGAGGTGAAGAAGAGGGAGTGGAAAAATACCTTTAGAAGTATTGGATGAGGGGCTTTGGATTTGGAATTGAAAATTTTTACCATTTTAGAAAAGGCTTTTGGATGGGTTTGGTAAAACTCTACCTCTAAAATTTGGATTTTGGTCTTTTTGAGGTGATTAATGATATCAAAAGACCTGGAGGTGGATGGGGTATCACTACTAGGAATAAGAGAAAATTTTGATTTATCAACTTTAGGAATTGAAGGACAAGAAGTTTTGGAAATAGAGGTAGAAGGAGGAGGATTAACATTACTCACCTTTTACATGGAGGTAGTGGGAATAGGAGCTCATATTCTTGCAACCACTGGAATAGTTATAGGAAACTCCTTGGATTTCTTAAAAGGCTATGTCACTTTTTCTTTTCTATTCATTTTCTCCTGAGTCATAACAACATATGACTCACTATTCATCTCTACCACTCTTTCATCATATTCATCTTCATCATCCATACCTTCAGTGGTAAGGAAATGAATTTGAGATCCACCAAGCTCTTCAAGTTCTTCATCAACCTCTTCTTCTAGTTCTTCATAGAGTTCATTAAACTCCTCATCATCATGTTCTTAAACTTCACAAGTTGTGTTGACTAGAACCTTGATAGGTGGGCCTTTAATAGATAATTTATTCTAAGGAGGTAACTAGTTCCTAGGCTGAAAATTCCTTCTTGGAATATCTTGATAAGGAGTATGTTGAGCCAATTTCTTTGTTATGCCAATGATATCATTTTCCAACTTCTTTACTAATTGATCTAAATTGGCTCCAGGAGAGGAAGAGGAGGATGCTTTAGACTTGGAGGGTTCTCTTTTCAATTTACCAAACATGATTAAATCATCCTCAACATTGATAGCCAAATGTTGATCAGCATCCAAAGTTGCAAGGTTAGCTCTCCTTAGTGCATAGCTTACTTCAAGTAACTGAGCATTGAGGAAGAATCATTTTTGGATTTGATCTACAGGATGAGTGTTCTGTGGAATTTTATGAATGAGCTTGTTGAATTTGGCCACAAATTCTCTCATGGGCTCATGTGGTTCCTTCTTGATATGAGAAATTTGAGCCAAGAGAGCATGCACATCTTCAGCAGGTTTGAAACGTTGCTCAAACTAAGTTGTCAAGGTGGTCCAATCAGTAATTGACCCAACAGGAAGATGATAGAACCAATCAACAACATTATCCTGTAATGTTTCTATAAAGATCCTAACAGAAATGTCTTCATGCTCAATCCCAAGAATCCCACATGCAACACTAAAGGTTGTAATGTGTTCATCTGGGTGTACCTTCCCATCACCTTGGAATTTAGGAAAACCTTTCCTACTACTCCTGGGTAACTCATGCAATGGTTGAGGAAGAGCAAGAGGCCCAATCTGTTGTCCCCAAGGTATAGGTGATGCCATCTGTGGGAATATTGTCTAAAGGGGAACTAAAACACCAGCAAGTATCAGAGTAAGAAGATTAGGACTGAGTTGTTATGGAGGAATGCTATTCTTGGAATTTTATCTTTAATAGAGGTGTGCTTGAAAAATGAGTTACTCTATTCCTTCTTGTTGGAAGAAGAGAGAAGCTTTTTTTCTCCGTAATTTGAAAATGAGAATCTTCAACCTCGAGAGATTTCTTCCCACGTGTGTATCTATCATAGATTATCCAGACCGAAAAATGATCTTGAAGTTTTTTTAGAAAGGGATACATTGAAATGAAACCCCCAGTGGATTCTCCAAAAATTGTTGGGTTTTAAAATGGTACTTTAACAAACCACAATCAAGGGATAGCAAGTCCCTCTCTTTATGGGAGAGGTTCCCTTATTGAAAGCAAGTAGCAAATCTTAAATATAAATTTACAACTTTCATCTTAAGGCTCAACCTATGACATCTTGAAATGATTTTATACCAAAATAGATTATCAATACAAACAAATGGAAGAACTGAAGAAAGGAAAGAGCATAATATAATAGTACTTTCAAGAAATATAGATAGCAAAGTATAACCCTATACGTATTAAGAAAGAGTGATATAGTACATAATCATTCACATTCACATCATAAGATATCATTCCATAGACACAAAGTTCTAGAAATCATATCAACAAGAACACAAATTTTCTTATCACAGAATATAAATGATCCAAAATTTTTATGTAAGCAAGAAGGAAATGGAGGAAGATAGAGAAAAGGGGAAAATTTCTATATTGATTTACTTTTGATTATATTTACACTTCAAAAGTATCAAATTCCAACCCTTTGCAATGAACTAAGATCTTACATTTATAGATGAAGTGAAAAGAGGAGAAGAAGAGAAGGAAGAAAATAAAATTTGGAAGCTCACCACCACCATCAATGCCCCAGTAAATCTACCTACAATTTGTCAAATGTAGTTTTGCATATGTCTTTGGCATGCTTAAGAAGGAAGGAAGGAAGATTAGATCAAATTTGATCTATTAAAGTAGTCCATCAAATATTAATGACACAAAATATGTTTTCCATATTTCCACCCAAATCAAGATATCTAGTCAGTTCTTCATGTCTGTTTGGTGTGTTGGAGAAGGAAGGATGGAAAATCAGATTAGATCTGGGTAATTGAAGCAATCAAAACCCATATTAATGGCTTGAAATATTTTTTTAGATTTTCAACCATCAAAGCCTATTGAAAATAATATTTTATGCTTCCATGGTAATGTGAGAGACTCAATGACCTTGAAATTGGCAGATGGATCATTAATGGTGGTGGGTGAGTAGCAAGCGTCGGGAGCTCTCACGAAAATTCCCTTTCCGCTCAATTCGAGCTCCTGGTTGAAAGACATGGTTGTTTGAAGGTGTAGATTCAAGAGTTTAATGCGGGCTCACAATATGCAAAGGGGTCTATCCATGCAGGGGCCATGTGGTGACCTCACACGTCTTAAGTTTTCACCCCCTCTTTTTACTCCTAAATTTGCATCGAACTAACACATGGCATCATCTACAAGCCTTCTCTGTTTCTTTTGTATTCTACCTAAGTCCCTCCCATTAGTGGAGATGTTCTATCTGACCCGAGACACTGGAGGGTTGGTGCATGTTTGGAACTACCCCCTAAACTCTTCTTTTGAAATAGAACCGATGAGGCATGTGAAGGCTTTTGTAGACTCTGGAATTTTCAATATCTAACTCTATCCCCTCTTGATTCTGACAACGTGGTGAGTTGGCGCTCATTTGGGGTCTCTCTTTGAGTTGTGCCTTTGAAGTTGCGCTGATGAGGCACGTGGAGAGTTTGTGCTCACTTAGGATTTTCTTTTGGATTCACCCCTTGAAAGAGAACCTAAGGGACACATGGGGCTTTCTATTGGTTCTCCTTTCCTTAGCTAATTCAATGACCTAGGTTCTTCCCCTTTTTACTTACATTGTACCTAGACACATTGAGAGCTAGTGCTTATTTGGGGAACCACCTTTGGATTCAACCTTTGAAGGTGAATCGATGAGACATGTGGTGTTGTCTGCTAGCCTTATACTTTTTAATGGACAATTTAACTTTTTTGAGGCTCGACCATGTGGAGGGCTAGCGCTCATTTTGGGTCTGTCCCTTTGGTTTCACTTATGAAGTTCTTTCGATGAGGCACATGGAGGCTTATGCCGACCCGCATATACTTAGTCGATTAAATGGCCGAGATCTTTCCCTTTTCTAAACCTTGGACACATTTGGGGTCTCCACATTTTTGTACCATACCAAAAGTGTGCCAAAGAGACACATGGCACCTTCCGCGGTCCTTCTCTACTTAAGCGATTCGGGCCTCGATTGAACACTTCCTTTCTCCATTTTTCTCCTATTGAGCTCTACTCACTTCCAGACTCATATTTTTAGTCGACTATGAGTCCACGCAACTAGGCCAAGCCTTCTGTTCTTCCTCGAAAGATCGTGTTCGACCAATTTTGTGGGGGTGGAAAAATTGGGATAATAGGCACCAACTCAAAATTTTCGAAAATTGACTTGAAAAATGTGGGCAATTTTGAGGGTGACAATAGATCTAAAGGAAAAACTTCATTTAGTGTAAATTAAAACAACCCCTTCTTTATTTCCTCCTGTTTGACTTAGTGAAATACATACTCTCTTCCAATTCATTATTGCTCTCATCAAATTTCATTTTTTATTTGGTCTTAAATATATTACATGACATCCTTGTCTTCTTGCATTTAGCTCACATATTCTTAATAACAATCAAATATAATGGAGGTTATGACTGATTAATTATTAGATAATTAAGTGTAGTTCACTATTGCACACACTTCTTTTCCAAATCACAGATCAAATAACAAACTTCTTAAGCATTCTACAAATCCCAATAAGAAGCTATCATGGATTTAAATACCCGTTCATAGTGGGCACCAACAACTGTTCTTCTCGAACTTGTCATCTTAGAGCCTGGACTCTTGAAAATGAATACTTGAAAGCAATATTTGACATAGAAGATTTGCACGAAACAAGATAGTGTTTGTGTATTTTATTAATATCAAAATCAAGCATTACAAGCAAATGAGAGAGATGCAATATTTATAGATATTGAACAACTTCAATCTCATCCGAGAATATATGGAAGCAAATAAACTAATCTAAGAAAATATGTAGAAATATCATATCACCCCTAATCGCCCCTACCCTTTGATGGAAATCACCCAGAATAAAATATGCAAGATAGAGAATGATCCCACAAACATTGGGATGAGAACACTATCACTCGGTTAACTAACAACTAAGGATAACTAATACCTATTGACACAAGTTTAAAGTATTTAAATTAAATGCTTTAACATATTATATTTATTCAAATATCAACTAATGATGAATTAAGATAAGTTTTATTCCTAACATTCCCCACTTAATTCAGCATGGTCTCAAGTGAACATGAGAGAAATTATCTAAAACCCTCAAATTTACCTCGAGTAAGTGACTTTGTGAAGACATCTACACGTTGCATATTTGTTGGGCAATATTGGAGCTGGATGTTGTTGTTCTGAACATGTTAATGAATGAAATGTACCTGTACCTCAATGTGTTTGGTGCACTCATGAAAAAATAGATTCCAAACAAGTTTTACTACTCCTTCGTTATCAACATGTAGGATATTTGGATCTTTATGTGGTATTCCCAATCCTTCAAGTATATGTCGGAGCCATATCACTTCACATAAAGCTCTAACTATTGCACGATATTATAATTCTAGGGAGGCCCTTTAAACACAAGGATGCTTCTTACTCCCCCATGATATTGGTCAAGATCCCAAAATAATACAAATCATGAAGTGGATTTCCTATCATCTATGTTTCATGCATGATCTAAATCTGGATATCCTATCAAGAATAAGTTATTATTCTTCTTCTATTCTGGGCCATAGTCCATAGTTCCTCTGATGTAACTCGGATCGCTTTTTCTACGCTTTCTAGTGAGAAACCCTTTGTTCTTACATGAACCATGAAAGATGGATGACTACATAGTTGATACTGCCTAGTGTAAGGCAAGTAGATTAGACTCCTGATCAACTGCTGATAAAGAGTTGCATTTACTTGTAGTGATGGATCTATTCAAGAAAGTTGAAGTCTTATCTCCATAGGTGTGGAAAAATATTGAATTTATTGAGCGTTGTCTTGTCATATTTAAATTGTGACACAAAGATATGATTTTATCTTTTCCAAACTTCAATTCTACGACAATAATGCGAAGCTTCGAGATTAATCATGTCGAATGATCTTGTTAGATCTTTCTTTGTTGACTCAACCATCATCATTGATCCTCCAATGATGACTATATGATCGACATATACTACAATGATAACTATCTTCCCCCTTTCTTTTGAGATAGAGATTAGGATCATATGGACTCCTTTTGAATCCATGTTGAATGAGATGCTTGTTGATTTTTCTATACCATGCCCCAGGAGACTACTTTAGACCATATAGTGATTTTATGAGTTTACATACCTTTCCCTCTTTACAGTATGACAAAAAAATTTTGTTGAGTCATGTAAACTTCTTCCTGTAAATCACCATTAAGAAAGGAACTTTTCACATCCATTTGATGCATTTTCCAACCAAATTGTGTAGCTAGAGCAAATATTAACCTAAAATTTTGTATCGTAGCTATGGGAACAAAAGTCTCCTTATAATCAATGCCTTATTTTTGAGCATATCCCTTCACAACTAGTCTAGCTTTATGTTTATCAATTTTTCCATCTACTTTGTACTTCATTTTGAAGATCCATCTACATCTAATTGGCTTTTTCCCTGGTGGAATATCTGTAAGTTGTGATGTATTACTTTTTAATAAGTGACTTATATTATGCATCCATAGCATCTTTCCAAGGTTTAGACTGTAGAGCTTCGAACGAGGAAGGCTCAATAGTTTCAACAACTTTACCCATTAAAGAAAAATTGACCTCATTTTGAGCCATATTGTGTGTCCTTATTCCAGTGGTAGATGTGTCTGGACACAATCCAATTTTGCATCTCTAATCATTCTTGTATACCATTTAGGCATACTTTTTGTGGTTCTTGTGGGAGGTTGATTTTCACCATATTTCCCATCATCAGTGTCATCATCAAAGTGATTACCATCCTTTGTTTTCACTGTAGGGATGATTTTTTCATCATGTGAGTGTATGGAAGGAGAATCTACTTATTTCTTCTCAAATAACTCAACATCTCGACTAGTGTATACCCTTCTTATTGTTGTATTCATAAGTATATAGCCAAGTGCTTCATCATTGTATCCCAAGAAGAGAAGTTTTTCTGATTTCATATCAAGCTTAGTTCTTTGTTTCTTAGGAATGTACATACTTTCTTTACATCCAAAAACTCTAAGGTGTGAAATAGATGGCTTATGCCCTGACCATGCTTCTTGTGGTGTTACTCCATCAAGAGTTGCAGTGGGAACTCTATTTAGTAAATAGACTGTCATTTTAGTTGCTTCGGCCCAAAATGTTTTCAATAAAATTACATCATCAATCATACATCGCACCATATCCATGATAGTACGATTTTGCCTTTCAAAAACACCATTTTTTTGTGGTGTGTGAGGAGGATCCATTTGATGAGGAATGTCATGTGTTTCCAAAAATCATTTAACTCATTGCTGGTGTATTCTCCCCCTCGATCTAAGCGGACTATTTTTATTTTCCTACCGACTATTTCAACAAGGGATTTGAACTTCTTAAAAGTTTCAAAAGCTTGGTCTTTTGTAGAAAGACAATATATCCACATTTTTCTTGAAAAATCATCAACAAAGAGCATGAAATATTAAAACCCGTGAGTTCTTAGGTCTCATTGGTCTACACAAATCGGTACACACCAAATCAATTTTTTCCTTAGCCTTAAATGTACTATGTTTGCATGGTGATTTTTTTTTTTCTTTCCTAACAATTCTGCCATTTATCTATACACTTTTTTAGAGGTGATAAACCCCTAACCATGTCATATCGACGAAGCATGTAAACATCGCCAAAACTCACATGTCTAAGTCTTTGATGCCATAGTTGAGATAATGATGTATCGGTGGCTACAAGTTCTTGATCTTTTCGTTGAACAAAATCCAATCAAACATTCTTCCCACTCTCAAACCTTTTGCAAAACATTTGTATTTTTATGACTTATCTCAATTAGGAACATATTTTTACCGCCTTTACAATCAAATTCAATTTTGAGATTGTGATCTAATAGTTGACTCACGGATAACACATTTTTTTGTTAAACCAGGGACATAAAGGACATTTGTAATTTTACAATTATTATGCCTAAGTGGTAGTGAAATGGAACCAATTCCTTCAACATTGTATGATGTATCATCACCCAAAAAGACGTGATTTTTGGTGGGTGTTTTACTCATTATGAAGAACCAATCTTTCTTTGATGTCATGTGTTGAGTTGCACCCGAGTCAACATACCAAATTTTATTTTTATAATTGGATACTTCATTTGACTGTGTAGAATATAGGAAGTCATCATCATCAAATTGATCTTCATGTTCAGCTACATTTCCTTTTTAAGTTAGTTTCTTCTTCCACTTATTATTTTTTCCCTGTTTACTCTGTTGTTGACTAGATTTTGTTTGTTGGTAATTAATCTTTTTACCACTTGATGATCCTTGTTGGAATGTGTTGTACCAATTTTTTTTTAACTCATGTCCTTTCCGACTACAAATAAGTCATGTTTTTGTCCTTTTTGGCCTTGTTGAGTATTACCTTGATTTTGAGGTTGTTTACTAGACTTAGCCTATTTTTTTCCTTTTTGATTAGAAGTAAGTGCATGCTATTCAGTTTCAGTAGTTGAGTGAATAGCTTCCTCTTATTGTAGCATATTCAATAACTCTTCAAAAGTTTATTTTTGACCAGTTATGTTTAATGTGGTCACAAAATACTATAATAAGGAGGAAGAACTCTCAATACTATAGGCACGAGTGATGTGTCAGCTACTTCTTCTTCCAAAGCTTGAAGTGATGCATGCAAAGTTGCTTTACTCTTCTCAAAAATATTTCATCATTTTCAGTTGGTTGCATTTTCAAGTTCAATAGTTGACTGGGAGATGAGGTATTGTGTTCATATTTTTGACTCATATATTGTTTTCAACTTATCCCAAGATTCTTTCATTGTTTTGGTCTCACAAATATGAGGTTATACATCATCCAAACACTAAAAATATTATTAACTTTGCTTTTTGATTTTCACGATCAAATATAGCTTTTTGTGTAACATCTGTTACAAATCTTGTTAATGTATAAGAAACAACAGACCATAGATTTTCAAAATGAAGTTGTGCGTGAATTTTTGTTTTTCATGCTAGATAATTATTAGAACATAAAATTTGAGAATATGGAAAAAATAATTTTGGTGCCGTAATTGCGGCCATTGTGAAAAGTGATAAATAGAAGAAGAAAAAATTGAATATTTTTCCCCCCTTAAATCATGCACACTTTGCCCCAAAAATATTATTTTATTTATTTTGGGCTCTTTTCCGGCCATGTACAATGAATTTTTTGCACTATTGGCCCTGTTATAAATTTTTCTCTTTGGCCGATTTGTAAAAAAAATGGCTCTCTTGGCCGATTTGAAAAATATAAATGTTTGGAATCTTTAGCCTCTTTTGAAATACAAACAATCTCTATTTTTTTGATTTTTTACAAAAAAAATCTTATTAAAAATGTGGACCAAGATGTAGATATCACAAAAATACACACTTTCAAAAAAATGGTACCTTAATCCGAGGTACCAGTTGAAAGTTATGGCTCTTTTAAGTTACGATTTCAATATCTTTACGGAGATGTTTCTAAAAAAGGGAAAAAAAATCTTTCCTTGATTTTTTTCACAAAATCCAAAAATGGAAAGTTTTTTTAAAGCAGATTTTCTACCAAAAAATGTGCTTTAAGATGTACATGCATGTGTACAACCTTGTTTTGTCTGCCATCAGTCTTGTTTCCTCCGCCACCGCCTCAATTTATTAGCTTTTATACATCTTTTCTTTAACCTTTTTTTTCACAAGGTTCGCTCTATTCCAACAACGTTTTTTTCCTTTTGTTGTCTCTATCAATTATAGAGTTTGTGTGTGTACGAATGTGTAAATTCAGGTCAGTTTGTAAATAAGATTTTTTGTTTTCTTCCTTTGGCAGTTGTTTCTATTCTTTTGGGGACTTTTTCCTCTGCTCCTGTTCGTATAAGGTTAGACGCTTGGAGATGTCAATTTGGAGATTGATCCAATGACACAACTCACTGACATGGTCTAACAAAACATAGATTAATAGAGGATAATGGGGGTCTCTTATTTTAGAGACAAAAAACCCCAAAACAATTGCATATAAATTTTTCTTGAATGAAAAACAATATTTTTTAATTCAAGAAGTGAGATTCAAACTATAAATTCAAAAAATCACTTGCTTGTGCAATTTTTTGCAGTACTTATTTTGTTTTTGCTGGTGTGTGGAGTATGAGTAGGGGATGTGTGAAGAAGTTAGGGTCAACTTTGGATCCTCCTAGCTCAAGCTTCTTATTCCTCCTCCCTCAAACTTCCTACACTCCCTAGCACTCACAAGTTCAGGCTCTTCTAGCTCTTACACCAAATCTTGATAATGAATACTTGAAAACAATATTTGACACAAAATCTTTGCACAAAAACAAGACGGTGCTTGTGTATTTTATTAATATAGAAATAAATCATTACAAAAAAATTAGAGAGTTGCAATATATTTATAGATCTTGAACAACTTTTATCTCATCCACAATAAATGGAAGCAAATAAACTAATCTAAGCAAATATGCAGAAATAACATATTGCCCCTTACTGCCCCTATTGCCCCTCATGGAAATCATCTGGGAACAAAATATTCAAGATATAACATGATCCCACAAACATTGTGATGAGAACACTATCACTTAGTTAACTAACAACTAAGGATAACTAATGGTTATTATGTAAGTTTAAAGTATTTAAATTAAATACTTTTAACTTATTATATTTATTCAAATATCAACTAATGATGAATTAAGCTAAGTTTTATTCCTAACATAGACCTCACGTACTAAAAGGTATTTCAAGGACTCCAAAGCCAAAGCAATCTGAAACCATCCATAGCTAGCTTTTAGGTACCTTGCATCCATTCCCTTCTATATATTCACATCAGTCTTAAGGCTTAAGCCATTACAACACTAAAATCCAATTCCCGGGATAACAAGTTTGTTAGGTTTTTCTTGTGGATTTTTAACTTTGTTTCTTGTCATCTGCTATTTGAGGCATGAGTTTGTACTTCATAAATTGTCTTATTTTTCACACTCAATCATCACATCCAGCTTAATTTTGGTTCTCTAAGTGTGTTAGATTAGATTTCCAATTCACAACCTCCTTCTAGAGTTCTTTTGACCAAATCTAACTCAATATTTTCAAATTTATTTATTTTCATGGTTACTAACATCAATTACCTTCCTATTGGCATTGGTTGAGCAACTAATACCAATATTTTCATCCAATTGGCACCGAGTTCACAAACTAGTATCAGTCTTTGTGTTTTTATTTTGTATAAAAAAGAATAACCTATTTTCATGTACCAAATTATTTCAAAAACAATTTATGAGTTTGTGTCACTTTTGTAAAATGTAGGGTACCTTTTTTCCTCCTTTCATATGGTTTGGACTCACCAATAGGTGTGAGCTCTTAGTTCAAGTTGCATACCATTACCTAATACCCCTCATTGCCTTTTATTTCTTCACCAATGGACCCCAAAGTCCGTGCGATCGTGCCGACAATGATGAGGAATTTAATAGGTTCATTTATCATAACACCAAGGCCTTACAACATTACCTTGATAAATCTTCCACTCATGACTCATCAAATCAACCTCTTTATGTAATACCCACTTCTATGCCCCCGATTTCTACCACCTCTGCCATATCAACGAATGGTAATGTAGCTATCCAAACTACTCTAGTGTTGACCAACCCCATCTCACAACTACCTAATTCACAAGTGACTTCAACACCTTCGACATATGACATACCATTAACCATGGCCCCTCTTACGGGGTTCCTTTCATCATCCCTACCTTATGTACTTAGGTCTACGTAGCTACCAATTGCGTTGACAACTTCCACCCCTTTTCAAAGTTTGGTGGTTTCCATTCCCCTTATGCTTCCACCCATTCCTATAAGGATCTTTCCACAATTTCTTCCCACCTACACATTACTTCGAAACATCCTATTTCCTCCACTTCATACTCAGGGTATTTACCCTCCTCTTCTACCACTACTTACTTACCTTCATCTCAATTTATGTACTGGAACTACCACACACTAGTATGCCTTTTACGACCCACTCATCTTATCAAACCCCTTATACCTCAGGGGCATCCCTCAATCAACTACATATTTCATTAAAATGATGATGGAAAAAATGCAGATGCTCAAGGCCTCCTTTTTGTATCTTGTACCATCTTAACCTACGATGAGATTTGTATTGAACCCATTCACACCTCCATTCCTATTCATCAATATCCCGTGCAATGGGAGTTTCTAAAATTCAATCATTTTAACAGTAAGGAGGATCCCCAATAGCACTTTCATTCATTTAGGCACACTTGTTATTTGATAGGCCACAATGATGCCTTACTCCTTTGAACATTTCCCATGTCCCTGTTAGGACCTACCTTAGACTGGTATAGTGCTTTTCCCAGGCACTCGGTCTTTTCCTTCAACCAATTGGCCCAGACCTTCCTTGATCACTTTTTAGTTAATATCTCTAATAAATTCTCAATGAGGAACTAATATTCTATTCCCAAATATGGCGATGATTCTATCATTGATTTCTTTGCACGCTAGTGGGGCCTAATCAATCATCTCTCCTTCTCTCTACCGCAGCCTCAACTTATAGAGTTGTTTACCATGGCATGTGCTAGAAACATTTCCCCAAATCTTCAAGTTAAAATTTTTGTACATTTGACGAGGATTTCACTATGGCTAGGAAGCTTGAAATCTATTCCCTTGAAGAATTGAAACTTAAAATTTGTAACAAGAATAATTCCTTCAAATCCAACAACTCTTCTTCTAAACCACCTAACAACTATTCCAAGTCTAAAGGATCTACCAATGTGGTGGTTCTAAACATTGGCCCTTCTCATCCATTAAAATCAACCAAAACCTCCTGCCAATATCTCACCCATACAAAATTTTCAATACAAATATGAATAAAGGAGTTACACTCCCATCAGAGAGCCCTATTATTTTGTGTTGGACAAGATGTTGAAGGATAGAGCCATCACTCTTCCTCCTATAAAACCACAAACTAGTTTTGACCCTTCTTGCCCCACACCAGCTTGGTATAAAGAGAATGATTTTTGTAATTACCACCATGTGAGAGGCCATAGTGATGGAAATTACAAAAATTTCAAAAACATTATCCAAGGAATGTTAGATAATGGTGATCTTGTCCTCGACAACCCTAATGTTCTGCTAATGTAAACGTGGACATTTTAAAGAAATTTTTTCCTAACCATGCACCCCCATCAAATCATGTTGGTGAGATGTCTAAATAAGAAACCAATTTCTGTGTGGCTCATGAAATCTTCACTACAACCTCTACTCCTTTTATCGAGTATCCTCCTCTAGCATCTATTGAGGAAATTCTCATGTAGACTCCCCAGCCACAGAGTGGCCCACATTATTAGTTCCTATACCCATAGAAGAACCTACCTTACTAGATCCTTTACCCACAGAGGATCCCATCTCATTTGTTCCTTTAACCATAAAGGAACCCTCATTATCATCTTATTTACCCAAAGAAGATCCTACATAATTCACCTTACCTTCTCCTCAACCCTGTAGAGGATCTAACCTTGTCTACTTCACCCAATTTCCCTTCACCTCTACCCATAAAGGAGTCAATCTTATCTACCCATCCTATTTGTGATACCTCACCAAAAGACCCCATAGATCCCATCTCTCTTCTTAACTCACTCTTACCTAACAAATCTAAGGCTAAAACCTTCCATGTATCATATAAACCTGCAAAGCTCATCATGAGGATTAACACTCATGCATCATCCTCTTAACCCAAACCAAAACCATTCTCTCATTTGGTTGATCACATGGAGTATGTCCATAACTCTACCTTTTGGGGTGCTTTAGACTTTGAGTTTCCACCTAAATGTATATGTTATCCACAGATACCTCGACCATTCACACCAAGGTATTCAAAGTGATTAAGACTATTGCACTGAGCTCATGATTCTCGCCCCTTTTCATGAGGCCTTTGTCTACACATAATCCTAATACCAATCGAGGGATCTTACTAGTGCAGTATATAGCACATCCCGCTATGAAGCTATGTTTTTCAAATTTGTCCCCACTCATCACAAGATATATTATGGAAACTAAGAGGAAGACCCAACCTTTTAGGGATTGCACCCAATATCTCCCATGCCTTCTCACTCACCTTTACCTCCTCCATCAATTCTAGGCCCACATCCTTCAACCTTGGTTAACTTTCCCTTTACCAATGCAAATCCAAATTATGACAACCTAGACCCCCACCTTCACCTCCTGTTCTACCCACACCTGCTTCAATACCTTTATCCTCACTCTTGCCGACACCCCCACTTTCACCTTGGATTACTCTGATATCTACACCTTCTAAGTATCCTTCATCCTACCACATTGTTTCCCCATATTTACCCAAGAAGGTGTAACCTAAACCCCAACCTTCACTACCTACCAAAAAGGTAGTTACACCAACATGACCACTCACCTCACCCTCCTCATGAAGGTCACCTACACCTTCACCAAAGATGACCCTTGACTTCTCATTGTGATCCTTTGGCAGGATCTTATTCTAGAATCCTCACTCGGTTCTTAAATATGCTAACCATATCTCTTCCACCCATCAAGCCTTATGACCCTCTCAAACCTAAACTAGTAGGGTTTGATGACACGAATATTTTTGTTTATCATCGCTCATGAGGGCATGGTGTTAAGAGTTGTAAGGATCTTAAAAACATTATCCTTTAGCTTTGCGATTCCAATGGTCTCTTCAAACAAGATGATCTATTTGAGGAGGATTCCATTCTTTCTTCTCCTATTACCACACAACCTTCTTTTCCTCCTCCAATATTTTAAGTTAACATGGTGCATGTAGTTACTCGGTCACACCACGTGAAAGATAAAGGCAAGGAAAAGACTGGTAACCCTTCTAGTTCACCTTCATCTACACCTCCCCCTAAGATAACCATCCTTGGGACAACACCCCTACTTCTTTTGGGGTTACCCATCACTTAATGATCAAAAAACTTCACCAATCCCCTGTTGAAGATGTCCTTATTCAACTTAATCCAGACCTCTAATTCTCATCGTCAAGCCCTCATTGAGGTCCTGCAATCCATCGAGGTACCACCCAATGACACTTCACCTATCATTACCCTCATTTCTCCTCATCATATTGCTTCCATCAATTTCTCCAAATCAAAGATTTCCCCTTCACAACCCGATGATCTAGATCCCACTCTTTTCATCTCCACTTACATCAATGATATTCGTGTTAAACACATCACAATTGATTGGAGCACTAGCATCAACATCAGCTCCCTCAATCCTATGAATAAAAATGGGCATACCCACTAATTACATGTCTAGCAACCCCATTATGATTTTATCTTTCAATGATGCCATGACCACTACCCTTGGCACCGTTGTCCTCCATATCCGTGTGGTCCCCGCAACATTCCTAAAATATTCTACGTTCTCAAAGGAGAGTTCAAATATAACATGTTGCTAGCCCATCCTTGGATTTGAGTAATGGCTTGCGTACGCTTCCTTTTTACCGTTGCCTCAAATTTGAATATGAAGGGAAAACCTACACCATTCGGAAGATCCCCCCATTCAAAACGTGTAATATGATTTATCATCCCGGATTATTTCTTAATCCTAATTAAGGCATTTACCACATCTATCGCTTCACCTTCCTCATCTAGCCCACCTACCAACACTCCTATTTAACCTTATACTCGAATCCCTATCTTCTTAGGATTCAGATATCTCATCAATACTGGCTACCCAAGTACCAACCATAGACCCTTGGTAGGCATTTTTCAATTCCTTTCACTTGGAGAATACCACCTCCTTAGCATTGATGCATTCCTTACTCCTTAAGAGTATGGAAAACTACACCAACACCCACGTTACAACCATCATATAAGAGAGGCCATACCATAGGGTCCTCCCCACCTTTGTACCAACCTAACCTATGGGGGGCTCAACATTTCCTCTTATTCTATTGAACCTCCCTTCCAAACTAAACCTTTTTCATCTGATTTCTCCTACCTCACCAAACACAGCTTCACACTCACTTTTCTTCACCGTTGCGCTTGGAAAGGCTTTGGATTTGTTTGTTATGAAAAAGGTTGTCACAAAGTGTCATACCATGCACCACTAAAAAAAATACTATCATGGTATTAATTTTCCTTCGTATCCTCTTAAGAAGTCCCACATAACCCTTGTTCAAGATGAAAATCCTTCCCCACCTTCTTCACCTATCATGCCACCTTCTCCCATGGAGTCTATAGATCTCGAATCCATTCCACCTATTTTTTTTTTCAAGAACACCATTTCCTTGTGACCTCTGACCTATGAACTTGATGGAAATGTTCCCTCTTCCCTTCCTTTCTTTTACCCCGACATGTTGGACAATGATACTCTTATAAACGTTGTTCAATGTCAAGATGATAATTCTATTCTGATCTATTTAGGTGTGGAGGATTATTATATTCAAATTTCATAATCCTCTTACATAAATACCATGTAGAATTAATCTACAATATAATTCAACATTCAAACTCAGGGTGATCCTTAAATTTAGAAGATAGGCCAATCTTTAGACTCTATAAAACAAGAATCTTTCACTTCTTTCCTTCACGATCATAGAAAAGAATTTTCTTGGTCCTACAATGATATGCCAGGTATTGACCCTAATATCATGTTTCATAATATCATAACTATCCCTGATGCCAAACCCATGAAACAAAAGTTACATAAAATGCATCCTCATATTTCTCTTCTTGTGAAATAACTTCAATGCCTTCTCTTTGTTTCATTCATCCTACCTATTGACTATCCACAATGGATCTCCAACATTGTTCTTATCATGAAAATAACTTGGGGATTTCTTATTTGCAATGAATTTTGTGATCTTAACCTTGCATGTCCAAAAGATGACTTTCCTCTACCATGTATTGACCAATTAGTTGATCTTACAGCTGGCCATGAGATGTTATCTCTTATAGATGGGTCTTTGGGTTATAATCATATATTAGTCACTCTGGAAGATCAACACAAACTTCATAACCCCTTGGGGGACCTTCTATTATTTTTTCATGCCCTTTGGCTTGAAAAATTCTAGTGCTACTTGTCAGCGCGCTATGAATTACATCTTCCATGACAACATGGGCATTTTGGAATACTACATCGACAAAATTCTTGGTAAGTCCAAACATCACGCTAAACACTTGGTTGTTCTCAAAATGATATTTGACCACCTTATCTAATATTTTATTCTCCTTACACCAAATAATTTATTTTTTTCTATTCTCTAGGTAAGCACCTTGGTTTCATCGTCTCTTTTTGGGGGTATCAAGTTGATCCAAGATCAAGGAAATTCTTAACATGCCACGACCTACTAACCTTCGGTAGCTTTGTATCTTGCAAGGAAAATTGCAATCCATCTAACACTTCATATCTAAAATTTCAGAACATTTCAACCCATTTCATCACCTCCTTAAAAAGGATGTTTCTTTCCATTAGAATGATGAGTTTCACAAATCCTTTGATGCATTGAAGAACTATATTATTCATCCACCGTGTTCATTCCTCTTAAAGATTATCTACCTTTTTACCTTTACATTTGTGGTATTGATCATTCCTTGGGTTCCATGCTACCTCATCATGATGAGCAACATAGGGAACAAGTGGTTAATTACGTAAGTTGTACTCTTATAGACTATGAAACTAGATACACTCATGCTAAAAATCTTTACTTATCCCTAGTATTCATGGCTACCAAACCTCACCACTACGTTCTGAATCAAAAAACATTTTTCATTACCAAAACTTACCCTCTTCATTACATGTACGCCAAACCTTACCAATGTCAATGCATCACATGTTCACTTATGCTTATTGCAGACTTGGAGTTCTAGTTCATTCATCAAAAATATGTACAAGGATAAACCATTATAGATCAACTTGCAAATGCTCCTCTTCCTAGGAATCAATCCTCAAATTTTGATTTTCCCAACGAATCTATCGTCACCCTCTCCCTTGATGATATCATTTATCAAATGACATTATTCTTTGATGGATCCAAATGTCACCATAGCAGAGGCGGGGGTCATCCTCATTCCTCTTGATTGTGAGCCCATTTCACTCTCCTTTAAACTAGACTTTAACTACACCAATAACATAGCCGAGAGTACAAAGCGCTTTGTTAGGTATTTAAACAACCATTTCCTAGGTGTTAAATCCATTAACATATTTGGTGACTCTTAACATGTTGTGAACTAAATCAATGGTTTGTACTAGTTCTCAGTAATGAGCTTAAAAATTATAGATATCATGTGCACCTAATTTTGACCACACGTTTAATCACTACCTCATTGAATCCACTCCATTATCAAATAAAAATTTGTAGATACCATGGCTTGTCTTAAATTTCAAATACACGTGTCACCTTCAAGATAAAAAAATTTCATAATACAATGATTCTAGTCTCCTTATTATATTATTCCTAGAGTTAATTTCATGGGTAACATCGATACTGACCCACGCGAAATTTGGTATAAGCAGTTTAATGACTACCTTTCCCTTTCAATCATTCCTCTAGATCTCATTCGCAATGGATGACGAGCCTTACTAAAAACATTCTCTTGTTATGTCCTTATGGGGGTATTCTCTACAAATTTGGCTTTGACGGTATCCTCTTGCAGTGCCTCACCATTTCTAAATCCCATACACCATCAAAGATATTCATGATGGGATTTGTGGGGACATTTCATTGGCCTCATTGTCTCAAAATGCATCCTTTGACTCAACTATTACTGCCAACTCTTAACCAGACTTGGTATGACTATGTCAAATGTTTTGTGAAGTGTCAACAATATGCTAACCTTCATCATACTCCTTTTCACGCCTTACAAGTCACAAAATACCTTTGGCCCTTTTTTCAGTTGGGTTTGGATCTCCTTGGATATATCAACCCTCATTCCTCACAATGTCATCGTTGGATCATCACAATGACTGAATATTACACTAAATAGGTGGAATCCATCCTTCTTATTTCTACTAAAGCCCAAAAAATAACTGAATTTATCAACCACCATATCATTTGTCACTTTGGTTTTCCTCATCACCTTATCACTGAAAATGGAAAACAATTCAAAAACAAAACCTTACGCAAATTGTGTGACAAATTTGGCAATGAACTAAGTTTATCTTCACCATATTACCCAAAAATAAATGGTCAAGCTGAATCTTATAACAAAACCCTCAACAAAATTCTTATGAAAGTGGTTGATGACACTGGTAAGGATTGGCACATGCATATTCCTTTCACCTTATGGTCTTATCGCACTAGTATTCATACCTCTCTACCGATGTCCCACCTTTTCCCCTGTCTAAGGTATACAAGTTGTCCTACCTCTCAAAGTCCCAATTCCATCTCTTTGTATATCACTTAAAGATATTCTCTTTAATGATGATTTTTCCTAAGAATGTTTGGCATAACCTTTTCTACTTGGAAAAAATCCATCTAAATGCTCTAGACCATCTCCAAATCTACCATAAGTGCATTAAGCAAGCCTATAAAAATGTGTTCAAGAAAAACCTTCAAGATCGTCAAAATTGTCCTAAAGTAAAATCAACATGTAACTAAAATGGAGAAAAGTAAACAAGAAAAGTTTTCTCCTAATTGGATTGGACCTTATATTGTCACCCATACCTATGGATCAGGAACTTATCATTTATCTTATCTTGAGGGTAAACCTGAACCTAAGCCCCTTAATGCCTTGCATCTTTGACCATTATATTGTTAAATAAAGTGCTACATCACTTTGAGTCTCTTCTACACTTGTCCCTTGAGCAAACCTCTCCTTCCACCTACCTCTTATTGTGGACCAATGACTAAACCAAAATTGTGTGATTATCCGTCACCATTCAACCTTGTCATGAAAATGAGTACCATGACTCCACTCATGACATGATTCTAATGGATACTTTTTTATCCTTTTCAAATGAAATCCCATGGTTGTTCATCACTTAAAACCCCTCTTTTATAGCTAACCTTTATCATGTTATGGTTTTTCCTTCATAAAATAAACCTATAATCATTTATAGTCTTTTCCATAACTATAATTCAAAATAATGAAAAAAATTGGGATATTAAAAATTATACTCCTTGTCTCAAATTTCTCATGAATAGATGATTCCCTCGTATGAAAAACTATGTCTCTCTATTGCTGCCATAAGTAGACCACTCCCTCAAAGGAAATATATAAAAATCTATCCACATGTTGTAATTAGTCTATCAAAACAAAGAAGACTAATATGTATATGTCAAAAACAAAAATTATATTGGAGCTTCCCACATAAATCAACATGAAGACCTTAAGGAGACACTATTATTCATCCCAATATAGACTTCCCGCATTGATCAATATATACATGAAAAAAAAGAAAAAAGAAAAAGAAAAGTTCAAGAAAAATACAAACTCTTGGTTATAGAAATGCCTATTCTAGTTTTGAGTATCTTGTAGAAAGGACATGTGTCCCACAACAAAGTTACACTAAAAACTAGTTCTCCCTATCCTCTTGTAATTTCTCCTATCTACTCAAGGGATGTGGTGCTTATGCGACACTTTGTGATCATGTAAATTATTTCAACTAAAACCTATCAATCATGCAACGTATCTAGAACTTATGTTCATAAGCGTATTTGTATGGTCATTATGGTTTTTGCCAACTATGGAGCATTTCACTTCATTTTGGTTCACCTTTTCCTACTTTTCATTTCACCCATACCCATACTAATCATCATTTCCAAAACATTATACATACTTATCAACATCAAATCAAAACTAACCAAAACAAAACCATACCTATACCAATCACACAATTTAACCAGTTACCCTTTTCACCTTTTTAGCTTAACATTTGACCTTGACTATTCTTATACCTTTTCCTACTAGGACCATTTGCCTTACTCAACCTAGGTATAAAAATATTCTACCTTGTCTTATCGCATTCTTTTTCCTTACCCATCCTACCTATCTGAAATCTTATTCTTCCCTATCTTATGGGACAATCACATTGTCCCGAGGCCCCTTTGTAAGGGCTATGTAGGTAGTGTTATAGCGAAACCAAAGCACCCTTGATTGATCACAAGTGAAATGTTGAGGTAGTCAGGTGATTTTTAA
The DNA here is from genome assembly GCA_018340775.1 of Taxus wallichiana var. yunnanensis. NCBI lineage: Eukaryota > Viridiplantae > Streptophyta > Pinopsida > Cupressales > Taxaceae > Taxus > Taxus wallichiana. Next base: position 166,509,733 of record CM031237.1, read on the forward strand.
AACATGAAGTTATCCCAAAGTGTGGCACTTTGAAATTGGGATAATTCTTTGGAGATGGCCAACTTCTTATCCTATCCTTGTGCAAACTACTCCAAAGTGCAAGATGTTTCAGATCAACCCTAATCTAATACCTCTAAGGAGATAGAGATAGATAAAATGCATGAAAATAAAATGTACTCTAAGGTAAGGTGGTGCACCAAGAAGGATGTTGAACAACCTGCATAATAAACACAACACTACCATAACCCTGCAATGAAAACAACAAAAGTACACAATAAACTTGCATGTACTTGAAAGATTAGAAAGATGCACTAGAACACGAGAAGAGGGTGTGAAAGATCCACAGATCTAGTTTTATTTCCCTCAAAGTTGATCTAATACATAACATTTAGGTCAAACACACAATTTTTGCATTACAATGTCTAGTAGGGAGGTTTGAAATCTCCACAAATCTCTTACAAACAAGAAATAAGGGAGGGGCATATACAAGGTGTCCAACCTTTTGAAATGATCCCCTCCTTACAATATATAGGAAGAATGAGAGAAATGAAGAGATAAGGAATTAAAATCTTTCTTCAACCACCCTAAAATGCATTAAAATCACCTACAAAAATGATGGGTGCCACTACAAACCCATACCTCCATGTACCTTGCCTTGTTGGGGAAGAAAGGAAGCCCATACCTTCATCATTTTGGTAGGTGAGAAATATGGAGACATTCCTCTAATGTGACACTAAGAGATTTCTAAAAATTCTTATTTTGTGTAAATCTGAGCTCTTAGTCAAAGTTATGGTCATCTGAAGATGAGGGTGTCATACTACAATAAATATGAGTGGTTGATCTACCTTTTTAGAGTTTTGAACCTACATCGCAACCTTTGAAATCCCAAATTTAAGACTTTCAGTATTCAAAGCTTAGGGTATTTATACTTTGGGGGTCATTATCACTATTGACCTGGTGAGCAGGCTCGAGCGTTCCGAAATGCCAAACCTCTCAAGTCCAAATTTCAAACTCTGATACCATATTGCATGACATTGTTCATTGTAAGAGCTAAAATGTTATGAAATTCCAAAACCCTGAGGATTGAAATTTAGACTTCAGTGTTTTAGGCCTTTATGTCTTCGGGGTTTCGGGGGTTTGAGTTTCGGGGTTTCACGTCTTCGCTCATCTGCTTGGTTTCATGAAACCTCCGAATATTTGAAATCCTTAAAATCCAAAATTCTAAGTTCGGATTTTCAAAAAAATTCTCCCCTTTTTGTTTATTTCCACCAAGTTCCCGAATTTCACCTCGTCCTACCTCCGAATGACCTCACCTTTAAATTCTAAATTTCAGACTTCGAGCTCCTTCATTCCCCGAACTAGCTCAAACTCCTAAGTTCCTTAGTAATGTGATAAGACCACTTCAACTTACTTAGCTTGAGCCCAAAATATAAGATCCCATGGCTGACTTGATCCTCCTATTTTCTCTGTGTGAGGTCATGTTTGTTTGATTTTGCCTTAGGGCCAAAATCGATAATAGATAGCACTTTGAAGACATGGGGTCTTCAGAGGTTATCTTGGCCACCATTTTCAGACCATATTTTATTGTTATACAACTATTTGACCCTACTACTTAATATTTCTCACAATTCCATAATATCAATAAATTGGAAATTAAACCAAACCATGCCTATAAATCTAATTTCCATAACATCAATAACTTGGAAATTAAACCAAACCATGCCTATACATATAGTTTCCATAACATCAATAACTTGGAAAATAAACCAAACCATGCCTATACATCTAGTTTCCATAACATCAATAACTTGGAAATTAAACCAAACCATGCCTACACATCTAAGTTTCCATAATATTAATACATTGGAAATTAAAACAAACCATAACATCAACCATACCTACAACTAGTTTCCATAATAACCATATAATGGAAATAAAACAAAACATAACAGATATAAATGCCATCATCTATAAACTGAAAAGTATGTGTGTCAATACAATGTATACACAAATATAAATAATTTTGTTAAAAACTTTCATGTACATCTCTCCTCTTCAAAGATGCAGTGTCGGTATATTTATAACTCAAAAATTAAAAATAAACAACATCTCAATAGCTATGTCATCCATGGGAGGTCCCATTACCTCTTCAACTATCTTTTTCCCCTCATCTAGCATCTCTCTCTATGCACTTTGGTCACCTCCTACTCGCCATTCCCATGAGACCAAAGGTGGCTCTCTCAACTACTGGAACTACATGTCTGTGAGATAGAGCTCTCACTGGTTATCTACTAAGCTCTATAAGTACCATAGTTGACAAAAGGGATACCACTCTCTATAATCTGATCCTCATAATATTTTTCCTCCACCACAACCTCTCTCAGTATCGTGGTCCATTGATATCACATATGGTGGTGGCTTCACTATCTATCTCTCGTCCCTAAGGATGTGGACCCTTAACTCCGTGGTAGTGGACCTTGTACTGCACCTTTGGTAATAGACATTATACATGTATCCTCATCACATCATATGCCCTTGGAGGTGAAATAGGGGCAGCCATATGTCCCGCATCCGCTGGTCTATGCATGTCCACCACTAATCGTTTTTGTAATGAGGCCACCTAGGCTCAAAGTAGTCACTGGGCTCAGTAATGTTGTAACTACCCCCATCTTTGGCCTATGCCTACACTACCACTAATTGTGTCTATAGTGTGACAACCTACACCTGTAATGTAATGACCTACCTGTATAACCACTATATCCCACCGATGAATGTGGCCAAATCGGTCATCTTAGCATGGTGGTGTTTCTCAGAATCGCATGCTCCCACCACCGACTATATCCAATTGTTCACCCAACATCATCTATAGATTCATTAGCTAACTTCTCCTCCACTCCTACTGGTGGTGTCAGCTATGGAAAAGGTAATGACATCTCCACATCCTCTCGATGGTACTGTGGGAATGGTAGGGGCACACCCTCGTAGGCGTAACTATCGCCTAACCCGATCTCGGTGTATGCACTCTGCTTCTTCCCCACCCAATGGCCCCCGAATCCATCTCGATTAACTATAATCCCTCCAACTCCTCCTCCATACCTGTGAACTATGAATACATGAGGTAGGGCCTCCATAGAATATTTTCCAGTGATAAGATAGCTAGTACCCTCTAGTAATATGCTACATTTGAGTCACACCATCAACCCTCGCCTACTCTCTAACTCGCAGCCACAACCTATATCCTTCCCTCGTATATGCCCACCTTCCACCCATGTCATGGTAGTCCAAGTAGATGTAGGCACACAATGTGCTTGTATGGAAAACAATGTAACAAATACGTCAACACATGCACCGTATCTCTACATCCTCTTGTAGACCCACATCTCCTCGTATAATCGAACTAAATATGATGGTGCCCATGCAAAACAAATCTGGTCAAACATCGTATCCTCTAAGACTCCCATAAAATCCCATGGAAACCTCCAACCCTCTAATTGCGGGAGGGAAAATCTACCAACACCAACCATCATCAACACCGCCATATGGATCTCATGAAGGTATGCCGCATACATCTCCCCTCGTAGAACTAATACTAGCACTATGATAAGATAATTTTGTCATAGCTAACCAACACACAATAGCCATGTGATCCATTGCATCTCAAGATGAAACCTAATAAAAGGGATTCCCAACAATAGGGATCCACATAATTCTATACGAATCCTCTAGTGTGACATTCATCTCTCCCATCAACAAGCGAAAGGTATTGGTAGTTGGATCCCATCTTTCGATGAGCGCTACCATCATGTTATGATCGTGGAAATCCCCTATATCTCCCGACCACCCTAAGACCAACCACCCTCATATGCTCTCACTCTTCCTCCTCAAACGGTCTACTTCATCTGAAATAACAAGGAGGAATCGATCCCTCATCATCACGTATTGTGTCACATGAATCACCAACATTCACAAAAGTTGTTCATTTCCATTTCCACTTTCCTATTCAACACTCAACTTTTCCTATTTCATAGTTTTCCTTACGTACACCATCCACCTTTACTTAAATCACATTCTATTTCACCTATTTCACATATTTAACCTACCCTTCCCCATCCCTCCCAAACTCATCCTACTACATCATCATTTACCTACAACCTTTGTTTAACTTTCTTTCGGACACATTCCCATGCCTACACCTATCTTAGACATACTTTGGACACCATATCTCATTTAAAAAAACATTCCCTATCCCAAATCACCATTTTTCTATAAACTTAACCATTTCCTACCTAATCGGTATCACACCCTACCAATTCTAGTCCTCATTGTTGTCTCCAATTCATCCACCAACGTTGGCCAATAACCGACCAACATTGGTTATTTGTTCATCCCTAAATCCAAACCCCGCATAACCCTAATGAAAAATTTCACAAAATTACCTATTTTACCAACCTAAATACCTTTAAACTTACCCTATATTAATTTTAATCCCTTATTAAACTAATTCCACTCTTCCATAGCCCAATTTCACCCCCATTTTCATCAAATTTCATAAAACAATTTTTTTATTTTCCTACACTATTTTAAACAAAACCAACAAATCATGTTTGAATCTCTACCTTTCGGTGCCTCCATGTTGGGACCTCTTGATTCTACACTAGAACACCCCCGAGCCTTCTCCAAAGATCTACCATGTCAACTGACTCTCTAAACTCTCAACCAATCACAATCACTTAGTGATCAACCCAAGCCCCCAAACTCACTCCTACCACTAATCTCTCACCATATCGACTCACTCTGGACCACTCTATCATTTTCCTCACACACACGTTCTCAACCAATCATTTTCAACCTCAAAAATTACACAAATGACTCACTTTTGGGAGGGTTTTTCATTTTAAGTCAACTTTTTGGTGACCGACATTGGTCTAGTCATGGCTTAGGTGACTAGCATTGGTCATTAACACCGTACTAGTTCTCCCTAAACTGGCATCGGTCATGTTGATGACCATCCTTGGCAGATAGAGCCATCAGATTCATGTGAATCCTCATGTTAGTCGACGTGTGCCCTAAGGATACCTCTAGGTTTTAAAGAAGTTGGATCTTCTCTATGGGGTGAGATAGGGGTCAAAAAAATTGGAAATAAAAAAACATAAAACAAACTAAGGCGATGCGCCGAAAAGAATACACCAGGAAGCCAACCAAATACACAATCATCTCAAACTACTTAAGCAAAACACCAAATATTGTAACAACACCCAAAGATGCACAGTTTATAAATGAAAATAAAGGTGATCAGAGACAATAAAGATATGCAAATGATGAACCGGAAACACCACAAAACATATATATTACTCCAATGGTTGTGCATAGTATTACGTATAAAAGAGAGGCAAGATTTTCATTACAAAGCCCAGGCAGAAGGCTGGAGTTTCAAGATCTCCTTTTTCTAACAAAAGAGAAGCTTGGTGACATAGAGGAAAATATTAAGACTCTGCTCGCTACAAAACTATATATACTTCCTATTTGTTTTGTCTCTCCAAAGTATCTCACTTTGATTACAATATATAGGAGGAGAAAAGGGTGAGAGAAAATTCTTGAACTCCCTTCCAACCACCTTTGAATTATGATAAATGATGTGAAGTGACTAAAACAGATTTCCTCAAATATTTTCCACGCTCTTTGACCCTTCCAAGGAGTGAGAGCCATGCTTATTAATGCATCTTTGATTATTCTGCAACCGACTCCTTTGAGATGGACTCGTCTTTTGAGAAAACCCTTTCAGCTATTTATTACATAACCAAATATTTTTATCCTTTATGCATTAGTTCCTAGCCTCTTGATTTAAATGGCGCATATTTTGTAATGAAATGACCCTTTTCCTCCGATCTTTTAAAAAGTCCTCGAGCATTAAATCTTATAGATCAGACCCAAAATCACTTATACTTGATAGATAGCTTGTCATCTTTTATGGCCTGCTTTAAAGATGGAGTCCATTTGTTACAAGATCCACGTGGAAGGTCCACGCATTCTTGAGACTTTTCTTTCCTTAAGGCTCTAGGGAATGCACTAGGTGGATGTTTGGTGTCGTCCGTGGGACTTTCTTCTCTTTTCTGGCTTGTAAGGACCCGTGGTATACAAACAACATCTCTCGAGAGGGGCCGATTTGTTGACTCCACGTTCAAATCCATAGGAATATAAGACTTTTCCCCCTTTTTTGACTTCTGAAGTTGCACCCGCTTGACACTTGTCATTTTCTGCTAGCCGTTTGGTTCTCTTTATAATTTAGTTAAGTCCCCTCTCTCTCTGGGTGAATATTTGGCTTCAAATGGGTTTCTCTTAGCCACAAAAATTTAAATAACAGTCTGGCGACTCATTGGGACCATTTAGCCTGCTAAATGAAAATAACCCACGATCTTTTGCTATGAAACTTATGTTTTGAAGCCTCTGTGAATTTGAGTTTGTGGCCTCCTTTGTCATCTCTGTCATTTGTTTCTCACGCTTTTCTTCTTTTAAAACAAACCCTGCAACTTTCTTTTGTGAGAGTAGAAAATTGAGAAGATGACCCAAGAAATCCCTTGGCTGATTTTAGTTGCTCTGCATTTGGTTTGAAGTGAAAACTACAATTGTCTTCAGCTGACGGTGAATTCCTTGGTGAGCCAGAGCCTTCATCAAAGCTGACACCCCCCTTTTGGAGTAATATAGGAGCGGGACTATACAAAATAAAAAACATACATGTCTCAAACGAGATATGCAATGACGTGCCTAAGCACTTATTATGTTGAAAGGAAAGCTACTCCTAGTCTAACTGGCTCTACACAAGCTAAACAAATCCTGAAATGGGCAAGGAAAAGTAGCTTCCTTTTCTTACAAAATGTGGCCATGTGAATAATTTGGTGATGGACATAGCCTGTAATGAGAGTGAACAACCGACCTTCACTCTGATACCCATGGTATCAGTGAATAGTATGAACACCTCCTCTCATTCATCTTATGGTTGGAGGTGTTGCAACTAACCCTCGGGGTCTTGAAGATCATCCTCATGTTCTAAAATGAACATGACCGGTGCTGGCATCTTTCTCGATGAGATACAACCTAAGGTGGGGCTTGGTCCTACCTTCTACTTATGTCCATCATTCTGGCTTGTATCTTTTGGATCGAGGATCCCTTACAGATCTCTTTGAAGGGTTTCATCTTGTTCATCTTCTTTCTGCTATCCCTTTTTAGAAAATCCACTGGTGATTCTGGGCTCTTGGATTGAAAGAAAAAATATTTCAATGATAACCTTCTCTAGAGCCTCTAAATCAGTCCGCGAAAAGGTCGTGAGAAATAGGTGGCCTCTATCGTGAGACTGATGAAGTGAGAGAATATGTGATTTCAACAGGCTCCTCTTCATCGAGACATTCCCCAGATCTGATAAGTATTCAAGCTCATCATCCTCCTGTTGTGCCGAGGTCTCCCTTTCTTTTGTGATGGCCTTTGAGTTTGCAAAGGTTCCATCGAACATGATTTCATCTTGCAATATGAAATCCATTGAAAAAAACCTTTTGTGGGGGACCACCTTGTGGGGAGGAAAATAGAGGAAACCTTCGTAACCCCTCCTCTGCTATATTGGTGATGTGAATCTTGTGAGAACGTATCCCTTCTTACCATATGGTCCTCTTCTATTAGATTTGGAGCCTTTTTTGCTGGTGTGTGAGGTATAGCTGCTCAAAGATGGTGGTAGTGTAGAAATTTTGGTTTGGAGATGAACAAGGGGAGGATCCCTTGGTGGTAATGGAGTCATGATAGCACAAATTCATTGGATGAAGAGAAATGGAAGGCATGGAAAGGAAGATGAATGAAAATGGATGAGAGGAAGCTCTGTGAACCTTTATAATTATTTGGTCGAGACTTAGGAGTTACTCGATGTACTTCGTAACCATCTTTATGGAAGTTTGAACTTTTTTGAGAATCAACCAAGATGATGCCATAATAAAGTATCACTCGAGTCATCCCACTAGGCATGCCAGGAAAAATGTTGACGAACATCCTCGGCAGATAGAACCGTCATATTTGTGGGTTCTCTTAGGCTAGTGGGACGTGCACCCTAAAGAGACCTCTAGGTTTTAAATAAGTTGGCTCTTCTCTATGGGGTGAGATAGGGGTCAGAAAAACTGGAAAGAAAAAACATAAAACAAACTAAGGCGATGTGCTGAAAATAATACACTAGGAAGCCAACCGAATACACAATCGTCTCAAACTACTTAAGCACAACACCAAAGATTGCAACAACACCCAAAGATGCATAGTTTCTAAATGAAAATAAAGGCAATCGAGATAATAAAGATATGTGAATGATGAACCGGAAACACCACAAAACATATATATTACTCTAATGGTTATGCATAGTATTACGTATAGAAGAGAGGCAAGATTTCCGTTACAAAGCCTAAGCAGAAGGCTAGAGTTTCAAGATCTCATTTTTCTAACAAAAGAGAAGCTTGGCGACAGAGAGGAAAATATTAAGACTCTTGCTCACTACAAAACTCTATCTACTTCCTATCTATTTTTTTCTCTCCAAAGTATCTCACTTTGATTACAATATATAGGAGGAGAAAAGGGTGAGAGAAAATTCTTGACTCCCTTCCAACCACCTTCAAATTATGATAAATGATGTGAAGTGACTGAAATATATTTCTTCAAATCTTTCCCATGCTCTTTGACCCTTCCAAGGAGTGAGAGCCATGCTTATTAATGCATCTTTGATTATTCTACAACCGACTCCTTTGAGATGGACTCGTCTTTTGAGAAACCCCTTTCGGCTATTTATTACATAACTAGATATTTCAATCCTTTAGTTCCCAACATCTTGATTTAAATGGTGAATATTTTGTAATGAAATGACCCTTTCCTCTACGATATTTTTAAAAATTCCTCGATAATTAAATCTTCTGATCGAGACAAAACATCACTTACACGTGACAGCTGGCTTGTCATCTTTTATGGCCTTCTTCGAAGATGGATTCCATTTGTTGCAAGATCCACGTGGAAGGTCCACACATTCTTAAGACTCTGCTTTCCTTTAAGGATCCTAGAGAATACATCGTGGACGCTTGGCGTCATCTCGTGGAATAACTTATCTTTTCTAGCTAGTAAGGACCCATGGTATATGAACATCATCTCTCGGGTGGGGCCTGTTTGTTGACTCCATGTGTTAGCTCTGCAGAATCGAGACTTTTTCCCTTTTTTGAATTTTGAAGTTGTGTGCGTTTGATACTTGTTTTTGTCTATGATCCATTTGGTTCTCTTTATAATTTGGTTAAGTCCCCTCTCTCTTGGCAAAGATTTGGCTTCAAATGGGTTTCTCTTAGCCATGAAAATTTAAATAACAAGACACCCTCATCAATAACCCAACCGACCTCATTTTGACCTACTTTTTGGTGAAGGGTCCCCTTTTCTTGCTGTAATAACCCTAAAACATCCCTAAAACCTCCCTACTAGCCTCACCAACTCACTAACTCCCTAAGGATACTTAAGGGTATGTTTACGTAACTACATACCCTTGCCGAACTGGCCTTACCTATTTGACAATCCAATTCACTTACTCAATCTACCGTGTGATAATTCGACTTGTGTTGTTTCACCTCTGTCCTTTCCTTTCCTTATTTCATGATGTTTATCTCAACTAGACCAAAATTTTTAGTGTTTTGGAACACACTTATACCCATTCTTGTACCTTGACTCATTGTGTTTCTAGGAACAATTCTTATACCTTGATACCTAGACCACATCACCCTTGTTTGGATAAACTATATACCTTTGATGTTAGTAGAGTTTGTGTGCTCTTCAACCCAAGACCTTTTGCATTTTGAACACATGCGTGCATTTTATTTCCTCCACCTTATCACACCTATTACCTACACATACACCTACACCTACACCTTACCCCATTTTTCATCACCTACCACCTTATCAAACCCATCACCGATTCAACCTTCCACTTAATCAGTTTCAAGTTTGAGGGGATCACCTCCACACTTACTTGGGGCAACCTACTTCTTATTTTTATCATCGTCATTTATTAGCAAAATATTTAGGACATAAAGGGGAAAATGTAGACACCGAAAATTGGGTCGAAACCCTCTAAGCTCCTTTCAATTAACACACCCCCTTACCATGACCCCTTGCACACATTATTATTATGAATCGAATTATTAATATTAGGTGTATTACCACCTCACCCCTCCACCTCACCTTGGACCCATTCCAGTGCCATTTAACTAACTAAGACTAGGTCATCACTCCTAGCATTGAGTCATCACTTCACTTAACTAACTAAGAATCTTTCAAAACCTAATACTTATTATTAACCACTTCTTCCATTAATTCCCCACGTGTTTAAACATGAACCAATACTCCTAGCCCACAATAAAATCTTGACCCATGCCAAAAAGGGAAGAAACATGTTATTTTAAGAAAATTGGATTATTTCTTAACCGATGTCGATTATTCCTCGTCTAGTTCCTAGTAAAGGAACCACCATATGTTTCTTTAAATAAGGATTTCCAACTCTTTCCTCGGGTTCTCCATTTTGTTGGATTTTTTTATTTCATTCACGTTCTTACATTTGATTGAGTATCTGACGATCAAACACAACACCAGAGTATCTAATGTATTCACCATTAACCAACCTCTTTCTCCACAAAATTGGATTATTCACAGGAAGCACTTAGGATTTGTTGATGTGACATTGGATCCGCACTTTTATCCTACAAACACCCACCAACCACCATATCTACCAATATCTAGGTCTTCATATAAGTATCTTAACCAAGTTGTTAGTTCTTAAATTTTGTTTTAGATCTCTTATTGTCTTCTATTGTACTGATTCTTTCTCACCCGAATACCATATGTCACCCATCCACCTAATACCCTACCAATCTGAACCTCTCCACCTTTCCAATAACCTCTTTCACCCTTTTTAGGTCTTCACCCAAAACCTAAAACCCAACCTCATACTTTTCAATGTTATTTTCCATCACAGAGAGCCCAAATAAACTCCTTTTCACCTTTGGCACCCAGTTTCCCCTACCATGATCGGTTAACCAACTAATACCAGATAAAACTAGTGACAAACATCAGCTTCCCAAGTATCATTATTCTTTGTGTCCGCATTCTCCCGTAGATGAATGAGCTAATTTACCTACTAGAAACCCTCTAAAAACTTCCCACAACCTCACCCAAATCCCCATTACACCCTCTATTATGCCTACAGACCTTAACAACCCACCACCTACTTTAAATTTAATCTTGTATTCACTATTTAGATTAGATTTAATTTATTGTGCTTGTGTGAGATACCTAAATTATAAAACTATAATAGGACTCTCTATTTCATGTTCTTATCAGCATTTAATTTGTTTTAAATGTGGATTGACAACCTTTTATGAATTACCCCACTTCCCGCATCTAGACCCGCTTGGCAATCCACCAACCAATTATTTTAATTATATCTTATGGTCTTGTCTTCTTTTTCAAGTACTCTTTCCCAAAAAAAAAGGAGTTCTCTTGATCGGGTTGGTCTTCAATGGTGCACAACCTCTTTATGACCTATAGGTATTCCTCACGTACCCAACCTTATACCTTAAACATTTTCCTTATACATATACTTCTTATTGGTGAAATAACCGACAATGGACTAGTTAACCTTTCAATGATATCCTTGAAATCGGATAAAAAAATACAAATTCTTTATTTCTTCAAAACCAACCACCTCATTCTCCATAGTTATAAATAAACTTACACACCTACACAATGCATCCACAACGTGGTTTTGTTTTCCCGATTTATGAACTAGAGAAAAGGTATAACCCTCCAAAAATGATAACCACCTTTCATTCCTACTATTGAACTTCTTTTGTGTATTCGCATACTTTAGGGCATTTATCTCTTCTAATTCCATCTATACCCCATCTACTGAAATAAGAAAACCCAAAAATACCAAACTCTCTTGCATAAAATTGCACTTTGCTTTAAATTTTCTTAGAGATACTCTTTCATTAACACTTCAAATATCAACCTCAACCACCTCAAATGTTATTATTTAGTTTTACTGAAAATAAATATATCATAAAAATAAACCACAACAAACTTACAATTGTATTCTCACAGAAGTGTTCATGAAACTTATAAAAGTGCTAGGAGCATTAGATAACTCGAATGGCATAACCACCAATCATATAATCCATTCCCTGTCTTGAATGTTGTTTTCTACTCATCTCCTTATTTGATCCAAATATGATGGTAATCACTTTGAAGATCAATTTTGGTGAAATACCTAGATTTAGTAATCACATCCGTCATATCATAAAGGAGAGGTATTGGGAACATCTACTTAATCGTAATTTTATTGATTACTCTACTATTCATGCACATTATCTATGTTCCATCCTTATTTGGAGTTAAAAATATGTAGTTTCACACATACTCATGTTCTCCTTACTACACCCTTCCTCATGAGCTCCGTCACTTGCGTATTTAATTCTACATGCAATGTCGGGTGCATCTTATAAGTTGTTTGATTTGGGAGTGAAGAACCCGAGATCAAATCAATATGGTGCTATATATCTTTTGGGTGGTAATCCATATGGTATCTCATGAAGAATAATATCAAAAATTCTTCTATTAATTTTGTTGTGTCTATTGGTATTTGTGCACTTGCATATTCATCTTTTTTATGACCAAAGCATAACAAAACCCTGTTTCCTTTTCCTCCATAAATGATTTTGTAGAAAGAATATTTTCAGTCTTCCCCTCTTACTTAAGAGGTAGAAAAACTATTTTTGTTTCGTCTTTACAAATATTATAAGTATTATTTCCCCCATCATGGATTACTTTTCTATCAAATTGTCATGGTCTTCCTAACAACAAATGAGATGCATCCATAGGAATAACATCACACCCAATCTCATCTTTATAAATTTTTCCAATAGGAATATTTATTAAACATATATTATCAATAATAAATTCATTACCATTCTTAAACCATGCAATACGGTAAGGGTTAGGATTTTTCTCACAATGCGCAGCCTAGTTTCTCAACCATCTCATTTGAAAACATAATCTCACAACTACCACCATCAATAATAACATTACAAACCATTCCTTCTGAAGTGCATCTTGTCCCAAAAATATTTATACATATATCCTTGTATCCCCTTCATCTCCTTTCTTGGAGCAATCATCTTCCTCCTTTTGATCATAATATTTTCTCCCACATCTAGTGGAATTTCTAGGTCTTGTTCTTCTTCTTCTTGTTTAGCTTTAGAAATATTTACTCTTGGAGGATCTTCTTTCCTCTTTTCATGTGTATAATAATGTAGGAATTCAAATGCCCTATGCCCCTCTTCACCACATCTATAGAAAACAAATGGTCTTCATGGAGACTCTCATGCTCTACCACCAACATATCCTCTACCCCTAGGAAATCCTCTACCTCTTTGCTGATTTGAGAGATCTTGTCTTGTATCTTCTTGATTTTACACTCCATGAGGTTGTTATCCTCCACCTTTACTAAAACCAACTCATCCCCAAAATGAGGATGATGCCCACCTATTTAACCGAAGTGATCTCCTAAAACTTTTTCAATTTTGTTTTTCTTTGGCGTTTAAAGATAGTTGATAGGAATCATCCATGCTCTTCATCCTTTGCATGCTTTGGTATTCTTGAATAGAAAATATTAGTCCATTTACATACCTTACAGTCACTTTTCCTTTAGTTTCTCCATGCTCTACACGAATGGACAACTTGTAAAACTCATCTATGTATTCTTACATGATTTGTATGTTTTGTCTAAGATTCTGAAACCTTGTGTAAAGGGTTTGTCCATAATCCATAGGGAGAAATTTGTCTTTTAGCTTCTTCTCCATCTTACTCTAGATCCTAATTCTTTCTTTCACCTTTCTTGACCACTATTTTTTAGGTGATCCAACTATAACATAGCATGACTTTTTAATTTTGTGCATGCAAATTTTACCTTCTTTTCCTCTAGCATAACCTTCAATTCAAAAAAATCTCATGCTAAGCTTGACCATTCTATCAGCTCCTCTAGTTTTAGGCTACCTCCATATTATGAAACATCAAAAATTATCCCATAATTATTTCCTTTTAATGCTTGATGCATCCTTTCTTAAAAATATATAGGTGTTCCTTGTGCTTCCTCTTAACAAACTATTTCTTCATTTGTTTCATCCCCACCTTGATTTTCTCTTCAAGTTATAATAGCAAAAATTTCAACAATGTGCCTCTCAGAGATCTTGGATGTTTTTATCCATGTGGGCAATAACACCTCCTCTTCCTCTTCCTACCATTTTTTTTCATGAAGACTCGAACTTTCTGTAATACCGGATAATGAAGCCAAAGTTTAATGCACACTCATTACATGAAAAATTACCTTGAACTCAAAGAGAATAACTTCTCTTCTTCATTCTTCAATGATGAATTAAAATGCGTCTTAAAAATGAAAACAAATCCCAACTCGAGTTTCCAAGAAAACTCTAACTAACTTCAATTAAATCTATTCCAGGTGGCTTTATTTACTATTTTTAGTAGTTTACTAGAATCTGCTATTCTTAGTAGGTTTGCATGCTTATTCACATGGCCACAAAAATTGCCACGTATTTTATACATGCCTTAATTAAAGGAATTTATAAATTTCCAACCTATTATGCATGCAAGAGAATAAAAATAACCAATTCCTAAAATAGGCAAAAAAACAAATTGAAACTTAAATCCTAATTTTTGTCCCCAGATGGTGGATTTCAGTTCCGAAAATGGCTCCAACTGGTAGGGTTGGTTGACTAGTGTGTTTTTCTCATCGAAACAAGTTTTGCTAAAAATGGTCTCAAACGTCCACACCCAAATCAAAAGTTATGACCCTTTTAAGTTTTTTATAAAAATAGTGCATCGAAATCTCGGAGACTTTGTGATCCATTGATGCTATCATAGTCACTTTTATGAATTATGACCATGATTCTATATTATATAGTAGGTTCATATGTTGTATATGGAAACATATAATTTAAATATAGATTTTATTATTGAATTTTATAAAAATACATAATTTGAGAGTTTATATTGTGAGATTTCATTTTTATATAAATATGTTCTTGTATTTAATCAAGTATACTTAAAAATAATCAATATTTGAGATCACATGTCAAGATTAATCATCAAGAAGAAAATAATTGTAGAATGACATACCCAAAACTCTTTATATCTATACAACTCTAGTGTAATAAATTGATATTAAATGGATCACATTATGGATAAAAATATTGAATGTGAAATTATTAATTATAATAATTAAATATTAAAACAAATCCACATAACTCATTACAAACACCCTTAATGTGGCATTTCTTATTTCTTATTTATTAACATGATGGGCATTTACTCATGACCCAACCTTAAGCCTTCATCCCTATTTATATATTATCATTTTACTTCCTTATCTCTATGAATTCTCTTCATATATACTTGTGATTATGTTTCTTCACAAGAGACGTTTTACATGAGTGTTCCACTAACGTTGATATATCTTTCTTATCCAACCATATATTTCCTTTAGATGGTATTTAATACTTTGTACAATGGGAATCCTCGCTACTACATGAAGTGAATTTAGTTCCACATATTAAGTCAATTTTACATGGTTTTCATTTTTCTCCCTTTATGTCATCTCAAAATGGTGCTATATATAAGCACGGCATTTGTGCCATCCAAAAAAACGTAATTTATGTAACTTTAGTTTCTGTTTTAATATAATGCAAAATTATAACATAGTGATATTGTAGCTTGCATATTGGTGGAAAATAAGAGCATTGAAATTCACGTGTTGAAATGTTGTAAGTTGATTTTCCGCATAATATGACGAAAACATTATTTGAAGAGAACATTTTTTTCAAATCTTACAAATTCAAATAGAGAAATATGGATATAATTTTAATCTACACTAAAAATCATTTAAATATTTTGTATTTTATGTCATAGCTATTATTCTATCATTAAAAATACAATATGCATTATCTATTGTAAATTTCTCTTCTTTTATACTATGTTCTTCATCACTAGAACTAAGCTCTTTATCCATGCGCATACCTATCATATATGATTTTTGTATGTAATCCCAACATAAGTGGAATAGGCACCTTGATAATGATACATCTCGGGAAAATTTTTATAGATTTATCTAAGATAGGTATGCAATTAGCATCTATAATATTTGTATTGTACATAAGATGATACAAAAATAAAGTTAGGAAAATAATGTGGGCATTTAGTTCACGCATGAATGACTAGGATGAGAACATCTCCTTTTGGTGATCAAGACTCATATTCTTAATAATAAGGATCCCTTTGCACATTGTTCATTCGTGAAACCAATGATTCTTTATATATAAGATCTTGAGTCCGGGAGATAATTATATCCCTTATATATTTAAGATTTCCTCGAGTGATAAGAATTTATAATGAATTTGGTTGAAATACTTTAAGGTATATTTTATGCAAATCAAAACCAACAATATCCAAGATAATATATTGAAATTTTCATGGAAATACAAACATTTAATAATATTTTCTAATATTCATTTGGATCAAAATGTCATAAACATCAACTAAAATGAGAAAATGTTAACAATTAATCCTTTTAGACTCAAATATCTTACAAGGGACATCATAGAGGCATTTAAAGAGGGAATCATCTCTCTTAAGAGAATAAGTATGGTAATAAAAATTCTAGGTCTATAATACACAAAGTTCATAGGGATTTTCTTTCTCATCCTTCTCGTATTGAAATTATTTTTCCCTTCTTTTTCATAGCATTCATATATCAATGACAAAAATATTCTTAGACATTCCAATGAATTTACTCAAGATATATCCAAAAATGTTAACCGTAGTGTTTCACTTTGTTCAATATCAACTATAGCCTTGGAAAGAGTCAAACCTTGTGATTATATATTGGCGACACCTATCCTAACCATATGGGTAATTGGTGTGTGTGTCCCCTTTCTATTGGTGAAATTGATATGATATTTATGTTGTCCCTAATCACTAAATCCTATACCCTATAAAGAATATCTAAACCTTAAATCCTACATATGGGCCTAAGATTAGGATTTTTGTGAAGGGTTTAGGGTTTTATATTTGGATCTCTTATATGAGTTTTTATAAGGTTACGATAGTATTTATTTTTTTAATTTAGGGTTTAAAATTCATATTTAGTGTTAAGGATTACACATGTATGGTTTTATTTAGTTTTCCTATTTATAGTTTATGGTAGACCCTAGTGTAGACACAAATATTACACATTAGAAAAATATCTAGCTCTTTCTTATAGTTTAAAAGGTTCTCAAGTGTACAAAGTACTAATTAATCCCACCTTTTGGCTATCTTATTCTTATATTTTATTTCTTCTTTCTAGCATCATTTCCAATACTTATCACCCCATTTTCTAACATCCATGAGTTTCTAGCCCTAAATCACGATGCCCTGTGTCAGACTCTGGGTGCCTCGACCTATGATAACCTCCTTCACTTCTAGTTGTTGGTAATCCTTATCTTCTTCTCAGTCACCTTGTTAGGATTAATTATGAAATTAAACTTGAGATCCCTATAAATATAAATATTATAAGACCATAATAAGGGTCCTAGGTCATTGCATCCTATCACTACTATCACCCCATCTAGGAATGCATCCATTGCATCACTTTTCATCCAAATAGTGTCATGAAATCAATAGGGTGTGGGATTAATTCTATTCCATGCACACATGCTACTTACATTTCTAGAGCTACTATTGCTCGCTACTTGACAAAGTATGACTAGCACGAGAGCACCTAGGGCATAACACACACACACACACCATAACTACATCAAGGTCTCATAATGTAGTACAACACTCAATTATAAGTCCACTATCCTAGAGGATGAGGTTAGTCTGACCCATTCATATGCATCTTTCATTTTTTCTAGGGTTTACTACTTCTACTTGCATTACGGATCATTCTCCAGTTCATCCGATGAATACAGTGTAACTAACGGAAGTATTCAAAGACATCTAGTGACCATGCCAGATTGAGGTTTTGAGCATCCATAGTTCCCAGAGCACCTAGATTGCAGATCAGGGTGCCCTAGGGAATCCAAGTACCCTCCTATGCACCTCTATCATCTAAGATAGGTCGGATCCATGTTCTGCAAGGTTCCCGAGTGTTCGTGTGCACTTTGTCGAGTTCCGCTCCCGATCTAAAACATTGTGCAACAAACTCCTATTATGAGATAAGTAAATTGTCTCTCTCTTCTTACATATTAAGGTTTGGATTTACTTAGAATAGTTTTTTTACATTTATTCCATACTACTCTAGTATTTCTTTTACAGTGTTTTAGTCCTCCTAACTAGATTAATATTAATACCATATTTTTTCCTCTTTAGGCTACATTAGAACCATATTTTTGTTAATCATTTTGCTGAACCCAACGCTTTTTCTACTCGCTTTTATGGTTTTTTTCATTGCACCACCATGAATATATCTATCACCAAATAGCTACTTACCCATCCCGATTTGCTTCATGTTCAAACCCTCTTTGTTAATACTAATGTTTCCACGACATACATCTAGATTCCTTATATGATAAATTTGTTAAGGAATTTTCTCAACACATAGCAAGATGGGCCACCCTCCTCCCTATGACATTCACCTATTTGACAATGATACACCACTTTACATCATATTTCACATCTACAATGTTGATCTTATGTGTACTCTTATTGATAATGGCTTTGAGATTAATTTGTGTCCTATGTCCTTTATCCAAGCCTTAGGTCTCTGCTCCTCGTGACATTAGCCCTTCTTCCATTTGACTTTTTGCTTATGAAAATTCAATTTTTCAATATCTCAACCAAGTTACCTTGCCTTTAAATGTCGGTCCTAAGACCCTATCTACTGGCTTCTTCTTCGTCATTGAATTTTGTCTCATAGAATTATTTATTAGGTAGACCATGGCTTCATGTCATGTAGGTTGTTGCTTCCACCATCCACCATTGGCAAATTCTTAAATGACTATGTCGAGTATATTCTTTTTTTTGAGATCATGATCCCTTCCAATATTGTGTCCATGACCCTCATACTAGTATTTACATCCTCGCATCCATACTACCGATGAACCTTAGACTTTAGATGATCAACCACATTTACCTCTGCTTGAGGGTGTTATTTATTTAGTCGAGGTAGTTCCCCTCCATCCCTTCTTCCTATCGTTGCCTCTTTACATCAGGGTTGCTCCGCTCGTCCATGACTAGTATTATCCAATCTCCATTATTATCATCCACACACCCACACATCACATGTACACTCTTTATACGTGACTCATTTTGGGACCATGTCCCATTTGACCTCACATGTGATGAAACCATTTGTTCCCTTTCCGGCCTCACCCATCTTGGTGTCACTTTTGATGACCTTCAACCTTCTACTCATGTTTCTCATTTATACTATGACTTTTTCCATGTCACAACAACTTATGGCTTACATGTTTTCCATCTCCCGTATTATTTACCATGTGCTCCTTATTCCTCCATGCTCACATTAAGAGATTCATGGCTTACCTACATTGGGGGTACCTTAGACCCTAGTCACACCGATATGTCATTCACACAATTCCTTTTGGTCATACTATCATTTGCAATAGTTCCTTCCTTAGCTACTCACCCTAATACACCCAATGGTATGCCCATGGTTTCCCATATCCTTCCTTTACTAAGAAAGAGTATGCTATTGACATGTACAAGTTACACCTTAATGACTCATTACACAATCAACTAGAAACCATTGCTTACCAAGTTGCCAATGCCGAACCCTTTGACTTTGACCCTAAGAATGATGACCTTCTTAACAACCTCACATAACCCTTAGCCATCTTCACTTGAGGGACATAATACATATACACACCCCTCACACCTTAGCATCATATTACCTTTCTTTCCTATTATACTAGTTTCACTTTGTAGCCACATGACAATTACAAGATTTTCCACCCTCGTTACTCCGATGATGTACCTTAGTGCTTCAGGTTCACACTAGACTATTGAGGGATTACCATTACACCAAACCCCACACACTACACTACATGACCTATACATTTACATCCTATCATATTATTTCACATCTACATAGCATACCCTACACTAGTAATCATTTTCTATGAGCATAGTTTTACATTTCACCTTCTCAGCCACCATTTACGCTAGGTCACGTTATGAGTCTAGCTTCTACCATCACATATTCTACCTACATATATCACCATCTTCCCCATACTACATGTGCATTCTACATAGTGCATTCATGTACCTTACCTATTCTACATACTAAAATATATTTCTTGTTACTTAGGTCTAGCCTTACCTATCATCCTTACACATTCTATCACTATCTACATGCTCATTGTGTTCTACACATTCTACCTTACATTACTTACACCACACACTCACATACCATGGTCCTTTACACTGTGTCATTTTCTATGCATTATACTCACCACCCTATGATGCACTCTAGTTCCTTGGTTCATACTTTACTACCAAGGGTTTACTAATCAAATAAACCTTACCTATATGCAACATGTCATCATACAACACTCCTTGGCCTCGTGACCGACGCTCCCGAAAATGTTCTAGGTATAGGGGTTCATTAGATAGGAAATATCCTAGTACATGGGTTCATATTGAGATAGTTAAAATTAATAAAATTAAATTCAATATACTAGTAGACATGAGGGGGTGAAAGGGTTTAATTTATTAATATTTTGAATCAAGTATTGGGGGTAGGTTAGAGAGGTGGGCCAAAGGAAAGGAAGGTTTAATTTTAATATAAAACTAAAACATTTGAACCCTAGTTTTTAAAGTAAATACCTTAAAATTGCAAAAGGAGTGTGTTCATAAAGTTAAATTATAATCTCTTTTTGAATAAAGAAATCTCAATTAAGATATTCTTAACCAAGAAATAATAAGATGGTAGAAAACTAGGATTGAATATGATTTTCAACGTAAGTGATATTATTTCGCCATCTTAATTATTCGAAGAACTATTGATAAATGATTAAAGCTTAACATTTATAAGGTAATTTGTAATAGGTCTTCAATGGCTTCAAACTATCTTTTGAGAGGAAATGCATATTAAAAATTTTGAGTGAGAAATATGATATATTTTTTGTTCAATATATTAGGGTAGAAATAAAAAGGGGTAAATAAAATTGTAATTGAAAAATGGGTGAGTAAGGTACATGGAAAAACTAAGGGGTATTTTCATTCTAATAATATAATAAGAGGGGGTATTATCAATTGAATATTTAGAGGTAAAAACTAGAATTAAGGGTATTCTTTAAAACCCTTCTAACGCATGTGTTATACCATAATCTTACTAAGTGAACCCCCTATGGTTTTAGGCTATATCATCACCTACACACATCATCACATACTATAGTGGTATACACCTTAGGTTAAATCACCACTCTTTTTCATCACTTCTACATCATCCTATTACATGCTACCATCTTCTACTATCTCCTTCTATCACACCATTGATCATCATGTAGTGGTCTACACCTTAGGTTAAATCACCACTCCCTTCATCAACATCCTATCATCACCTATTCTATTATCCTCTTCTACGACATTTTGTCATCATTTATCCTACTCATCACTTAGTGGTATACGCTTTAGGATAAATCACCACCTTACTCTCACTCATCACTTAGTGGTATACGCTTTAGGCTAAATCACCACCTTACTCTCACTCATCACTTAGTGGTATACGCTTTAGGATAAATCACCACCCTTTCCTTCCTCATCACTTAGTGGTATACGCTTTAGGCTAAATCACCACCCTTGCCTTCTTCATCACGTAGTGGTCTACGCTTAGTGCTAAATCACCACCTTCTATTATCATACACCCTCATCACCCATCTCATAGTGACATACACTATAGGCTACATCATCACCTTCTTCTTTCATCATGTAGTGATATACACTTAGGGCTAAATCATCACTCATCCCTTCAACACGTAGCGGTATACACTTAGGCTATAAGGACCACACTTATATTTCCTTACATCCATAGTGATATACACTTATGGATAAATCGTCACTCATATATTCAAAAAATTCGTGGTTTATGCTTATGCTATAGGGTCCACACATATCTTCTCATTATGCCAATTTTTCTCATGATCACATACACACACTCATCGCAAAGTGCACTAGACACAACCAACCCTACTTGACCATTTCCTAATGACTCAATATCATTTATGGTTCATTATTAACTCATTGGAGGGGTAAGAAAAATGAACCTCATTTCATACACTTCCATACACTTAGGGGTCAAGTTTCCCCTATCATTCCACATCATACCGCATTGTCTTGGTAGAATTTACTTTTTCTTACTAGTGTTTTTCATGCTCATTCTACTACACATGCCGATTACTTTCTTATATGTCATTATCATACACACATGTGCATTTACCCCTTTGTTTAGTTTGATTGATGATACAGACATTTACACGCGACATGTATGCCCACCTTCTATCCTTCCTATATCAGTTGTTGGGGGCATCCAATTTCATCGTATCCAGTGTGTTATTGTTTTGTTACATACTTAGAATTTTATTACTTTCTCTTCCATGCTTTGATATACTGTTTATCACTCTAACATTCTAACGAGTGTTTCATATGCAACAATTTTTTTGCATGACTACATGTTTCCATAACTATTTGTTTATTTCTACTTGTCTGCATTGTTTTCCATTATTTTTGGGATTTTACCTTTGTGTGTGTTCACACTTGTCTGCATTTTTTTTGGCCATGATGGTCTTGCATGTCTTGTGACATTATAAGTGATGTCCCATGTTTGTAACCCACTTTGTGTGGTCTTCTTTCTTTTTTTACATTTTTAAACTATTGTGTTTGGTAGTTTTTCTACATTGTTTGCATTTTTACATTTATTACGTGCATGTGCTTGTGGAATAAAAATGTTTTTGTCTATCCATCCCCTTTCATGTGAGCCCCGGTTTCTACCAAGTGTTTCCTCCTCCCCTCGCATGACAAAGTTCTACAAGTCGAATGTGGTCGGTCATCTTTTGGGGCTGCATTATCCTTCCAAATTCATTACATGCGCCCCAAAGAGGTGGGGAATCATTGATGGTTTCTACTAACACAACGTATTTACACCGTTCGGACATAATGAGAAAGTTCACAAAGATTCTATGAACTTCATACATAGTGGCCTTAATAGGACATGGTGTCCTTCAAGAATTATGTGGAGCAGTTATAGGCTCAAGGATTATAGTGGGTGACCTCTCTAAACTTATCCATCTAGTAGTGTCGATCAACCAAAACACCTAGAAAATACATATATCTCTTCAAAATATTGTAGAAGAAGTGGTTAGAGTTGAGGACAAAAGTATTTCCTCCCTACACTTCACAACTGTGGTATTGTGAGATCACCTGAAAAACTCATGACGATACATGATATCTTTCTAAACCCTTTTTCTCGACATGGATTAGGTTCACACATTCCATTTGTCCATTTACGTACTTTACATTTATGTATTTTTAACAACATTTTTACGTACATACATATTTGAGTAGTTGATTGTTTTCTTCTTACAAGTCCACCATATGAGAAACAAGTAGTCCAATTAGGGGCAATAACAACAACAAAAATGACAACGATAATAACAACACATCACAACATGTACTTTCTATACTTATCATGTAGGTACATTACACACAATAGCATCTACACACGCATTCCACCCTAAGTGCGCTCTCATTACTTTTTATACACATTTCTCATCTTTAGAATCTACACTCCATATTTTTCTTTTTTTTCATTTCATGCTTGTGTCATTCCACCAAAGATGTCATCTTCTAGCACTCTACATGGTTATTAGGTATGCATCTCTATCTACTTTATGTTACCGAGCTTTCTACTCAACAACATAAAGTGGGGGAAATGTAGTCACAAATATTACACATTAGAGAAATATCTAGCCCAGTCTTATACTACTATTTAGAAATTTATCAAGTGTACAAATTACTAATTAATCCCAACTTTTGGCCATCTTCTTCTTATATTTTATTGTCTTTCTTGCATCATTTTCAATACTTAAGACCCAATTTTCTAATATCCCCAAGTTTCTAACCTTAAATCAGGGTGCCCCAAGCTATACTAGGGTGCCTCGAGGTGCCCTGGTCCCATCCAGTATGCCTTAGTCTATGCACAACCTCCTTTGCTCCTTTTCGGGTCACTTCTAGTTGTTTTTCATCCTTATCTTTTTGTCACTCATCCTTATCGGGATTAATTATGATATTAAACATAAGATCCCTATAAATATAAAGCTTATAAGACCATAATAAGGGTCCTAGGTCATTGCATCCTACACTACTATCACCCCATCTAGAGCCGCATCCATTACATCACTTTGCATCCACTTAGTATAATGCATTCAATCTAGGATATCTCGCATCACACACACTTCATAGGGGCGGTGATTCATTCTATTCCATGCACACATGATAATTAAATTTTTATAGCTATTATCTATTGTTACTTCATAAAGTATGACTAAGATGAAAGCACCATTATGGGTCATTCTCCAATTCATTTGTCAAACCCAATGTGAAAGATGGGAAGCATTCAAAGACATCTAGAGAACCATACCGATTGAGGTTTTGAGCATCTATGATGCCTAGAGCTCCCATATTTTAGAACAAGGTGCCCCATGAAACCCCAGCACCCTCCAGGGATGCCTCTTTCATCTTAAACAAGTCGGATCCACCTTCTGCAGGGTTCCTAAGTGTTCATCTCGCACCGCCGAGTTCCACTCCCAGATCTGCAACACTGTACGACAATATCCTATTATTACCTAAGTCAATTCTATCTCTCATCTTGCATATTAGGGTTTAGATTTACTTAGAATAGTTTTTTTACATTTATTCCATATTGTTCTAGTCTATCATTTACAATGTTTTAGTCCTCCTAACGAGATTAGCATTAATACCCTAGTTTCTCCTCTTTAGGATACATTAGGACCATATTGTTTTTAATCCTCTAATGTCATGGTTGATACAAAATAAATTATAATATTAAATAATTTAAAATATGATGCAGCCTAGAATTTACTGTAGATAAGACCCTAGTCACACTGGCACATCACTCACTTAGATCAATTCTCACCCGAAGCGTGTAAAGGTACTAGGGCCCTCTTTAGGGTTGTTGTAATAGGATGTTAACATGATGAAGGAAGTAATATATAGGTTCATAAATAATCCATCATTCCACAACGCATGCTACACTCATATCCATGAAATAACAATATTAAACCGTAATCATGATTGAATTAATATTATGCACTACTCAACTATACACGAATGACACTTAGATTCACCAATGTCTTCCATCTATTAATAAATACAAAATCTCCTTACAATATTGTCAATCTATACCAATGCGCATATGGAACTGATACAATAGTTTAATCATATGTATATATTCTCTATTACACATACATACATCTCCTTCCATACATCCAGCTCTCTCTCTCCGTATCTCTAAATATATCTCCTATGCACCTAACATCATATATATAGGGTGGGGACTTTCCCTTCACTTCTTATCTATTCTAGAAATAGGCCGCATGCTATTGATAGCCACATGCCATTTACAATCATAGCCACACATGCAAGTGTGCTATCTATAGTCCTCTTATAGTTAACTAAAGTGTAAATTCTATTCCCACTTATCTCCATGCATAAATGCTTCGAGCCGATTCTAAAAAGATAGACAATGCATGACACGCACGTCTCTCTGCATTGTTGATGTTTTCTACATGCCATATTCTAAAAATAGGTCTTCATGCTCAACAATCAGCTAAGTCTTGAAATATAAACTTGCCTTCCACCGTGGGTCATTCCCATCCTTCCGCACCCTTAGTTCTCGGGCCTTTAATCTCACGAGGACTCCTTGTGTGATATTTGATCAACATTACCCCACACTAATCTCATTATCATCCCGACAATGGGTATCTCAAAAAATTGAAGGAAAGAATAAGAATAAAAGAATGTAGATAAATAAATAATTTCTATGAGGTTATTAGGTAACCTCCTCTCAGTATCGCTTACGTGATCAACTCGGATACTCTTCCTTTATTTCGCCTCTAATATATTTCAATCGGTGATTGCTTGCTTTGCTTTTTCTAGGATGTCCACAAAGAATGGATTCCAACTCATCCCTCATAATTTCTCCCTTCTCATTTTGCAAAACTAACACAACACTAGACATTGATGTCATTATTCCTTCTAAAAGGTCCATCTTCTGTGCAATCATCTTTCCAAGCTCTTCCAAATTTGAGTCTTATCCAGCTCTTGTGCTCTTCTTATCAAGCCTCACACTTTTTTTTAACCATTGAAAATATTTTTGCACGGCTGAATGTCTCATCTTTTATCACTTTCTAGACCTCGTTATTCTCTTGGAGGGTCTTGATGTTGATAATCATGTCTGGAGCTATGTATGTATTTAAATTTTGGTCTACTTTCTTCCATACTTCCTATATTTCTTGCAACATCCCTTCATATGATGTAATTTTTCTCATCACGATGCTTTCTCTCATTTAGCATCTTGTTCGATCGTGTTCGCGCTTGCTTACGCAAAGTTCCATCTTCAAGTACCAAGTCCACCAACTTTCACACATAGTGTATCATTTAAGGAAATGTCTCAGTGGTACCTTGGCCTCTAAGTGTGGCCTTGCTTTGATTACATTGTCCCCAATCTTCTCTATGATGCTTATGAACAATTCATTCTTCTTCTATGCAAAGTTCATCTCCCGTGTTATGTGCACTATCTCTCGCATCCTTTTCTTCAACTTCTTATGTAACGCTCTAATCGTGGCATCTTTTTCCATGTTTCTTCTAGCCACCTCGGTAGAAACTTTCACCAATGCATAGCTAACTTTCTCATCTAACACGACAATACGCTTTCTTGTCGTCATGTGTCCGGCTTGAGGTGCCTTTTTCAGCTTGTCTCGAAATGCATGACTCTTCGTAAACATCAAATTCAAGCTCATCCATATGGGTGTACATTGACCATGATAGTTTCTTTTGAGTGCACATTGTCACCATATCTTCATCCATTGCCTTCGCCTAGCCTTTTCCTCGCTTCTAACTCGATCTTTCTATGATTCAACACTCATCTAGTAGAATCATCTTTTCAATACGCTCTTCTAAATTCTTTTCATCAGCTATACCTCTAGTGCACGTAATGCACAAAGAAGGTAACATAAATTCTATAGGGATAACAACTATCAGTTAAAAACCAATTGAAACAAAGTGTGGCTTTATTCAATCTCTTGTAAGTTGTTCTATATGCCAAAAGAACAGCTGATACTTTTTCGTCCCAATATTTTCTCCAAACATCATAATTTTTGTCAAAGTCTAGCACAAAACCTTGTTGAATTCCTCGGTAGTTTTATTTTCCTAAGGATGATAAGGTATAGTTTTATGGTGCATAACCATAAACTCATCTAAAAGGATCTTGATTGTCTCATTCAAAAATGTGTACCTTGATCACTTGTCAAGCCTAAGGGACATCCATATCTCGTAAGAACATTCTCCCATAGGAACCTAGCTGTTATAGCTACCGTATGTAGTCCTTAGTAGGTGTTGCTTCGCCCACCGTGTGAGATATGTTGGTGTGTGTGACATGCCTAGTCATTGTCCACATCACTTGGTGAGTCATATCACCTTGCAAGAGTCATAGGTCATAGGAAGTCAAATGAAAAGTGTCAGATTCTGTCATAGAATCTATCATTGTCATTTGCATTAGTGTGTCATAGGAGTTACATTCCTTATTTGGAATTATAACTTCTCCTTTAGTGGCATCATAGGCATCAGTCACATCATATGTGTTAGTGGTTTCATTGATATTCTTTCCTTATTTAGGTATGGGGTTACACAAAGACACCCCTATTTTTACTTCCATTTTTTGATCTATGAGGATGAGCAGACATGTTTTCTTACTTGTAATATTCTTTCCACTATTCGAATCTTGCTTATTGCGTTGGAGCTTGACGTTACCATTGGAGTGTAACTTTGTTGTGGTGCATTGTTTTTGACATCGGTTCTCGTGAATCCCTCTTTCATGGTATCAGAGTTGGTTTTGGTAAAACGTGCACTCTTCATTTATCAAGTTATTTATTACTTCTAGTTTCTTCTTATTTCCTTGTGCAAGTTTTTTTGATTATTTTGGAATTGTATTTCTCACCTCGTATTGAGGTTTCAGTAGTTGCAAGTTTGAGGTATCTGGTTGGTTTGCTTTATCATGGGTTGCTGAGTTCATTCGGGATCACTTCTATTCTTGTGAGCTCATTTTTACTCTAGCATGGACCTGTGGTTTTTTGTCTTGAGGTTACCTTTGCATTGGTGAACCCGCTACTTGGGCATGGTTTTGATTTGGAGGCTCATTTTTTTGGTTTGCTCGTGCATTGATTTTTGCATGCATTGGGTTTTAATACCTCTTGCCTCAGATCTCTGCTCCTGGTGCTAAGCATTATTTACATTGGTCATTAAATGGGCTTCACCTTTTGAGCTTGCATGCTTTGTTTTCACTCTACCTGCATTCCATCTTCATAACTTAGGTTTTGCTTCCATGAGGTCATTTTCCTATCTAACGTGGGCTCGAAACATCTGCTCATCTAAACTGCTTCCTTAGGATTACTTGTTTGACTCACATTGGTCTCTGACTCGTGTATGCTCGGGCTAGTTTGGAGTGTTTGGCTCCACCGTTGAGCATCATCCCCGTCATTGTTTATTGTGCATTGATTCATGACTCGGTTTTTAGAACTCTATCACTCGTTGCATTTGGTTAGAAGCCGCCACCGCCTAGCTCTCTACCCAACTCATTGGTCGTCTCGTTGGCTCGTGACTTGTTTATTCTCAGTAGTTCAGGTTTTGGTGTGAATGTGAGAACTTTGTCTGCTTGCTTTGCCCATGCTTGATTTGGTCATTTGGCTCGGTTTGTTGTTTGAACGTCTTTGCATTGGTCATTACAATATCAGATTCTTCTATTCTGGGTGTGTTTGCATTGGATTTTTAGGCCTTTGATCATCCTCATTTCACCACATTGTTCCCTGCTTCTACATCAACCTTGGATTTGGAGGCTCGTTGTGAAGTTTACTCGTGCCACTACATTGACTCACCACAGTTTGATTTTCTTGGACTCGTGCATGTCCGTAGTCTAAACATGATTTTTTAGATTGTTCAAGGTCTCAATGTGAAACTTTGGCTTAAGTTCTTCCCTGTGGTGATCTAACTGATCCTTGCCTTGGCTTCATTGGTCTCGAGCATCTCATGTTGGTTGGTTTCTCATGCCTTTTTGTAACCTCGACTCACGGCCTGGTTTTCCACATGCATTTGCACTGGATTTATGTGTTTTACTCTTGCATTGGCCTCTATCTTTACTATCGTGATTTTTCAACTCCTTCTTTGCACTAACTCATGGATTAAACAAAATTCTTCCTTATACTATTTATCATGTTCTGTAGTTGTTCTACCCCCCTGTGTCTGGTTTCTAGATCAATTTTTACATGTGCACTGGTGTCACGTAAACTCTACTATAGCCATTTCGCATGCATGTGGATATCTCTATATGCCCCGCATTTGGATCTCTCTGTGCCCTACATTTGGAATCTCTGCAGGCTCCTTCTTCAACCATTACAACTTGGTTTACACACAATTTGCATAAGTTTTTTTCCCATAGTTGTTACCTCGTAACAACAATTTCAACTCTGCACCTATGCGGACTCTTTCCCGTGATTGTTTGAACTTAGCTATTGACTCACCGCTTCCCACCAATTTACGCAACATGGCTCCCATGCTCACTGCTTCAAATGATATACCACTCACCTCACATTCTACGACACTCCCACCACTCATGAACTACACTCTTGTCTCGAGCTCCCGGATTCTCACCGCCTTCTATTAGCATCTTGACCACTACCCCTCCCCCTTTCAAATGGTTGTTAATGTTTTAAGAATTAAAAAGATTGGCTTGATCAACATGGGACCCTAAACATTACTCTTAATTGGTAATCTATCACATTTTAAAATATTTTAAGGTGTAAATTTTTAATTGGCATTATAACCTTTTTTTTGGGGTATTTTTCTTGTTTTAAACCTTCCTTTGAGTGTCAAAGATGGAGGGTGAGGTCTGGGGTTGGAAGGAGGCTAATCCCCCCTCGCAATTAAAACAAACCCTATCTAAAATTTGATGTCGTTTAAAATATCCATACATACGACACCCTTTGCATGTGTTTAGGGCACTTTTTTAATCATTTGCACGTGCTTATTAGCTTTTTTCCATTAGTTGTGAGAAGTGTTTTTTGCTATAACTTTTGACTCGTTGCTCGGTTTTTAGCACTTCTTTAGTCAAAGTTGCATGTTTTTTCACACTCTAGTTGATGGGATTATCAATTTTAAAATTTACTATTTTATAAAGTGCCACTTTCTGGGGTGTCTTTGTATTGCTTAATTCAGCTCATCTTCACTTTGTTCTATCCCTTTTATTGCTTGTGTACTTGTGGAGTGCGTCCGCCATAGTCTTATAAAGAAAGGGATTCTTTTGTGCGATGTGAGATGCTATTTCTCATAAGGCTTTCTCTTCCCCTTCTTTTTTCACTCATTCTTGTGCTTTCTTACGGTATCGAACTATTGAGCCAAACGAACTTTGATTTTTGTTTCCACTCTTACGCGTTATTACACCGATTACAATGTGAGTGATGGATTGGTTCTCACCACACGCGCATCTGATTGTAAACAATGCACTAAACTATAAAGTGCCACAAAAAGGTGGGGTTAAAATTGTATTCCTTGGAGGCTCCTCTCATCATGGACATTGAATTTCATCACTCCATTGTTCAACTAGGACCAGGAAACTACCTACAATGGAAGAATGGGATACTCGATCATTACATTATGTAAAAATTGTTACCACATCTTCTTGGGTTAGCACCTGAACCTATTGACAAAATTCATCACAAAAATTGGTTGAATGAGAATGATATGGCATATGTGCTTCTTTGTCTTATTATACCAAAGGACCTTCAATGTCGATTAGAATTCACCAAGTTTACGCACCAAGCCTAGACCTTCATTCAGAATTTTCATGGAGACTTTGATCCTCCTTCATCTATTTATGGATCTTATGATGTTCTTGCATCCATGGAGGAAAGTGATTTCACTGATACTTTTTCTTACAAAGGGCCACCCACACTCATTTCTGTGCATGCTCCTTCAGAACATAATATTGCTCCTATCATAGTTCCTAGTGACTCTCCTCCACAAGACTCTTCGATTGAATTCTCTCCTGCACACCATGCTACCTTTGATATTAGGTTTTCCCCTTCACGAGCATTTACTAATTCCATTGATTCTATCCTGGAGATTCTACCATCCCCTATTGCTTCCACAGACTTCTCGATTACTTCTTTAAAGGGTTCATATAATCTTCCACAATAGGACATTGATTTCCTTGACTTAGACTTAGATGATATGCTCAAGGATACCGACATCACAAAGGCAAAATATTCTTCCACCTACTACCTCTTCGTAGAGATCGAGTTGTCATCACACTAGCTTCCACTCGACTCTCCACCGCAGTAGAGCTCCTTTGCCCCTTCGTGGCTCTCCTTCATCACAACTCAACTCTCTTGATGATATATATATATATATATATATATATATATATATATATATTGTGGACTCCCACCTTATGGAGATTGACAGGATTGTCACCGCTTCTCTTGATATATTATCTCCTTCCCATATTGGGCCACCATCAGGCACACTCCATGCTCCTCCTCCTTCCTCCATTGATCACAAACCTTTGTTCCCTTCATATTCATTAGGAGTCCATCGGATATCATCTTCTAAAGGAGTTAGATAGCTCTCTTGACTTCTTCTCATCTTCTTCTTTCCAGAAAGATGTTGTTTGTATATGGGAACCTTATTAGGCCTTTAGTTGTTAGGTCCCATTGTCACATCTTTCTTAGTTGTCTGGGGGAGTATTATTTTCTATTCTGACTTACCTTGACCTCTTCCTTATCTTTGATGAAGGGGGGTGTTGGTGTGTGTGACATGCCTAGTCATCATCCAAATCACCTAGTGAGTCATCTCACCTTGCGAGAGTCATAGGTCTTAGACAATCAAATGACAAGTGTCAAATTCTATCATAGAATTTGTCATATTCATTTACGTTAGTACGTCATAGGAGTTACATTCCTTATTTGGAATTGTAACTCCTCCTTTAGTGGCGTCATATGCATCAGTGACATCATTGATATTCTTTCCTTATTTAGGCATGGGGGTTACACAACACCCCTATTTGTACTTCCTTTTTTCGATCTATGAGGATGAGCAGACCTATTTTCTTACTTGCAATATTATTTCCATTATTTGAATATTTCTTATTGTGTTGGAGCTTGACATTACCATCGGAGAGCAACTTCATTATGGTACATTGTTTTCGACATTGGTTCTCATGAATCCCTCTTTCAAGATAATCTATGCAAGTAATGATATAGCATGATCCAGTCCTACGTGTGACTGGTGAAATAGGTCCTACAAAATCAATGGTCCGCTTCTTAAATGGTTTGACACTAGCAATTTTTATCAAAAGCATATCATCTCTTTGCCTTGGTTTTCCTAGGTGCTAACAATGATCACACGCATTACAATATTATTTACAATCTTTATACAATGTTTCCCACCATAATCCAGCAAGTAGGATCTTTTGGGAAATCACATCACTTGCATAATGGCCTCCTGTTATAGCACCATGAGCTTCTTCCATGATATCCTGACGCTCATGTTCTAATACACAACGTCGTAATACTTCATCTCTACATAGCTTGTAGAGGTCACCACTGATTAACATAAATGGTGTCGCATGTATATCAAGCTACTTCTTTTCTAATGCTTTCATTCTTCTCGCACCATTCCTGTTCTTAGAAAGACAACAATGTCCTCTAATTCCATGGGCACGCATTGTAACCTATATAACTATGCATTCGACATTGTTTCTTCAATTTTCTATGCATCCTCTCCCGAATTGATTCTAGATAAATGATATGGTCCAGAATTACTTTTCCCTAGCTTCACCATAACTTTGAAGTCAAACTCTTGAAATATGAGCACCCATCTCGCATATGCCTCTCTCAGAATACGTGCTTTTTTACCAAGTACTTCAATGTCATGTGATCTGTATAAAACACAAATGGTGTTGCTAACAAGTACTGTCAAAATTTGTATAATGCATAGATCATTGACAATGCTTTGCACTTTGTAGTTATATAATTATTTTCCATAGGAATCAGCTTCCTACTAGCAAAACAAATTGGATGATCTATAATACCTTCACTAGGTTGAGCTAACACAGTGCCAATGGCCATGCCAGAAGCATCCACATGCACATGAAATGGTTTATCCCATGAGGGAAAGCACAAAATGGGTGTGGTAGTAAGTCTCTCTTTTAATATCTCAAATGCATGTTGTTGTGGTTCTCCCCAATAAAATGTACCTTTCCCCTTCAGTAATTCTTCCAAGGGTGTGCCAATTTTGGCATACCCTTTTATGAATTTTCTATAATATCCTGTATGACCTAAAAATTACGCACCTCACTGCGAGTGTTAGGCGCTTTCAGCCTGAAATGACTATAATCTTGGCTAGATTAACTAACAAACCCTCCTTACGATTATATGTCCTAATAGTATCCCAAATGGCATAGAAAATATGCACTTCTTGATGTTAAAAGAGATACGCAATTGTCTTCATCATTCAAAAATAAGCACAAATTGTCACAATGATCTTTCAAAATCCCATATACTCACAAATCATCTAGGTAAACCTATAAGAAGTTATGAATAAAATCCTTAAATGCCCGAACAACTATGTGCGAGAATACATCGACGCATTTTTCAATCCAAAGGGCATCAAAGTATAGGTAAAACTGCCCCATTCATTAGTAAATGTTGTCTTTTCTTGATCCTCCTCGAAATCCTAACTCCGATCGCACTCCATAAAATCTATCCGTGAAGGAATATATTTCATGCCTTGCAACTCCTTCTAGTATTTCCTCAGTGAATGGCGTACGGAATGGATCTGTGACACATGCAACATTCAGATCCCTGTATTCCACACATATCCTAATTTTTTCATCCTTATTGATACGATCAAAGCTAACCCATTCTAACTCATCAAGGGGATTGATAATTCCATATTTCAACATTTTATCAATTTATTCTTTTACCTTTTCGCGCAAATTAGGATTCATTCTCAGTAAGGTCTCTTTCTAACTGGCTGTGCACCACATTTATGTTTGATCTTAATTTCCCCAAGTGATTCACGCACACCTTTAAGGTCATGATATCCTCAAGGGAATAATTCCTGATAATCCCCGAGTAGCTCGATGATCTTTGCAACCTCCGAGTCCGACCAAGAAATCTCCAATTATGGCCTCCTCAAAGCTTAGCCTCCAAACCTATGTTAACCTTCTTTTTTCATGGGTTCATGGTAGGAGCATGTATCCTTGTCTACACCGTCCCAAGACCTCATGCACCAAATGTGAATGTTCAATATCCAAGTTGTCAACTTCCTCATCATTCACGATGTAAACCATGTTTCCTTTATCTTTCTTAAGGCAAGCATGTTCAAGTAGTATGGATTCCATTTCTACTTCCTTTTCAAAACATGCTTCAAATATGCCTCACCAAATAATTCATGTATATGCTCCTCATATTTTTCACTATCTCCCATAGTTAAGTGCTTGATAAATTTTAATGCCTCTACTATAGGAGGTTTAGTCAAAAAGTAGTCAAAAGTCTGGATCATTCCTGTAATCAAATCGTGTTGGTTCCTAGTTTCTCGATATAGTTCTACATATACATACCAAGCGTGTGTGCATCCTCGTAGCATAGAATACAATCTATGCACCTAGAGTGAAGGTGGTAATGCTTCCTGTCCTACTATCTAGAGTCTCTCACACTATTGAATGTGATGTTGAACAGGTTGATCACCATGATAAGTGCATATTTGCGTAGGTGCATTGTTCCTTATAAACCTAGTAGAAAAAGTGACTCCAATCTCTTCCCAATTTATAAGATTATCTTTGTGGACTACAAACCAATGCGCTACTATCCCACACAATTTATATACTAACATATCTCTCCTTTCAACTTGATCTATCCACTTGTGTTTCAATGGCCCTAAGAAAGGCAAGAAGATATTTTCCCGTATACCAAGGTACTTTGCTACCTATCTCGTCGAATTAAAAAAGTCCATTATTGCGCGCAACTATGCTTTTCACCTCGCATCCTACTAATTCGGATGTACCATGAGCCCAATTATCTCTAGCAATACTCGTAGTATCACTAATATAATGAGAATCCTTCCACCGTAGGATGCCTTATTTTGATGGCTCATTGACCTCTCGGGTCCCGAATAGCACGTGCATAGACTCTATTTAAATCCTCACTTAGAGGCTCAACATAGGGTGTAGACTTCCCATATGTCAAAGGTATTACAACACTTTCCTAACCCTTTCCCAACATAGGGTCAAGATTGTCTGTGTGGACTACACACCAAATAGTGCTTCTTCTCCCACGCAGTGTATATACTAACAGATCTCTCCTTTCAACTTGATCTATCCACTATGTTTCCATGGCCCTCAAAAAGGAAGGAAGATCTTCTCGTCCCTATATACCAAGGTACTGTGCAACCTATCTCACAAATTGAAATAAGTCCATTCTTACGTGTAGTCGTGCTTTTCACCTCGCGTCCTACTAATTCGGATGTATCATGAGCCCAATTATCTCAAGTAATACTTGTAGTATCACTAATATAATGATAATCCTCCCACTATAGGATGCCTTCTTTTGATGGCTCGTTTACCTATGGGTCCCGAATAGCGCATTTATAGACTTTATTTAAATCCTCACTTAGAGGCTCAACATATGGGTGCAGACTTCCCATATGTCATAGGGTGTTTTCAAAGCTGATATACCCCTTATTGAATCTCAAGTCAGCATTATTTCATAACACCAAGGGCGTTAAAGAAGGGATGGAAAATTATCGGCTTCTGCAAGTGCTATAACCTCAAAATCCCCAATGAACTTGGCCCCTTGTATAGTTATAGATGCATCTTTCAAAACTCCTATGGGAGTGGCCTTAGTTTGGTTTTCCATAAACAACACATTAGATGATGGCTACAATGGAGGCCTCCCCATTTGTACCCATGCATCTAATGTAAGCACATTTACTTCTGCACCTATATTGATCAATATGTTGCTCAACAACCACCCATCCACAACAACATTCAAAGTAAGTTCTTTTTCATAGTTAATGCTATCAGGGGGAACATTTACATGCAGAATCTGTCATCTGGTCTCAAGACTTCAGTGTGTGGAATGTTCCCTTTTAACCAACATCCTAATAGCGAATAATGTTCTCTTGACGTAACATCTTGCACACCTCTCATAGATCATCGATATCGCTTTAGACCAGATCGATGATTTCTTTTACTCCTTTAGGTACTATATCTCACCTTGAATATTCCTTAGCACTTCCATGGTATCCTAGTAAAATTCCTTTTGATGATCAGGATTTGGGTACCTTGCATGCAAAACCTCCTCCTTGGTGATGATAGGCTTCTTGTGTAATTCCTCTCTCATGTGTCTTTGCTTGGCAGCGTGTAGTAACCTTCACTTGTCAATGCCTTAGGTCCTTCGCTTATTTTGGGCATCCATTGATCCTCTACTATGCAATGGATTCAAACCATCCTGGTGCCTTTGTTCTCTTGCTTATGTTGCTTACTCAGATGCTCATATAAGTCTGGGCACTCTTCATAGCTATGGTTCTTTCTGCAAAAAGAACATGCAATATTCTAAGAACATTCACGCCTATAGTGGTCGAGAGATCCGCACATATAACATGTACCATGATATCCACATCCCCTTCCACGACTTCCTTCAAAGCACCCCTCTTTCCTGCCATAGTGCGTTCGATTATGATCTCGATCCTGGTGCTCATTCTTACACTTAGAACTATTTTTATACTTGTCTATCGTACCCCAAGGTCTATAGCATCTTGGATCTGATAAATTAAATGACAATCTTCATTATCATGGGTCGTGGACCTAGAAATCTCACAAAACCAATATACATTCTTCCTTATCACGCACTATAACAAAGGATAGTGACTAGTATCATGATTTAAATGAAAAATTTCACAGTCTAATAGTAATGAGTGTATAGATCTGTGAGGGAAACTATCCTTGGTGTGACCTTCCACTTCACAATTTGTACACCAAATTCCTGAGCACATTTCATGGGCTGAATTTGTTGATAGCTTCTCTAACTACTTTTCCATAGCTGTAATTTGTGCCTCTATGAATGGGCTAATACCGAGTGTCAATGCTCCCAAATACCTCAACATGCAAGGCTGCTTCCATTACCTCACATGGATCAAGTGTATGTCTTATATGATAGCACCCTTCTAAAAGGTGTAATCAATCCTCCAATGAACCACTGTAAGTGCGTCTTTGGATAGAGTGAATATCATAAGATATCTTAGATACAATTGTCTTAAAATGAGCATCATACTCACGTACACTCTCATTATTTCCTTCCTTTATATATTTGAGCACACTTATAATCTTATACTCAAACTCGGTATATGGAACTCTTTCAAGAAATCATCTCTCAATGCTACAAAATCCACACAATTTTGATCGGTGGTCAAATTTCCTATACCTATTGTGTACGCGCGCCCCGTGTATTGTAGTGGAAAATTGACTTTCCTTTCACTCAGTAGCCATGATCCCTTTAGTGTGCCACCATATTTCACACATATGCACATGTTCATCAACATCCTCTATACCTCTATACTCCGGGAGATGAAGAGACATCTCCATATAGATGTTTTTAAGTTGTTGCAGACCTTGACCACCTGATCTGGAACCTCCTGTGTTCCCTCTGCCTCCATAACCACCAGATCCACTAGAACTAGAACCACCTATACCTCCTGATCTGCCACCTGTAGTTAGAATAGGGCCTATAGACGTACTCCCTATGCTCCGACAGTACTCATGTACTATAACCCTATAATCGTGAATTAGTTCCACCTCTGAGGTGAATCCAACATTCTCGCGTGCTCACATTCTCATGTGGATGATGTGCATAAGAATTCTCCTCCAAATGAAATTGAACTTGTTTGTCCTACCATTGATGTTCATGTTCCCCGACTTACTCCCGCTCTCCTACTTCTAAAATTAGTCTTTTGGTTACTTGTCGTACTAGATCACTCAAAACCAAGCACAAGGGTTAGGTCACCAAGTGGATTAAGATGCACACCCATAGTCCAGGTAGTCTCTACTATCACACTTCCATGTGAGGCTGAGGGGGGATCTCTATTACACTTTCTAATATGGGGGAGTTCATGATGCTCGCTCCATGTATTCTACATGAGATGTAAATCCTTCACGAGCCATCTCTCTCCTCCATGCCATACTCTCTGCATTAGAACACTACTTCTTTATCTCCCTCTCATGCACCTCATTACACTTAAAATTCCTTTCCTCTCTCTCGCTTCTCTCGCCACTAGGTATGCCATCTCAAACCAAAATTGTTCCTACCCCGTGCATGGCGAAGTTTAGTTAGCCATCGTTTTACTCCCCAAGTTCAAATTTACCATTAAGATCTTGATCGCGGTGGAATACCTTACAAATATGTTCCTCTTGGGTACCACAAAAACTGAAACTCAGCTACCTCTGAGAAAGAGTACGTAGAAATTGAATATTTTAGAATATAACTATTTAGAACACCACAAAACCATGTATCCACTACATGAGTCTAGATCATATCAGCATGATAGAGGGTCTCAAATTCTTCCCGTGTCCAAACAAGTGCACTATACTTCCGATTCCACTAAGACACATAAGAAGTAAGTGCTCACATAGTTCTACTGGAAAGATAGAGAAAAATATCTCATATAAGCTGTCATACAGGTTCTGTTCTACCCAAGTGTGTGTATTAAACTCAGATCCATTGTTGAACCGCCATGCATATTCTTCCTCGAGATCATGTATCCATTCCTCAATACTTGATAGAGTTAACTAGTACATCTTCATCATGAACCATCCTAAAAACAAATAAAAATATGTCCCAACAACGGAACCAATGATGCCGCCTAGAATTTACCGGATAACACCCTAGTCACGTTGGCACATCACCAACCGAGACCAAGCGCCACAAGCGTGTAAAGGTACCAGTCCCTTTTTAGGGTTGTTGCAACATGATGTTAACATGATGAAGTAAGTAACATATAGGTTCATAACTAATCCATCATTCCACAATGGATGCTACAATCGAGATCTATAAAAGAACAAGATTAAATAGTAATCATGATTGAATTAATAATATGCACTACTCAACTATACACGAATGACACTTAGATTCAGCCATTATCTTCCATCTATTAATAAATACATAATCTCATTACAATATTCTCAATCTATACCAATGCGCATATGGAACTGATATAGTAGTTCAATCATATGCGTATATTCTCTATTACACATACATACATCTCCTTCCATACATCCATCTCTCTCTCTCATCAGTATCTCTATATATATCTCTTATGCACCTAACATCATATATATAGGGTGGGTACTTGCCCTTAACTACTTATCTATTCTAGAAATAGGTCACATGCTATATATAGCAACACGCCATTTACAATCATAGCCACACATGCAAGTGCGCTATCTATAGTCCTCTTGTAGTTAACTGAAGTGTCAATTCTATTCTCAACTTGTCTCCATGCATAAACGCTTCGAACCACTTCTCCAAAGATAGAAAATGCATGGCACGCATGTCTCTCGCATAGTTGATGTGTTCCACACACCATCTTCTAAATATAGTACTTCATTCTCAACAATCAAGCTAATTCCTTAAATCTAAACTTGCCTTCCATGTGGGGTCCTTCTTGTCCTTCCGCGCCCTTGGTTTTGGGCCTTCTATCCCACACGGAATCCTTGTGTGATCTTTGAAAAGCATTCTTTGATCAAAAAATATCATTGGATCCATAACAAACTGATGTAAATTCTCAATATTATTACTCATCCTAAAAACACAAATCCTTGTAGAAAACCACAAATTGTAAATGTTAAACCCTTAACATATACAAAATTACAATATCATACCTTAAAATCTCATTAGATACCTAACAAACTGATGTGACACTTTTAACATTTTTTATTAACGATAAAGGATTTTTCTTGGGGGCCCCACCCAAGTACAAAAAGGTCTCAAATCCTAGATAAAGCATTAATACCCCAAGATAAAAAATGAAACAGCTTCCTAAGAAAAAGATAAAACTCGGTAGGAGAAACAAATTTCTTGAGAATAGATTTTTTCTTGTTGTGTACCATTTTCCATCCTTCTACAACTACCTCAATAGGAATTAAGAAATCAATAGCTTCTATTAGCAAGCATGTTTATTTTTCTACAAGACAGAGAAGAGGTATATTTTCCTTGGCCACTTTACAAGCTATTGGATCAACAATTTTGTTTCTCTCAATTACACCTTTTGTATTTTCCATGTTTCTTACGGTTGGAATTTTTTGTAAGAGGATTTTTAGGGACCGCTTTGGCAACCTCATTCATGTCATCATTTAAATTGAGGTATTCCTTAGCTTCAAATACCAAATGTTCGGGGAGGGCATTTTTCCGCCAATCGCTTTCTCTCATTGTTAGGATTTTCCATCCTACATTCAACAACATTATGCCCTAAGGTGAAACACATTCTACATCGAAGGATAAACCTTCATAACATAAAGGTTGGTTCCATGTTTTGTTTTTCACTTTGATGTGACATTGTCAATATTACCACTCATCCTAAACAACAAAAATAATGTACACAACCACAATTTGTAAACCTTAAACCATAAAGTTGTACAATAAAGATGATGATGATAATGATGATGATGGTACATGAAAACGAAAAATTTCATGTGAAGATGAAAATCACAATCATTATTAGATGATGATTATATTGAAGATGACAATCATTACGAAGACTGTGATGACGATAAAAATGAAAGTGATGAAGAACACGATGACGAAGAAAATTTGGTCGATGATGACAAGGAAAATGAGGATGATGGTGAAAATTAAGATGACAATAACCATGATGATAATGATGATGTTGATGATGTTGAACCATAGATCAAAATTATTGTGATGATGATTGTAAGGTTTGATAATGCCCATGAAGTCCCATGAAGATGAAAATCGTGATCATGATATGACAATAATTATATCGCTGATGACTATGATGATGATGAAAAATAAAATGAAGAAGAAGATGACGATGATGATTATAGTGATGATGATGACAAGAACAACAAAGATGACGCTGATGATTAAGATGACAATAACCATGATGTAGATTTTGATGATGTCGAGTATCAGTGTAAATAAAATTCTAATAATATTAATAATAATAACATTAATATTAATAATAATCATAATATTTTTGATAAATGGTAAAAAGAGGGTTTTAGCACTATCCCTACCCTATTTCAATAGCATATCTACCATCAAAATAAATCCATAGGCATAGTAAGGATCAATTCAAGAACTAAACTTTGAAACAATTGGCCTAAAACCAAAAAGAAACAAACATTAAACCTGGACCATGATCAACAAGATTCCTAACTTAGAAAATACTTCTAAAATTTTATAGTAGTACAATGGATCCTGGTCACTACAGGTGATGAAGAACACACGATATTTTATTTTCGACACTAAACCATCTATCTTCTCCCTCTTTTGTGGTATCCATCTTCCCCAATGTTTTAAAAAATTTATAGTGTTGCGTAAGGGATCCATTTCTGTCACTTCTCGATCAAATAATTACGAGGTTATGCTAATAAAACCTACCCCAAAAGCTTATCTTTCTCAACCGTAGCATTTATTACATTATTGATTTTACCAATCCCTTCCCCGATTTGATTTTTTTGGAACTATTTTGAAATGGTTTCTTATGGGCCCCGATCTACACACCCACCGACTAAGCATCCGTAATGTAGCACCCTTTAAAATTTGAAACTTTTTCAGGTGGGATTTCCTCCACCATAATAGTTTCCCTATGACATACCAATTAAAGAACAAGAAGATCCAAGCCATCATCTTAGTTTGCAATGACTATCTCGTCCTCATTCTGTTTCATTTTTCTTAATGGAGGAATCAAATCTCTAGTTGGAATAAATAACTCCCCGACAAGATCCTATTTATAAAAAGAGGTGTCAAAAGGATTCTCCATAGTTTTTAAGGATGAATCAATAACTAAGACTTTGTCATTTCCACAAGGATTCAATTCATTCTATAAAATTTCATATTTTTCAAGCTCTTGGGAGGCCAGCTTTTCCTTTTAGCCGATTCTCCATGTCCTACCCTCCAATATTTACCACAAAAATTGGTGAGTCCTCAAACACCAACCTTTATTTCCAAATCCCATATTTGGATACCAATTTTATGGCTAATGGGGAGAAATTCTAGCTATAATTTAAAGACACATCTTAACATAAATGAATCATGATCTGAATTTTGTAGTTGGGTCAAGAGTTATCAGCTCCCCAAAAATTCTTAGTAATCCTCGCTATAACATATAATTCCCAGAAATCAAGAGGCTAGCTAAGGATCCAGACTCAAACAGGGAATGTAGAGAAGATTTGATTATTTGAGCTTGTTATCTCATTTTAGTGATTCCAGCTAAACATGAGATAACCATATAAAAAATTTGGACATATATCTTAAAATTCCCCTTTGAAGGAGATTTTTAGGTTTCTAGTTTTGATTACATGAAAGAATTTTTCTTGCATGTTACATGTACCATGTTCCCAAAACCTAAAACCTAATGGTCTTGATAAAGTATTGGGTTTTCAAAACCCCCAAGCATCAAAAACATGTGTTATCTAATGCAAGTTTCATGTCATATGTTTCCCAAAACCTGAAACCCATTTATCACCTTTGTGTCAAAAATTCGGGACTTAGAGGCATCTCAACATCTCATGCTTCATGCTTTGTGTTCCCCAAAGCCCGAATCTCGAATCAAACCAAATACTTTGTGTCAAGTTTTCAGACCTCCAAGCACGAAGACGTGTCATTAATGCCTAGTTGTCTTGTAGTTGGCACACGTGTCGAGTGATGTGTAATTAATGTTACGGTTTTATAAATAGGTGGTTTTTCATGTCATTTGTTACCTTTTACTTTTTTGATGCATTGGATTTCTATGCATGCTTCTTCCACCTCTAGACTGATTGAGCTTCTCGATCGATTTCACCATCCATTCTCGATCATTTTTTGATCTTGTTGAAGGTATTCTTCTCCTCTTTCATTTTGAATATTTTTGGGGTTTTTTTTGAGGTGTGTTGTTTGGGTTTCCATTTCTTTTCCTCTGCCATTACTAGTTTAGGGTTTTGGGTCTCTTTCCCTTTGTTTTTGTCCTTTTCCTAGTAGGGTTTTTGTTTGAAATCCACCCCTTGTTTATTTATTTATATATATTTTACTTATTGTAAGTTTTGGATTTTAAAAGGCTCTAGAAAAATTCCTAAGTGATCAAAGCAAGAAAATTTTCATGTTCTGATAGGATAGAGACCCAATATCCTTTTTTCAGTTTTACAGGGATGATCAACATCATCTAGTTTCTTCCTTGTTTCAGGGCTTTTCCAGCTACTCAACATCTTGCTTTCTCTGCCTTGTGTCGTCTTGACCGGTGTTCAACATCCTCTCGAGTTCCATAGTGTGTCGGTATTTGTACCTGCTTGACATCATCTCACTTCCACCTTGTGTCGGGTTTTCATTGATACACCGCATGCCCTAACTTCGACACACACCCCACCAAAGATTTTGGGTTTCATAGAGTTATTGAAACCTATCAAGTTTCATCGTATGTTTTAGGTTTCTCAAGGTGTTTGACATGCCCTAATTTTTGACACACATTCTATTTTTTCAAGTTTCCGAAGGTGCTTTGCAATTTTACAAACCCAAAAGGTATGTTGAGTATGTACACTTATCTAGCAAGCTCCCACATCTGACTACTCTTCCAGAAGTCATCAAGGCATTCTCAAGAATCCTCATGTCGACTTCTGTCCCATCTCAAGATAAGTTAGATAATTCAAGAAAGATGAAGTATAAGTATTAGAAGATGGAGTCTTCTTCTTATGTAAGTTGCAACTATGACATCCGGGACATAGAGCTCGACAATATAGATATGGAAGACTTCTAGAAAAGAATTGTGGATTCTTCTCAGAATCCATGGATGAATTCAATAGCTGGTAGTGGTCTTCCTCTCGCAACAGGATTTCTAGTATCACCCAATGCCTTAAATTCATCCTGGCTTGCACTTCTCACTATGACTCAGCCTCCCACTTAGTAAGAAATCAAGCAGGGAGTCTATAGTGAAATTAGATGGAGATTATTTTGATCAACTCCTAAAGTTTCCCAACTTTATGGAATATGTTCATTTAGACTTTAAATTAAAAAAAGCCTAGGAAAAGGATCAAGAAGACTCGCATCAAGCACATAAACAAGAAGTTTTTAATCAAATATAAGCC
Source organism: Taxus wallichiana var. yunnanensis (assembly GCA_018340775.1). Classification (NCBI taxonomy): domain Eukaryota; kingdom Viridiplantae; phylum Streptophyta; class Pinopsida; order Cupressales; family Taxaceae; genus Taxus; species Taxus wallichiana. The sequence continues at coordinate 166,554,494 of CM031237.1, forward strand.
AGCTATTTCTAGGTTTCCTAAGTCAATCCCTAGAAGTGATTTTATTCTTGAAGTCAACGATATTATCACCCTGCTGAACTGGTTGTTTGGATTCCCAGATACAAAATAATTCCAAGGGTGGATGTACCAGTTCATGGTCGTCATAAATAAAAATGACCAAGGGATTGACTGGGGTATCCTGATAAGTAATGAGATAGACTCTCAAATGAAAATGGTCATGTCTACCGGCAAGTTCTATATGATGTCATATATCACCTATGTGGCAAAGAGGTATGAGAAAACTATCTAGGGTTGGATGCAAAGGGAAACCAAGTGATGAAACACATATATCGAACTCCCGTAGCTGAAAATAAAAAAGGGTCTCAAGACCAATTTATAAGAGTGAATGACACCTTCTTCTATGAAAATATTTGTAGATTAGATCCCGATCTAAGGAAGAGAAGGGTTTCGATGAAGCATGGAAAAAGTGTCAAATGGGGCTGCATCTTCTTGTAATTCAAGAAGTTTACCTATCTTTGGGTGGTAAGGTTCCACGGTAATCCTTTCCATTTTCCCGTGTTCCTAGTTGATAAACCGATCCTCATGGAGTTGGTCGAAAAATTGTTTGATTTTCACAAATTCCAAAAAGCAGACAAAAGTCGTTGTCTCCTTCCCCATTTCCATTAGAAGGTATACATGTTCCACCATGGTTAAGGCCAAGAATTTAGTGCATGAACTTCATGATAAATTGAAGAAGCACATGAAGATGAGAGAATGATTAGACATCCGAGGAGTCCTCAAGTCTTATGGAACCTCCGTACCTACATCTACCCACTATGGAAGATATCTAGGTTGATCTTCGTGATGAAGTTTCCATCTGAAGAAAAGACAACAACAGACTGACACTTGAAGAAGTTCAGATGTTAGATCTAGCTGATATCCCTAAAGGTACCACGGACAATGAAAGTGTTTTGGAACCTAGGTATGAACAATCAAATGGAGACCAACTTGGATTCCCAGCCATTGATTGGTCTGTTGCTGAAAAGGCTTCTATCACCTGAAAAGCTTCTCAAACTCTTGTTCATACTAAGGCATGGCTCATTTCTTGGGGAATGAGTTATAAGGAAAAGAGATTTTCAAAAATAACTACTTTAGAAGTGGGACCCTCCAAGGGAGAAAAGGAAAAGGATAAAAGCCCTACCAAGAGTAAAATAAATTTTAAGTTTGTCATGAAAGGAGAAAAGCAAGGGGCCGAATCATCTGCTACTCTAACACAAACAGTTGAGATCTTGGATTCACCTCCTCCACCAGAACAAGGAGAAATTATTTCAGAAATCGAGGTTAGTCAACCTCTTGTTTCCCCTTTTGTTTATTGCTCATTAGAGGTAAGCCTTGCTCTTGCTTCTCAAACTTTGGCTTTAGAATCTTTACCCCCTCTCTCCCAATCTTCCTCATCACATATATCAACACCATTCTCATTAGCCATGGCCAAATTTTCTCTAATCTCTCACCTCTCTCTACTAGACCTACAATGGCCATAGAAATGCCTCCTCCTTCCGCACCTTCATTCCTTGAATCCATTCCCACAGTCACTACACTTGCAGTCATCACGACTCCAAGTAAATCTTCCTCCACCCACAAATACAACCATAACACCTCCAATAGGAGCAACTTCTTCCACTGTACCTCAATGGTTGGTCGATCAGACTCCAAGGAAGAGGAAGGTGGTAGTTCCCCTACCAGCCTTCGATTTCAATTCACTCAAGGCTTCTCCTGCCAAATCTACCAAGAAACCCAAAACAATTTAAGAGTTTCAAAGTGGATGCCTCAAGGCATAAGTTTGTAGAGAGATTGCCACTCCCATGGCTAACAAAGAAAAGGAAGATATAACAAAGATGATTATCATTTACAAGGGTTGATCTAGAAAAAGTGACAAATGTAGGAGCACAACAAGATGCATGAGATGCCATGAACATGCTTTACCAAAAGCTAAAAGAAACAAAGGTTAGCAGGGATGAGCTGAAGGAGAAAGTTAAACAGTTGACAGAGGTAATACTCAAGCTTTCAAATCCTTCGTAGTCAACACCATCATCTTCTACCCCTATGCCTATCAGGTTTGATTTCTCATCGGTGCCTATGATTGAAAAGATCAATGAGAAGGGGAGAACGGTTGAGGAATGGATAAAGAGGATACTCCTACAAGGAAGAGAGGTCATAGATCATAGATGACATAGTGGAAGTTTATAAATCCTTGGAGGAAATAAAGAAAGATGGCGACAAGATGGATGATGAGTTTTTATAGGAATTCAAAAACCTTGAATTAACTTTGGAAGCCCTCAATGCACTAAAATAGGTTCCATCCTAGATATTAATGGAAGAAGGAATCATTCCACATGGGGATAAGCATTTCCAACTTGCCAAAGCCATCAAATTTAGGATAAATATTCTCAGTGAAGCTTGTAGTAAGTTGAGGGAATCTAGAGATCAGTTGGTTGATGCCACCAATGACATAGAAGAGGATTTCCAGATCTTTGCCAAGGTGTTGGGAAAAGATTGATATCTACCTCTTGATGACCTATATAAGCAAAATTCAAGAATTAATTCAAAGCATGAACTAGCTTCCGTCTTCAATCATCAATCATTGATAAGTTTATAAGGATCGAAAATGTTTTGGAATCACTAAGGAAACTCAACAAGAAATTGAATAAACTTCCTGGTAATGCAAGTGATACTCAGGAAACTTGTGAGGTCCTAAGTGATTATTCTAGTGCACCAGATGAATACGAGATACAGGGCATAATTCAGGAAGTTCCAAGAGTTTCGAGACAAGCGGAGCTTCACTGGAAGAAGACCAGGATGACGAAGTGGAATAAACATAATGTCTCATTTCATTTCTATCAAGAAATTTTCATGTCTTTTTCATTTTTGTTTCACACATAGGAAGAAAATTTTGACTTGTTCTCTGCGTGAGATTCAAGAAAAATAGTTCTCCAATTTAAAGACTATTTTCTAGGATTTATCCTATTTTCTCTCTTCTCTCTCTATTATAAATAAGGGATGCTTGTGCATTCCAGAGGGATACTTTTTGAATATTAAGAGCTATTATGAAGAAGAAGAAAAACTTTGTATTTTCTTTTTAATCATTGAAGAATAGAAACATGTGTTATTTTACAAACTTTATGTTGTGGGATTCATTTATCATGAGAGATTGTTCTTATGTCCAAAATCTTGAGCTATTCTTTGTTTAGTATTCTTGATCATTTTAATCATTTCAGAATATTACACTCATTATCTAAAACTCGTATAAGTATTTCTTGATCTGTGTTTGCTTGAAAGAAAATATGTTCCTCTCATTCCCTTCCCGCTTCATTTCATCTATAATATTTTCCTTTCTAATTATTCCTAATCCAAAGTTGTAACATCTCCATTTCATGTTGATATGGATTTCGGATTGTATCCCAACCCCAATGGTTAGAATAGTGTAGATATCTGTATATATTATTTCTGTTGTGTTTTAGATTAGTAAAAACAAGCAACCCACTGTCTTTAAGGAGGGATTTGATCCCATGCACTATGGTTGAACCTCATATTTTGGCCTCAAAATATCCAACCAACAATTTTTGGTGATTCTCACTTTGGTGATATATGGATTGATAAGACTAATCTTATCATATTGGTTTCTGTGACTCGTATTTGCCTTATTTTCATAACATCTATTTTCTAGTTCAAGCTAGCTAGAAATATCTTCACTCATCCAAGCTAAGCCGGGGTGAAACTGATCCATTCTTTGATCTGCTTCAACAACATAATTTTATACTTTCTCCCAACAAGTGTTTCATCTAGGTGAGCAAGAATTTCTTCACCTCTCCAAGAACTCAGTTCTTCAAGAATAAGAAGTTTCGTAACCTACTTTATGCATTTTTCTTTTCTGATACTTGGATTCCTGTATGCACTTCATTCAGAAGAATGGCAACACAACCTATGCCTTGGGTGTGACTATTGGTCCTCTTTCCCTAACTCCACCATTGCATGATCTACCTCATGGATCTCATAAGAATATTCCTAAGTTCAACGGTGATGGGAAGCAGCACCCTGATGAACACATCGCTTCATTATTTATCACATGCGGCATCCTTGGGGTTGCTCATGAAGATGTCTCTATTTGACTCTTCATTGAGACATTGCATGGTGTAGCAGTAGAATGGTTTTACCATCTTCTAAATGCATGCATTACCAACTAGGCTACCATGAGATCCATATTTGAAGCAAGGTTCAAACTAGTTGAGTACTCTCATGCCTTGTTAGCATAACTTACACACATGAAGAAGGAGTCTTATGAACCCATCGCGGACTTCATATGCAAATTTAACAAATTGATTCATAAGATTCCTAACCTAGTTGTTCCCACTCTTGAAAATAAAAGTGTTTCTTCATCAACACTCATCCCCTGATGTGAGATTCTTATTAAGAATGTTTGTTATTACCAATTTGGCCACTACTCAAGCCATAGCCACTTTGAAATAGAAGATGATCTTATTCTCGGCCAAAAGATTAGAAGAAAGTCATCTAAGCCTAAAAGTCGAGTTCTTCTCAGAGTACTAGTGATCCTATGATTCAAAATGATGGCCAATGACTTGATCACTTTGAAGAATAAAATGTCTCAACAAGTGACCAATGTTCCTTATCGGGATATTCCTAGATGAAACTTCAACAATGGAAATGGGCCCCCATAAGAGATAGGAATTGGTTGATTGCCACTCCCACCAGGCTAGCCATTGAAGCTCCTCCTATCAACATAGTAGTTGAAATAGTTGAGGATGGTGAAGAACCAAAAGATCAAGATTCTCATGAAGCTTTTAAAGCTTCAAGATATGCTGATGAGTCTTTTGACGATTCAACTGGTGACTCCAGCATTGGGTACTTGGAGTATGAGGAAGATGAAGGTGAGCATGATGGTTAATCATTTGTAGTCTTCACTTGATCTCAATCCCAAAACCCCAAAAATTCAGTTGAAGGCTCTAAGGAGAAAAGTAAAGAAGCTCCCGTGGTTATGGCTAAAAGAGGCTCTCCTATCTCAACGTAAACTGAAAAGGAGACAAATAAAAAGGTAACTTCATCTTCTAACTCTTTTTCTCCTTCCCTCAAGGCCAGTACCTCATCTCAGAACAGTGTAGCCAGAACTGATCCCTCTATCATTCCTTCATATACCACTTTCGACATCAATGATCATGTAAAAAAAACTAAAATTCAAATGTCGGAAGCCGAGTACCTGTAGTCCAACCCTGAGAAATTTGAGAAACTTGCCAAATTCATTAGAAGAAAGCATGATATACCTTCATCTTCAAAAGGCATTTTTCCTAGCCTCACTCAACCTTTACCTCAGAGTAATATGACCTCTGCTGCTTCTTCAGAAATATTGAACCATTTTATTTTTCCTTACTTATAAATGGTTTTAAACTCATCAATTGCATAATTGACTTAGGATCCTCTGATAACGTAATGCCCACAAAATTATCTCATTCCCTTGGACTCACCTTGACTAAATATTATGGGTGGTTTTACTCCATGGAAACCAAACAAGTCCCCTTGATTGGCCAAATCAAGGATGCACAATTTGCATTTGTTTCCTTCCCTGAAAAGAGAGTGAAAATGACTATCTTGGTTGCTGATATCCCAGCTTGCTTATGGTATTCTCTTAGGAAGAGGTTTTTGCAAATATGTTAGAGGAGAAATCAATATGGACTAGACCAAAGATAAAATTATGGTAAATGGAGTTCCTCGTGTCCTTCACCCTAAAGCACAAGTAAAGTACCTGGTCACTAAATCAGATGATCCCAAGGCCCAAATTATCTTCAAGATGCAGGATTGGGTAATTATTTCATGACATGTGAGGTGCCCTCTATAGAATTCAAGGAAGAAGATCCTAATGTTGTTTGGACCCTCGAGTTTAACAGAGCTATTCAACTACTTGGGTCAAAAATCTTGGTGTGGTTCTTATATCTCCATATTTCAAGATTTTTCCCTTTGCCTTCAAGTTGCAATTTGAAAATACTAATAACACGATGAATACAAAGATTTGTTATTAGGATTAGAAATGGAAAGGCAAAAAGGAATCTAAAATCTCAAAGTGTAGGGAGATGCCGAGTTGATTGTGAATCAAGTAAGGGGGACCTATCAGGTAAAAATGATCACCTAAGACATTACAGGAACAAGGTGTGGGACAACATAGAATGCTTTGATGCTTTTTCCATTAAGGCAGTCTTAAGAGATTACAATGATAAAGCTGATTCTTTAGTCATATCTGCATCTCTTCTCCTTCCTCACCCAAAGTTCAAACATGACACATATACCATCGAAATTGTGTATCATCCGAGTGTTCCAAATAATGCGGAACATTGGCAAGTGTTTAATAATGATCAACAGTTGTTGTCTTTTCTTGAAAATGTTGATAATTTTAGCGAGCTTTATTTTGAAGGATCAAAATCAGCTTTCCATGTGAGTCCATCTTGAATTCATATCAAGAGATTGATGGTGAATTCATCCAACTCAAAGGCAATAAGATTCCAAAGGGATTAGTTTCTTTGGAAGGTCTGTTTGACAAGCATGACCATTTCATTCAGGATAAAAGGCAAGCTGAAGGTGCTTCCTCATCAGAGGTAGATCAAGTTAATCTAGGCTCTCCTGACCAACCACGGATGGTAAACATCGGGAAATGTTGTTCTCCGAGGAAAAAGAAAGATTCACTTCACTCCTAAAGAGATATATGGACGTCCTAGCATGGTCATATGCAGATTTGAAGTCTTTCAAGCCCAAGGATGTGTAACATAAGCATCCCTTTGAAGCCTGAGGTTAAAACCTATAGGCAAAAAGTAAAGGCATTACAACCCAAAGATCTCAGGGACTATCCTTGCAGAAATTTAAAAGATGTTAGATGCAAGGATTATCTTTCCAATCCATCATTCCACCTGGGTTGCTAACATTTTCCCGTTAGAAAGAAGAATGGTGAGATCCATATTTGTGTTGACTTTCGAACCTTAATCAGTCTTCATTGAAAGACAATTACCCATTGCCTATCATGGACCAAGTATTACAGACTATCACTGGATCATAAATGTTATCCATGCTTGACAGATTTTCAAGGTATAATCAGGTTGAGGTAGCTGCTGAGGATCAACATAAAACATCATTCACCACCCCATGGGGACCTTTTCTTACAAGAGGATTCCTTTTGGTTTGATTAACGCCAGAGCCATGTTTCAAAGAGATATGGACTTAGATTTCAGAGATTTGATGGGCAAGGTCATAGTTGTATATTTGGATGACTTGACGGTCTTCTCTAAAAATTGAAGTGATCATTATGATCACCTGGAGCAGGTACTCTTAAGGTGCAGGCATCATGGGATTTCATTAAATCCTAAAAAATCCATGTTCGAGTAACAAAAGGAAATTTTGGGTCATATCATGACTAAAGAAGGAACCAAGATTGACCCAGAATGGGTGAAGACCATCCAAATCCTTACCCTTCCTACAGAGAAAACCGGGTACATTCCTTTTTCGGAAAGGTCAATTTCCTAAGAAGATTTATACCTGATTTTTCTGATAAAACCAAGGATATCCTTGGGATGATGAAAGGTAAAACTCCATTTCATGGAGCACTGAAGGGAAGCTCACTTTTGAAGAAGTCAAAAGAGCAATCTCTCATGATCTTATTCTAGTATGCCCAGACTTCAAGAAGGATTTCATCATGTACAACTATGCTTCCACACATATAATATTAGCCATCATTATGCAGGAGAACGAAGAAGGAATCGAAGATCCCATTGTTTCATGAGTTTCCCATTAAAGGAACATGAATTGAAAATGTCTCAAATTGAAAATCATGCTTATATAGTGGTGAGAATGGTGAAGCATTTCAGGTACTATGTGTTGAGTTCTCACACTCTTGTTCTCATTCCTGATACTACAATTAAGTCTATTTTGACTCAACAAGATTTGGGTATTCAACAAGGTAGTTGGATAGCCAAAGTCCAAGAATATAAATTGGACAACAGACCTACCAAGTTGGTACAAGGAAGAGACCTATGCCAATTGATTATAGAAAATAAGTCTGAGACAGAATGCGAAGAAACTAAAGATACTTCTTCAGAATTACCCATGATTCTTTTTATAAGCACAACCGATGAATGGTATGCAGACATCACTTTATTTTTAACTTATGGAGAGTTCCCCACATTTGAGCCAAAAATAAAAGAGGACAGTTAAATTAAGGTCCGTGAGATACATTCTATGGGATAATGGTATATACAAGAAGGGTATTAATGGTGTATTCCTACGTTGTGTTGACAAGTCTCAGCAGATAAGGTTGTTAGAATCCTTTCACAATCTAACATGCGGAGGAAATTTATCTTCCTCCGTGATGGCTTACAAAATCTTATGGTCCAGGTACTATTTTCCTACTCTCTTTCAAGATTCAACAGAATGGGTGGCTAAGTGTGAAGCTTGCCAACATTTCGTTGGCCACCCTAAGATGGTTGTTCTTCCTCAAGCTGTGTGGTAATTGAAAAACTTTTCGCTAATGGGGAATTGATATCATTGAGTACTAAACCCTACCTCTAGTTGCACGGTCATAATTATGTGCTCACCGCCACTGACTATTTCACTAAGTGGGTGGAAGCTGCACCAATCAAGCAGGCAACCTTTAAAGTTGTGTGTAATTTTCTCAAAGAGAATATAATTGTTAGATTCGACATTCCTCACAAGATTGTTGCTGACAATGCTTCCAATTTCTCATCACATGAGTTGACTAAATTTTGTTATGGATTTGGGATCACATTGGCTCATTCATCTGATTATTACCCCCAAGGTAATGGTCAGGCTGAATCAAGCAATAAGAACCTGGTGACCATAATCAGAAAGATGGTTGATGAGAATCAGAGGACATGGCACAAAGCATTGTATGATGCATTATGGGAAGATCAGATTACTCCTAAGTGAGCTATTGGAATGTCCCCATTCTAGGTGTTGTATGGAATTGATGTTGAGATTCCTATCTCTGTAGAATTGCTAGCCTTACGGTTGGCTAAAGCAATTGAGGATGAAACTTTTCAAAGTTCTATTGAGAAAAGGATAATGTACCTAGCTAGGATAGAAGAAGAATGGAGCAAGGTGGTAGATCGCATTACAGATCATCAGAGAAAATTCAAAAGGATATTTGACAAGAAATCAAAGCAACGTGATTTCTAGATTGAGATCTAGTACTTCTCTAGGATAAGAGAAGGGAATAGAAAGGGATGCATGGCAAGTTCAACTCTTTATGGAAAGGTCCTTTCAAAATTCATTAGCTGAATGGTGAAAATAGCTTATGTCTATCATACCTTGATGGAGAGTTTCTCCCTCTACCTTTCAGTGGCCAACATCTAAAGTTGTTCCATCAAGTAATGTAAGATGCTCTCTTGCACTATATTATAATTTATTTTTTGTTGTGTGTTTTCTTTTTTCTTTCTTTTTCATTCTTTGTTTTTGGATTTTCTTCTTCCAACTCCATAACCCAATGGATAAAGATTTTTGATTCTGAGTTCTCTTCCTTTGATGTCTCAAATAAAGTCCCCAACTAGAGCCAATTTTTATCTCATTTTAGTGATTCTAGCTAAAAATGAGATAACCATAGAAAATTTTTGGACATATCTCTTAAAATTTCCCTTTGAAGGAGATTTTCAGGTTTTCAGGTTTTGATTGCATGAAAGCATGTTTCTTGCATGTTACATGTCCCATGTTCCCCAAACTCAAACCCGATGGTCTTGACAGTGTGTCGGGTTTTCGAACCCCCAAGCATCGGAACATGCATTATCCAATGCATGTTTCATGTCTTTGTTCAAAACCCAAACCCAATCAGCCTTAGAGGAATTTCGGGACTTAAGCATCTCATTCATTCATGCTTCATGCTTTGTGTTCCCTAAAGCCCGAATCCCAAATTAAACCAAATCCTTTGTGTCAAGTTTTTGGGAGCTCCAAGCATGATGACATGTCATTAATGCCCAGTTCTTCGGTAGTAGTTGGCACACATGTTGAGCAATGTGTAATTAATGTTAGGGTTTTATAAATAGGTGGTTTTCCACATCATTTTTACCTTGTACATTTTTGATGCATTGGATTTTTGTGCATGCTTCTTCCACCTCTAGACCCGATTGAGCTTCCCGATTGATTTCATTGTTCATTATTGATCATTTTTTGATCTTGTTGAAGGTATTCTTCTCTCTTTTTTTTGAAGCTTTTTGGGGTTATTTTTGTGATGTTTTTCTTGGGTTTTCATTTCTTTTCCTTTTTCTATTTACTGGTTTAGGGTTTTGGGTCTTTTTCCCTTTGTTCTTGTCCTTTTCCCAGTAGGGTTTTTGTTGGAAATCCACTCCTTATTTATTTATATATATTTTACTTATTGTAAGTTGTGGATTTCCAAAAGGCTCTAGAAAAATTCCTAAGTGATCAAAGTGGGAAAATTTTCATGTTCTGACAGGACAGAGACCCGATATCCTTTTTTTAGGTTTTGTAGGGTGCTCGACATCATCTAGTTTCTACCTTGTTTCGAGCTTTGCCAGCTGCTTGACATCTTGCTTTCTCTACCTTATGTTGGGTCTTGACCAGTGTTCAACATCCTCTGGATTTCCATAGTGTTTGGGGTATTTTACCTACTCAACATCATCTCACTTCCACCTTGTGTCGGGTTTTTGCTGATGCACCGCATGCCCTAACTTCCGACACACACCCTGCCAGTGTTTCGGGTTTCGCAGAGTGCTCGACACCTATCAAGTTCCATTGTATGTTTCAGGTTTCTCAAGGTGTTTGACATGGCCTAATTTCCAACACACATTCCAGTTTTTCGGGTTTCTGAAGGTGCTTTGCAAGTTTCAAAACCCGAAAGGTGTGTCGGTCTGTACACTTTTCCGTGAAAGCTCTCACACTCGACTACTCTTCTAGAAGTCATCAAGGCATTCTCAAGACTCCTCATGTCGGACCCTGGCCCATCTCAAGATAAGTTAGATAAGTCAGAAAGATGAAGTATAAGTATCAAAAGATGGAGTTCCTCTTCTTATGTAAGTTGCAACTATGACATCCGGGACACAGAGCTCGAAAATATAGATATGGAAGACTTATGGAAAAGAATTGTGGATTCTTCTCAGAATCCATGGACAAATTCAATAGCTAGCAGCGGTCTTCCTCTCACAGAAGATTTCCAGTATCATCCCAATGCCCTGAATTCATCCTGGCTTGCGCTTCTCACTATGACTCAGCCTCCCGCTCAGTAAGAAATCAAGCAGGGGAGTCTATAGTGAAATTAGACGGAGATTATTTTGATCAACTCCTAAAGTTTCCCAACTTTACGGAATATGTTGATTTAGACTTTAAATCAACACAAAAGGCATGGGACAAGGATCAGGAAGACTGCATCAAGCACGTAAACAAGAAGTTCTTAATCAAAGCTAAGCTAGCTATTTTTCTAGGTTTCCTAAGTCATTTCCTAGAAGTTATTTTATTCTTGAAGTCAGTGATATCATCACCCTGTTGAGCCGGTTGTTTGGATTCCCAGATTCAAAATAATTCCAAGGGTGGATGTACCAGTTCATGGTCGTCATAAAGAAAAATGACCAAGGGATTCACTGGGGTAGCTTGATAAGTAATGAGATAGACTCTCAAATGAAAATGGTATTGTCTACTGGAAAGTTCTATATGATGTCATATGTCACCTATGCGGCAACAAGCATGAGAAACTATCTAGGGTTGAATGTAAAGGGAAACCAAATGAAAGAACACATATATCGGTACTTCCTACAATTGACAATAAAAGGGTCTGAAGACCAATTTAGAAGAGTGAATGACACCTTCTTCTATGAAAATATTTACAGACTGGATCCTGATCTAAGGAAGAGAAGGGTTTCGATGAAGCATGGACAAAAGTGTCAAAATGGGGTTGCATCTTCTTGCAATTCAAGAAGTTTACCTATCTTCGGGTGGTAAGGTTCCACGGTAATCCTTTCCATTTTCCCAAGTTCCCAGGTGACAAACTGATCCTCATGGAGTTGGTCAGACAATTGTTGGATTTTCACAAATTTCAACAAAGTAGACACAAAGCTGTTGTCTCCTTCCCTATTTCCATTGGAAGGTATACATGTTCCACCATGGTTAAGGCCAAGAACGTGGTGCACAAACTTCAAGATAAATTGAAGAAGCACATGAAGATGAGAGAAGGATTTGACATTCGAGGAGTCCTCAAGTCTTATGGAACCTTGTACCTACATGTACCCACTGTGGAAGATATTTGGGTTGATCTTCATGATGAAGTTTCCATCTAAAGAAAATACAATAAGCAGACTGACACTTGAAGAAATTCAGATGTTAGATCTAGCTGATATCCTGAAGGTACCACAGATAATGAAAGTGTTTTGGAACCTAGGTATGAATAGTCAGATGGAGACCAACTTGGATTCCCAGCCATTGATTGGTCTATTGCTGAAAAGGCTTCTATCACTAAAAGAGCTACTCAGAATCTTATCTACACTAAGGCATGGCTCATTTCTTAGGGAATGAGTTATAAGGAAAAGAGATTTTCAAAAATAACTACTTTAGAAGTGGGACCCTCCAAGGGAGAAAAGGAAAAGGATAAAATCCCTACCAAGAGGCAAATAAAGTTTAAGTTTTCAGAAAGGAGAAAAGAAAGGCACTTAATCATCTCGCTACTCCAACACAAATAGTTGAGATCTTGGATTCACATCCTCCACCATAAAAGGAGAAATTCTTTCAGAAATCAAGGTTAGTCAACCTCTTGTTTCCCCTTTTGTTGATTGCTCATCGGAGGTAAGCCTTTCTCTTTCTTCTCAAACTTTGGCTTTAGAATCTTTACCCCCTCTCTCCCAATCTTCCTCATCACATATTTCGACGCCACTCTCATTAGCCATGGCCAGCATTTTCTCTAATCTCTCACCTCTCTCTACTAGACCTATGATGGCCATAGAAATGCCTCCTCCTTCCAAACCTTCATTCCCTGAATCCATTCCCACAATCACTACACTTGCAATCATCATGACTCTGCAAGTAAATCTTCCTCCACCCACAGATACAACCATAACACCTCCAATAGGAGAAACTTCTTCCATAATACCTCAATGGTTAGTCAATCAGACTCCAAGAAAGAGAAGGTGGTAGTTCCCCTACCAGCCTTCGATTTCAGTTCACTCAAGGCTTCTCCTGCCAAATCTACCAAGAAACCCAAAATAGTTTCAAGAGTTTCACTGTATGCCTTAGGGCATAATTTTGCAGAGATTTCCACTCCCGTGGCTGAAAAAAAAAGGAAGATATAACAGTGATTGATTATCAAATTACAAGGGTTGATCTAGGAAAAGTGACAACTAAAGGAGCACAACAGGATGCATGAGATGCCATGAATGTGCTTTGCCAAAAGCTGAAAGAAACAAAGGTAAGCAGGATGAGCTGAAGGAGAAAGTTGAATAGCAGTTGACAAAGGTACTACTCAAGCTTTCAAATCCTTCATAGTCAACACTATCATCTTCTACCCCTACGCCTATCAGGTTTGATTTCTCATTGGTGCCTATGATTGAAAAGATCAATGAGAAGGGGAGAATGGTTGAGGAATGGATAAAGAGGCTACTCCTACAAGGAAGAGAGGTCATAGATGACATAGTGGAAGTTTATAAATCCTTGGAGGAAATAAAGAAAGATGGCGACAAGATGGATGATGAGTTTTCAAAGAAATTCAGGAACCTTGAATTAACTTTGGAAGCCCTCAATGCATTAAACAGTTCCATCCCGATCTTAATGGAATAAGTAATCATTACACATGGGGATAAGCATTTCCAGCTTGCCAAAGCCATCAGATTCAGGATAAATATTCTTAGTGAAGCTTACAGCAAGTTGAGGGAATCTAGAGATCAGTTGGTTGATGCCACCAATGACATAGAAGAGGAGTTGTCTAGGATCTTCACCAAGGTGTTGGGAAAAATCTCGGAGATTCTACCGACTAACGACCTCTATAAGAAAATTCAGGAATTAATTCAAATGAACCAACTTCTATCTTGGATTTTTCAATCATCGATAAGTTCATAAGGATCAAAAATGTTTTGGAATCACTAAGGAAACTCAACAAGAAATTGAAGAAACTTCTTGGTAACACAAGTGATACTTAGGAAACTTGTGAGGTCCTAAGTGATTATTCTAGTGCGCCAGATGAAGATGAGATTCAGGGCATAATTCAGAAGTTCCAAGAGTTTTGAGACAAGCCGGCCCACTTGGAAGAAGACAAGGATGATGAAGCAAAATAAACATAATGTCTAATGTCATTTCTATTAAGAAATTGTCATGTCTTTTTCATTTTCATTTCTTCACATAGGAAAAAAATTTGACTTGTTCTCCTGCGTGAGAGTGAACAAAATAAGACTCATTAAAAGATTATTTTCTAGGATTTATCCTATTTTCTCTCTTCTCTCTCTATTATAAATAAGGGATGCTTGTGCATTCTAGAGGGAGACTTTTTGAATATTAAGAGCTATTGTGAAGAAGAAGAAAAACTTTGTATTTTCTTTTTAATCATTGAAGAATAGAAACAAGTGTTACTTTACAAACTTTGTGTTGTGGGATTCATCTATCTTGAGAGATTGTTCTTATGTCCAAAACATTGAGCTATTCTTTGTTTAGTATTCTTGATCATTTTAATCGTTTCAAATATTACACTCATTATCTAAAACTCGTATAAGTATTTCTTGATCTGTGTTTGCTTGAAAGAAAATACGTTCCTCTCATTCCCTTCCTACTTTGTTTCATCTATAATATTTTCCTTTCTAATTTTTCCTAATATGAAGTTGTAACATCTCCATTTCATGTTGATATGGATTTCGGATTGTATCCCAACCCCAATGGTTAGAATAGTGTGGATATTATATATATTATTTCTGTTGTGTTTTAGATTAGTAATAAACAGGCATCCTCACCTATCTTTGAGGAGGGATTTTATCCCATGCACTGTGATTGAACCTCATATTTGGCCTGACAAAATATCCAACCAATAGAGCTCGACTTCCATGTAACTATGAAGAAAGTGGTTAGCCCATAGAACCATGGCCCTCCATGTAGAACATGAACCAAATATTCTTTAAGAGAGAAAATAAACAATAAAATATTTTCAGACAAGAAAAAGGTATTAAGTTTCCCCAAAATATCCCATTTCTTCCTAATCAACTTTCTAACTTAATCAATGTTTGGCCGATTCTGCAAAACTCCCCATCAAGGAAAAATCAATCCTTCCATAAGCTCTTTCCACAACCAAATCTATGATTCTCACACAAGGAGTGTCATTCTCCCATTCTAGTTCAATCCTCTGTAAACATTCCCGGGGTTTATTTTGAGCAGTTTACAAGCCCATGAATCATTTTGTTACAGTGCTATCCATAACCTTCCCCTCTACTCCCGCTCTGCCTCTTTTTATTCTTACGGGTCCTCATTTGCTTCTTCTCCCATCCTTAAATCTATTTTAATTTGTTTACAAATTCTAATAGTATATCAATATTACTAATAACAACAACAACAATAACAATGAAAATGATGATGAGTAATTGATCAAGTATAATTAAAAAATAAATGATATTTGAGATTACATGTCAAGATTAATCATTAAGAAGAAAAAACTTGTAATAACATACCTAATACTCTTTATATCTACACAACTCTAGTGTAATAAATTGATGTTAAATGGATCACATTATAGATTAAAATATTGAATGTGAAAATAGTTGTTATAATAATTAAATATTATAACAAATCCACATAACTCATTACTCAACCTTAATCCTTCTCCCTATCTAGATTATGATTTTACTTCTTTATCTCTTTGACTTCTCGTCATCTATACTTCTGATTATGATCATTCATGGTAGACATTTTACATGAGTATTCCACTTTGAAGTTGTTGTACCTTTCTTATCCAACCATATATGTCCTTCACATGGTCTTTAATACTTTTTGCAATGGGAATCCCTTGTACTACTACGAAGTGAATTTAGTTCCACATATTAAGTTAATTTTACATGGTTTTGTTTTCTCCCTTTTATGTTATGCAAAAATGGCGTTATACATAAGCACTACATTTGTGCCATCCAAAACAAAGTAATTTAAGTAATTTGAGTTTCTCTTTTCACATAATGAAACATTATAGCATAATGATATTGTAGCTTTCATATTTGGTGGAAAATAAGAGTATTAACTTGATTTTCTGGACAATATGATGAAAACTTTCTAGTCATAGAATAAATTTTTGAAGAGAATGATTTTTTTCCAAATATTAAAAATTTGAATAGAAAAATATGAATATAATTTTTATCTTAACCAAAAATTTAAATCATTTAAATAAATAAATAAATATATATATATATATATATATATATATATATTTATATTTATAGTAAACCATCATTAACTAGACTATATGCATCTTTCATTCTACATATCTCTTCTTTTGTACTATTTTCTTCATCACTAGAGCTAAGCTCTTTATTCATCAACATACCTATCATATATGAATTTAGTATGTAATCCTCATATTGCCAAGATTTTTCAATTTTGTGATAATATTTGTATCAATTTTTTCATAATTGTATAAAATATTAAAAATGAATTGTATTTATATTTTATGTAAGGAGCGTCATGACAACCATTTTTCAAGGTAGAGTTCAAAATAAATAAGCATAAGAGGATGAAGATGCATTAGCAAAGCACCTCTTTAAACTAATAGTAGATTCTTAGAGGTAAATAATTTATTTGTATAATTTCATCAATTGAATCCATCATAGTATTTATGTGTATGTATATTGCACTAATAATAAGTTAATGTGTAGGTATCTAATACTAGAATATTAAAATAATGACTTTGAAATTCAACTTTCACCTCCACCAACAAAAAAGGATAACTATAGCTTCCTATTATGTCATCCTAAATATGAAATGCATAATAATATCAAAAATTGTAATAAATATCTTCTTATTTAAATAATTTATTCAAAAGAAATGTTGAAGTGTTGGAAGAAAATTTCATATACTTCGTCCTAGAACTTGTAATGAAGATGTAGTGGAAGATTGAAATGGAATTCCAAACATGGTAGACTATTTATTTATCAATGATCATGACCATTATGGTTATGATGATTATGGTGAAGAAGACCTGGATGATTATATTCATCAAGAGAAGTAAATTTGAATGATAATTCTAAGGAAATTTAACAAGAGAGAAAGGTCATACATTAGTATCAATTTTTTATTGTGCTTAGATAATATATCTCTAACTACACACACACACAAGTATGTTCCATTTTTATTATATTATGTCATATATGTCTTATTATATTATTATAATATATCATGAAGTGTAACAAATACCATCAAAATTATTATTTATTTATGTCAATTATGATGCACAAATAATTGTATTCTATATAGGAAGGAATATGAGCGTGATGTGATTTGTCCCAAATGTGGGCCGCAAAATATAAAAACAAGTAAGAGGTGCCACCATTCCCATTAACGTATTATGATATTTTTACATCCTTAAAAATGAGGCAAAAACATAACTTGTGGAGACCATAGCTTTTATTCGATCGTTGGATCATCTTGAAATTTTACAAGGTTGTAGATATACATTAGTACTATGTTCAGTCAACGCGTTCTGCAAACTCGCAAGGTCAGGCCACTTCATTACATTTTTAGGGCCGGATTCCTTCATGTAGTGGCTTAAAATTGGCTTCGAACATTTTTTTCGCTTTTGACTAGGTCTTAGAAGTTTAATAATTTTTGTTGTGCTTGTTAGAATAAGTCAAAATTTTTCATGAGCCTTAATTTATGAAGGCATATTTGTACGCAAATTTTGGGGCCCATCCGAGTTGTTTTTCTAGTAGGTAATTTTTGGCATTTTAGGGTTTTTAGAGTAGACGTGAAATAAAAGGAGGATTGTAATGATGTAAAAGTTTAGTGTGGATTCTAGAATGATAAGAAAGCTATTTTGAAACTTCTAGTTTTTATTTGCAAATTTGTTTATGTGTGATTTTGAGGTATTTCAACCTCTTCCAGCTGGATCCACATAAAAAACTAGCAATATGTAAGGTGTACCTAAACGTAACCTTTAATGCTACATTAAATGCTATAATTATTACTTGATTCTGTAGAATACTTGTAAGTTCTCAATAATTACCTTTTTAACATAATACTTCTTGAAAAAAATTTATCTCCTTTCAAATACCAATTATAAGAGCGATTACTAAAGATTTTAGATTTTAAAAATTATGGTGCTTTTGTTTTTAAAGAGGACATTAGGTCATTTTATTGCCATATTGACACACAAAAATATCTAATGTTTGAGAAATATAAAATACAGATCACATGGAATAATGGAAAGAAGACCCTTAACCCCTTCCTCAATAATATTACTAGGGTTATACACTCCAATGTTTTGACATGATAGGAATGTATTTCCTAAACAAGCATGGTCTTCCTTAATGAGTTCGGGAAGTCAATTTGTGATAATTAGATGGTATATGTAGCTTAGAATAGACCGATACATTTTAGTAATTATGCTAATAGTATTAAATCAAGACTAAGAATCGACAAGTATACAAAAACCTTAACAAAATATGTTCTAATGAATAGTAATACCTGTGAGAATTTTAAGGTGTGTACATAAAATTAGTATATATTAATATTCATAAATAATAATGCAAAATATGTCAATGTCATTATAGAAGTGCATGGACTTTAATGGATAAAAAGAACCATTGAGAAATATTTTAGAAAGAGAACATAGATTTCGAGGATATGGTTTCTTGTAGTAAAATTATTTTCAGAAGATATTGTAATGTCCGTAAGTTGTTAATAATTAATGTTAAATTTTAAAATTGAGATTCATTTAATTATTATAGAAACTTTTAAATTTAAACTTGACGTCAATTAACTTTTACTTAAAATCTTTTCATTTTTAGTAAAATAAACTAATTTAAAAGTCATAATATCTTAACCATACAAGAATGTATATATATTAATGTAGTTGAATTAATGTCATTTATCACAAAAACAATTTAAAAAATCATGAAAAAATATAGTAATTTAATGTATATAATTATTTACACGTTTTAAATGTATTTATATTATTAATAAAATCTCCTTCAACAAAGTCATTTGTGACAAGGATGATCAAATTATTTGAAATGATGAAACCAAAGAAAAGAGATTGGTTGTGTTGGGTTGGTATTAGACTGATTCCACATGGAAACTATATATGGATATATGTAGATTTCTATTACACTTATAATGGAATAGATTCTATAGGGTAGGGGCGAAATTCTATATACGGGGCCAAGGCTGAGGGGCTACTAATATAGATCATATGAATGCCATATCTATAGTTCGAGTCGATCCCAATCTATTCAGTTTCCTCTATTTAGATCTCTTAATCTCCATATTGTCATATCTATAATTGAGGGATGACCCCAATCTATTCATTTTCCTTTGTTTTGATCTCCTAATCTTTGTTTAGTCTGCTAACCATCTAGATGTAGACAATAAAGAGATACTACCATCATCCAAACCCCCGAACCTATGCACCATTCATGTAATGTAGAAAAGCAAATTAAAAAATCAATCAAATCTTAAAAACTTTTTATGTTCAACCACTAGTATTAGAATATTCTATTTTATCATCAATCTAATAGTATTAGATCCATTATGTGCCAAGGGTTTTGTTGTTGTTCGAGTTCTCTTCTCCTATAGATTATCAACGAGTTTTTAGTGAGGGTCCCTAGTTTTGGGGAAGGGCTGGCCTTTTTCTTACACCATGGTTTTGGATTTTGATCCCTCTTCTATGGTGGTCTTAAAAATGCCGGTTTGGGTTCGTCTACCCAATATTCCTCTTCCATTTTGACATACGAGAGGTTTGTGTAGTTATTGGTGATTCTCTTGGTCAATTCATCAAGTTGGATGATGAGCGGTCTAAACAAGGGTTGTTCACCTATGCTCGTATTTGCATTGAGGTGGATTTCAACAAAGGTCTTCCGAGACAAATTGGAATTAATCCATGATGGCTTCAAGTGGATTCAAATTCTCAACTATGAGAACATGACCTTTCGATGCCGATTATGCCATCAAACTGGCACCTTCATGAGGCTTGCCCACTCTCACCCACTCAGAATAAATAGAAGAAGAACAAAGGGGCTTCTCAACGGCCTAAAGGTTGGCAACCATTCTCTACACGGGAAGTCAAGGACCATCCAGAAGTCAAAGATCAACCAGAGAACATGGTATCGAGCTTCCCAGTCTTTGGCGGTGGTGCCAAGCGGACGTATGTATCTAACTCTTCAAATTCTTGCCCCGCTCAAGATAGCCCGTGCATTGATCCTCCGCTTGACCTGGCACCCAATGGGCGCCATGGACCATTGTCACACGTTCTAAGGAGAAGAAGGGGCATTTTGAGCCTCTTGTTTCTCATTCTCCATTGGACCTGAGTAACTTTGTTTTTGGTGTTCCTTAGGCACCCTTATAGTTGTTGCTTTGTTATTTTGTTGTTTTGCTAGGCTTGGCCTAGTATGCTTGTGGCTTTGGGGTGTGCTCTCATACCACCTAATTTTTGTTGAGAGAATCTTGTATCATGTTACATTTAATATAATATAAGATCATTTTCATAAAAAAAAGGAAAATTAAAAAAGTATATCCATATGAAACTTGAGGATGGAGATCAACCAATTTCCATAAACAAATTATATCCGATTATGCTTGCTCAATCTGGGTGCAATCTAAAAGCTGTATATACATTTCATTAAAAAAGCATTAGTTATGTACTCAATTTAAATTCTTCCTTACACACCATGTGAAAAGTTTTTGTACAAATCATCTTTCATTTTCTTACTTGACTTTCTGTGTATATAGACAAAACTTTCCTATAAATTATGTAAACCCAAACCACAGGTAATTTTTGAAATCATGGGTTATTCTTTATTTTCTAAATGTTTATCCTTAGCTTTTCTAGTTAAGAAGAGGCCAATTTTGATCTCGTACTAGTCTTGCGAAGTACACGTGAGGTTGTTCTGCATGTACAAAAATTTGAATTTTTGGTAGTGTAATAAAGACAATTTGTAATTTTGTGAAGGAGATTCATGTGCACAATGCATGTCTTGATTGTTTTATTTTTAGTTGAATAGAAGCATTGTTTTATTTTGTTTATGATGGAAATGAAAGTCATCATGAAGTCTAGTAAAAATAGTTGACACAAATTTTACCTAAATTTATGTTTCTAATTTATAAACATTATATATATAGTTGCTTCGATTATAATAAATGGCCAAATTTGTAAGTGGATATTATTAATACATATTAGAGTGGTATATTGGTTAAGTTGGTTAAGGCAACATATAAGTATACTGCAGATTCTATGTTATGGTAATATATAAATATAATGCGAGCTATAATATAATGTAATAATTATATAATAATTAAGATTTTATGTTTGGGATTATGATTTATAAATAATTTTGTGAATTTAATTGTTTGATAAAAATATTAATCAATATTTTCGGATCACATTTTAAAATCTATTTTTAAAAACAATAAAATATATGTAGAATAGCATAGAGGAGATCTTTATATAGATAAGTTAGGTGTCATACATTGATGTTAAAGATATCATATTAAAGATAAATTTATTAAATAAACAAATTGAATGTTCTTATTTTGTCATTGATGGGCATCCACGCATCACTCATCCCTATTTAGATTATGATTGTGCTTTGCATCTCTATGCATTCGTAATTTACTCTATAGATAATTATTCTTCATGTGGAAAGCAATTTTACATCCTCAATATGTAATGCCATGCATAAAATCCATAATAATAATAATAATAATAATAATAAAAAAATGAAATTAATGCGTTTGGTTTTAGAAGTGATGGTGGCGTAGAGACGTGGTGGAGTGGGTGATGGCAGGAGTGGTTGAGAGGTGGGCGGTGAAGGAAGTCAGACATGTCTTTTCCCTTGGACAGTAATACAAAATGAACTTTATTTGATATTTGGATGCTTAAACCATGCAGAAACCCAAGTTCGAGTTGTAAATTTAGTAGTTTTTTAGACAGTGCAATGCGCATGAGGCATGGTTTTCCTCATGACAGGATCATCATTTCCATAAGCAAAACATAGAGTTCCAATCGATTGGTTTACTTCCACACAGGTGCCAAAGTTGAGACTTTATCGATGCTACAGGTTGGAGCGATTTGGAAGAAAGGCATGCGAGAATGTGGAAGCGTATACCTACATGTGAATTGTTAGCTAACATGCCTAAAAGAAATGTGGCTTCATTGACTGCAACGGTTGTAGGATATACACGAATGGGTTTGTTGAAAAGGCTTAGAAACCTTCAGGTAACCTCCATGCCTGTGTAAAATGTAGGCTTAGTACAGGTAGACATCCATCAAAGCATAATGGAAATTTGACTTTCCTTTGCTTGCCTTTCCACTGTGCCAAATGTGAGTTCTGGGACAAGGATGAAATTCCAACAAAGCATAAAATATTGAATAATTTTTGCCAGATGTTATATTTGCAAATGCTCTTGTATACATGAATGCAAATAAAATAAAAAACATATTTTCTTGAATATCTTAGACTGTAGTATATACACAAAATGAGGATTTTCTCTCATGTTTTGTTGCAAGTTCTCTAGCAGATATGTATGCAATGGTGGAAGCATGCATTTGGCATGTGAAATGCTTGACTGAACACCTGACATAAATGTGGCATCATAGACTGCAATGATAGAATGATTTGCACAAAATGGGTTTGTTGTAAAGGCTATAGAAACTTTTGAGCAAATGTAACTAGCAGGTTTAAAGCCAGATTCCATAACCTCTGCTAGCGTCTCCCATCTTGTGCCTGATGCGAGTTGTGGAATAGAGTATGGACATCCTTAAAAGTATAAAACAAATTAGAGGAACCTTGTCAGTAGTTGCAAATGGTCAAATTGTATGCCTGAAACATCAGAAACAAAGCCAAGGAGGATGCCTCGGGAGACACGCCAATTCTATATGCACACACGGGTATCTCTCTGACTGACTAAGTAACAAAAGTGGTAAATATGGGACTGAGTGAAGAAATAGTGCATGGTATACATGATAAGAGTGTATGGATGTGTTAAATGATTTAAGAACTTGAAGCAAATGGAAGTGGCAAGTGTAAAACAAAGATCCTAAATCTGTAGCAGCATTTCCTAGTTTTTGCCAAGAGGACAACTTTGAAATGGGTATGTACCCATCAAAGCATAACAGGAAGTGGGTTTCTCAGTTGTAGTAGTTGTCTATACCTTGGTAGAAATGTTTGTAAAAGGGATAAATGCATACAAAATTCAAGTGGAGGATTTTTGAATGCATGCAACCTGTTTGATGAAATGCCCAAGCGAGATACTGAACCGAATCCTGTGGTTTGACCGACTTCATCCCTCTAGGCATGGTTCATCTATCCTTATCTTTTATAATTCTCGTACTTTATTTTTTCATTTGCAACGAAATATAATTTTAAAATATTGGGATTATAATAGATTTAATTATTTTACATTAACTTGTTGCAAAGCAATAAAGTGTCATATCGTAACTCACGTAATCAAAATAACCATTTATAGTAAACCATGATCTTCAACCCTCATTTTGAGGTGATTTAGAAAACTTCCTAACCAAAACTAGATCACTACAATATTGTTTTATCGACAAGTTGAAGTTGAATTCTCGGAAAATATGTTGACCATCTCCTGGTTTAATTAGATAAATTGCAATTTGGGGACTCGTAAAGTAACCTTCGTAACTCCAAAAAAGGGAGGTTAAGATTCCTTTGTGTACCTTGTTATGTGAGGTGTCACTTCAATCCTTGGATTGACCCCGAATGAACATTTGTGATCTTTTTGACGCCCTTATAGGAGCCCTGTTACACTGTTTTGCAGTGATAGGAAGTTGTTAAATCTAGAAAGTTGGCTTTCGTTTTGAACCGCCATTCGAAACCTGGATAGAGAAATTATTATCCGTCTTTGCAAACCTCTAGTGTTTTTACTAGACATTTGCATGGTGTTGGTGCCCATTTTGATCCTCTATTATATTGCCATTTTCCCCCTTTGGTTTGCTTGCTCTAAAATGTTTTTCTTTGAATTTGGTGGTCTGCAAAATTTCTCCCTCTAGATTGAATGCTTTGAAGTGCTCACAATTTATTTATTTTCCCAATTCAAGTGAAAAATACATGTATGCTCTGTTTTATGCCCTAGTTTTCCAAATCCATGGGCCTTTGTCATTTTTTTCTACTTTTCCCGACCTTTGGAGCTCAAATTTGTTCATTTCATGCATATTTCCCCTCAAAAATCCTTTTCCATGGTCAAAAATTTCTTAGAATCATTTCCCATTTGTTTTTTGACCAAAAAATCCTTCACCCACGAAGAAAAAATCAAATTTGGGCATCTCTGGCAAATTCTGTGTTTTTTAACGGTCATATGGGTGTCATTTGCCTGTAAAAATTAAGCTCAAACCTCCCCTCATATGTGGCCATTTTTGGTTGGATGAGATTTAGTGGGTTTCTTGGAAGACTTAACGTTTTTATTGGTTTTGGAAAAAATTGCAAATTTTCCCACACTCCATGAGTCCCAAAGTAGGGACACGTGTCACATACAGAATGAAGGTGGATGGGTGGGGAATTAGAAGATTTTTCCTTTTGATGAAAGGAAAAAGGTTGAGGAAAAGGCCGCAGGTCCACAATGGAGCAAAGGGAGACACATGGCAGGCAGGGAGAGAGGCGTAGCAATTTGGAAAATCTCGTGCTTCGGTGAAAAGGTCTTATAAATCAAAATAGGCCCGCGGGTCCACCAGTCAATCAGGGGTGGACACATGGCAAGGCGGGGTCAGAGGGGATTATAGGCCAGCGGAGGAGAGTTGTGTTTTTAGCCTCCATTTTTCAAAAGGGTAAAAACGTTGAATAAGCCCGCATATCCTCAATTATTTGATAGGGAGACACGTGGCAGGTGTGAAGGAAGCGCGGAACTGCTGAAGGCAAAAGGGAATTTTTTATCTTTTAGAAAAAATGAGTTAAAGTAAAAAATTAACCGTGGCTCCACAACGAAGGATAAGGAGACACGTGACAAGGAAGAAATTGGAGGCGTCGGCTCGCGGAGGTAAAGTGAGAAATTTTCCTTGGCGAAAAAAGAGAGTTAAAATGTGAAATGAGCTGCGGATCCTCGGTGATAGAGGAGGTGACACATGTTGAGGACTCGAGGTGGAGGTGCAAGCCCATGGGGAGAAAAGTGAAAAATTTCCAAATTTCCAAAAAGGTGGAAATGTGTAGAATTGAGCCGCGGTCCCAATGGGACCCACCATATGCCATGTGTCAACACCAAATTTCAAGGGTAGAAAGGCGGAGAAAAAAGTCAAAATTTTACTCTTTTCGAAGATGTTAAAAGTCAAAAATGATCCCAAATCCATTCCCAATCATATTTTGACATGTGGAGAGCTCACATTGAAGGAAAAAGGGAAAATCAACAAGAACTATGCATTTTTCATTTTGGCCTCCATTTTTGCTCCAGGAAGTGTGGAAATGCAAATTTTGCATCATTTTTCATCAATTTTTTGGAAAATTCACGTCGTTTGTGCCTACAAGGACCAATTCAAGTGGTTTTAGGGAATAATTTGTAGATTTGAGGTGTTTTTGATATAATTTTTGCCCCACCCATCCAAAGCATGAAATATCAAATCAAGTTAGAATCAAATTTTGGAGGGATAAGGATGAAATAATGAAGAGAAAGGGGTGTGCATGCTTGGAGAATAAAAAATGTGCCTCCATAGTGGATAATGATGAAGGATTTGTAATGATTCACCTTTTTTGAAACACCTAGAAACTTTTGTTGCAAATTTGTTAAATGTTCCTATCTGTGAATCATGTTGGAATTTTGTAACAAAATTGATGTTGGGCATATTATTTTCTCGAAAGAAGCATCAAATGTAATAGAATGTTATATAATGCATTTTTTTGACCTGCAAAAGGTTGGAGAAACTTAGAATTTCACGGAAAAATCTAGGAAGAAGCCCATTCTCTAAGAAACCGCTTGAGAACCATTTCTAATTCCTTTTTGCATCATATTTGTATCATGTTGAGTTGGTTTTAGTTGTAAAGCCATAAAAAAGATATGAGATTGTTCTGATAACATTCCCATACTAAGAAATGTGGTAATTCTGGATTATTTTTTGTTTTCTCTTGGCAAAATTTGCATGCACTTATGTTTCAGAGTGTTTTCAATTTGTGTTTCTTGCTCCTGTTGCAGTCTTGCATTCAAAATATCTCTTGATCATACATGGTCTCATTTATTTTTGATAGTTTAGTGGAATTTGCAATGTCACACTTAGAAGATCTTTCATCTAATAAAGACATAAACAAATTTAAACTCACTTTACCTTTCTTGAATTGTGAGATTATTTGTAAACCTTTGGGTGCACCTTAGGTCATGATAAAATATAGATTTCGGGATGCTCTGTTGGTTCATCTACTTTAAGATTTTGTGGTAGGTTGTCAAATATTGTGTGGAAGAATACGAGATCTAGGCCACCATTTCATGCACATATCCTGGTTGAAGGAGTACCTTGACCCCTTTGAAGCATTTTGTTGTCTAGATCTTACAAATTTCTTGCAAAGGTCCTCAAAGAATTTGGAAAATTCTTGTTAGTCTTGTCCAAAATATCCCACCAAAAATTCATTCAAACAAACTAATCCTACCCCATACTACCCCTGCATTGCATTGTGTGTCAACAAAAGAATCCAATCCATCTACAAAAATGCACAAAGAAAATCAGGATCATACAATGTCTTCAATAACCCTTGCCTTGCATTGAAAATATCTCCATAATCTGGGAGTGACAACTTGTGAAAGTCAAATTTGGAGTGTTGATCATATTTTCCCAAGGCCCTTTCCATACTATTTGCACAAATTGAGGGATATATTCATCTCCTTAACCATTTGAGGGTTACAAAATAGGCCCTCTTACCTTGGTTTAAAGGCACAACCTAAAATCGTTAGGACAAGATCAAGTCCTTTTCAAGTGCTATCCATATCTCCACAAATCTAAGTGCCAGTTAGATCACATCCCCAGATACAAAATGACACACATCATGATCTATTTGACTTCAAGATTTATGTCATATCTATGATGCTACTCAAACTGAAAAGGAGAACAAATTTGGGTACCAACACATTCTTAAGGCGTCATTTTTGGGAACTATTGAAAATATTTGAGATATTTGGATGCATATCAAACCCCAGTAACGTCCCTTACAAATTCTGCATGCAAATACATTGTTGGAGTATCATTTTATAATCAGATTTGTAAGGATTAAGTGAAGATATAAGTTTTGCCTGCAATTTTATCAATTTCCAGTAGTTGTTGCACTTCATTTGCATTTATGATTGATAAATTCAAAGAAAGGAAGGTCTGATCTATAAAGTCTGGCAAGATTTTCAGTCATGAAAGGTATTTGACAGAGTATTTTAGTGCATTTTCACAACTAGGGTAAAAATCGTTAGTGGCGACTTCATGTTGTTCTGATCTTGATAAATACTAGTGTCTTAATCTTTCTGTCATTTATTTTTGTGTTGCTAATCTCTGCAAAACTGGAGGGAAGAAGATCTCTCTTCATTAGGGACTCTACTAAGAATTTTTTTACATATTCAAGGAACTCGAGTTAGAAGGGAGAAGAGTTTGGAAAGTTATTAAAGGTCGGACATCGGGAAAATATATATCCATTGGTGAGAGAGATCAACCTTTGGTAGAATATTATCACTCTTATTACATTGATTCGATTCAAGAAATCCTCTCATAAACTTGTTTTCCTCGGCTAGTGAAGGTCCTTTTGTTGTACATGGTGAGTTCCTTCTTCAATCTGCACCTCTGTGTTTCAAATAAAATAAAACTTTCTAATAAAATCATCACTTAGAGAATACCAATCTTGTGAATGACATTCTTGATCCTCAAAGACCTTGCACTCTTCATCAACTTGTGTCACCCCAAAGATCACCTCTACCAAACAATATGGCTCACCTAGACATCCATTTGTTGTTAACACCTTTGGTGCTATAGACTTTAGAGGAATGGATGGTTACCCAAATTTTGTCCCACAAGATGTCGAAATAGGTTTCCAAAATTCCAAGGTAACAATGCTATAACTGGTGATCAGCATCTCAAAATTTTTGTTAACATGATGGAGGATTTTGAAATAGATTTTGAAGATGTGTATGTCAAATTGTTCATTCATACACTAGAAGAGGATGCTAGGGATTGGTAAAAGGATCTTCTGATAATTCTATTGATTCATGGACTGAAATGAAGAATGCATTTAGGTTGTAATATGGTGACAAGACTGATCCTAGATTTCTCTTGTCTGAATTTTAAAATATCAAGAAGAATCCCAATGAATCAGTTCATGAATTCAATACAAGGTTTAACAAAAATTTGATAAGGATGCCAGTTAATTTGAGGCCTTGTGATGATTCTTGTTTAATCAAATATGTAGATGCATTTGATAAGAAGGCA
This sequence comes from Taxus wallichiana var. yunnanensis, assembly GCA_018340775.1. Classification (NCBI taxonomy): domain Eukaryota; kingdom Viridiplantae; phylum Streptophyta; class Pinopsida; order Cupressales; family Taxaceae; genus Taxus; species Taxus wallichiana. The sequence goes on from CM031237.1 coordinate 166,583,100, forward strand.
ACATATTACCTAAGAGACAAGAACCCTACTAATCTAAGACAAGATTTCACCATGGCACTTCAAATTAAAAACAATATCAAAGAAATTGGAAACCTCTCAAGAGAGATGGTGTAAAGTTGATAAACCCTGATAAACCTCAAGCTAGCAAGGGTGCTGATTTGGAGGAGGTTGTGAAAACTTTGGCAGGGGCTGTTAAAGAAATCTCATACAAGTTGGCAAGAGCTGAGAAGGGAATTGGGCAGACTTCACAAGGTCAGCCAAGAGCACAAAACCATGACATATTTTCCAATCATCCTAGAGGTGATCAAAGGGTAGATGATAGAGGAAAAGGACCCATGGGGTCTGCAAATAGACAATCTCAGGCCAAGGAAAATAAGGTAGTGCCTGATCCACTAACTGCTAGGGTGGCTGCTATTGATGATGCAAATCAGATTGACTGGTGTGATAGATGTTTTTTACCCCATCCTCCATGTGAAACAGATCAAAAAATTGAAGAGGAAGTTGATGATGAAATTGATGATGATGCCTGCATGATGGAGATCCCTAAAAGTTCACCAAGTGGAGAAACTTCAATAGATGTCATAAGTGCTAGGACTACTATTTTTTGGGATTGTATCCAACAGGTACATCTTCTTCCTCCTTCTCATGTTTTAGAAATTGATAATGTACAAGCCTTTGATCTACCTAATAATGACTCTGAATACTTAAGAGCTTTGATGATTAAGAAGTACGATGGTGGTATCCCTTTGGAGGAAGATAGACAATTGTTAACGAATGTTGTTGTAGCTCAAGAGAAAGACTATAACACTAGAAGTAAATTTGTTAAGGGAGCCGAGCCTCAAGCCAAACCTAAAAATCCTTTCTCATAAGCATTCCCAAAGAAGCTTCTAGAGAGAAGCACTCGCCAAAAGCTCTACTTGTCCCAAGCAAAAATTACAGTCCTCCTCATGCCCAAGTTGCCAAGAACCCCTTGCAAATCTGATGAATCTACTTGTCTCCATTCCAATGCTACTTTACCCAAGAATACTCCATATGATATTGGCCAAGTCTTGAGTCGATCAAGATTTCTGTCCCAATCACTGAGTTGCTTCGGATTCTTGAGCACAAGAAGAGGGCTTTTGATTATTTAGGATTCAAAGAGGAAGAGAGTACCCAAAGCAGAGTTAGAAGCAAGGTTGAAATTCCTATTTCCATTACAGAATTGGAACAGCCACAAGTGTTGGAAGAGTTAGGGGAACCACCCGAGGTTTACTTAGGAACTTCTTTGGTTAATTATCGTGTAAACATAGATCCATTTTTCACTACCTTGGTTATCAAAGACAAGCTATTACATAACTGTATGTTTGATTCAGGAGCCTCATGCAATGTCATGCCTCTTGAGGTCATGAATGAATTGGGAATCAAAGTGACAACAACATATGGAAAGTGTACTGCCATGGATTCCAGAGAAGTGCCAGTTATTGGGTGTGTCAAAGATTTGGTGGTGCAACTTGCATCTTATCCTGGGAGGAATTTAAAATTGAATGTTGTGATTGTTGATTGCCCTACTAAATGGGGTATGTTATTGTCAAGAAAGTGGGCTGCAAGTGTTGGTGGGAGTTTCCAAATGGACATGTATTATGCCACTATCCCCATTGAAGGAAACTTAGTGAAATTATGTGGAGAGAAGAAAATGATGTACCTTATTGAAGACCTAAACAATGCATCTTATGAAGTTTTGCAAGAAGATGCTAAATGTACGATCACTTTGTGAGTTTTGTGGATTTCAAGGAGTATGAAGTTGTTGAAAACATAGCTCCTAATTATGTTGTTATTTCTGGAGATTTGGTCCTTGATTCAGCCTTGAAAAATGTTAAAAGGTCTTACGTGAACATGATGGAGGAGCTTCAAAGAAACTGGATGGTTTACAAATTAAACAAAGAAGAAAAAGAGGTATATTTCTAGTTGCTAAAAACATATCAGAACCTCTTGGCATGGTCATATCTATCATGGAGGGCATTTGGGGTTTCCCCTTGATTTTTTTCTTTGAATCAAGGTTTTCACCAACTTGTACAGTGTATAGTGTTTGGATTTTTCTCTATTTTTGGTGTTTTGGTGGTTCTTGGTTTGCCTTGGTGTGTGGCAACCATTTTTGTCAGTTTCTTAGCTAGTTTTGGTGGCTTTAGCTCATGACTCCATTTTCCCAATGAATTATTTTGGCACTTGGTCTACTTATTATTCTTGTGGCACTCACTAGGAGTGCCCATCCCCGAGTAGGAGCCGATGTTGGTGCCCATTTTGATCCTCTGTTATATTGCCATTTTTCCCCTTTGGTTTGCTTGCTCTAAAACAATTTTCTTCAAATTTGGTGGTCTCAAACTTTCTCCCTCCAGTTGAATTCTTTGAATTGCTCACACCATTATTTTTCCCCAATTCAAGTGAAAAATACATGTATGCTCTATTTTATGCCCTAGTTTTCCAAATCCACGGGCCTCTGTCATTTTTTCTACTTTTCTCGGCCTTTGGAGCTTGAATTTGTTTGTTTCATGCATGTTTCCCTAAAAATCCTCTGCCATAGTAAAAAAATTCTTAGAATCATTTCCCATTTGTTTTTGACCAAAAAATCCTTCACCCATGAAGAAAAAATTGAATTCAGGCATCTCTGGAAAATTCTGTGTTTTTTATGGTCATACGGGTGTCATTTTCCTGTCAAAATTAAGCTCAAACCTCCCTCATATGTGGTCGTTTGTGGTTGGACGAGATTTAACGGGTTTCTTGGAAGACTTAACATTTTTTTGGTTTCGCAAAAATTTGGAAATTTTTCACAGTCCCAAAGGAGGGACATGTGTCACATACTGAGAATGAAGGCGGATGAGCGGGGGACTTAGAAGTTTTTGCATTTTTGGTGAAAGTAAAAGGTTGAGGAAAAGACTCATGGGTCCATAATGGAGCAAATGGAGACACATGGCAAGTAGGGAGAGAGGCAGCAGGTTGGGAAAATCTCACCCTTCGGTGAAAAGGTCTTATAAATCAAAATAGTCCCACGGGTCCACTAGATCAATCTGGGTGGACACGTGGCAAGGTGGGGCCGAGGGGAATGTGGGCAAGCAAAGGTCCGATGTTTTTGGCCTCCATTTGTCAAAAGGGTAAAAATGTTGAATAAGCCCGCATATCCTCGGTTATTTGACAGAAGACATGTGGCGGATGTAGAAGGAAGTGTGGGCTGCCAGAGGAAAAAGGGAATTTTCTCATTTAGCAAAAATGAGTTAAAGTAAAAAATTAACCGTGGCTCCATGGAGAAGGAGAAGGAGACACGTGACGTGGAAGAAATTTGAGGTGTGGGCCCGTGGAGGTAAACTAAGAAATTTTCCCTTAGCAAAAAAGAGAGTCAAAACGTGAAATGATCCTGTGGATCCTCAGCGATAAAGGAGGTGACACGTGTCAAGGACTAAGGTTGAGGTGCGGGCCTGCAGGGAAAAAAGTGAAAAATTTCCAAATTTCCAAAAAAGGTAGAAATGTGCAGAATTGAGCCGCGGTTCTAATGGGACCCACCATATGCCACGTGTCAGCACCAAATTTCAAGGGCGATGGGTAGAGAAAAAGTCAAAATTTTACTTTTTCCCAAAGATGTTAAAAAGTCAAACACTCGATCCCAAATCCATTCCCAATCGTATTTTGACACGTGGAGGGTTCAAATTGAAGAAAAAAGGGAAAATAAACGGTAACTGTGCATTTTTCATTTTGGTCGCCATTTTTGCTCTAGGAAGTGTGGAAATGTGAATTTTTCATCAATTTTCATCAAATTTTTAGCAAATTCATTTAGTCTCAGTGCTTACAAGGACCAATGCAAGTATTTTTGGGGATCACTTTGTAGATTTGAGGTGTTTTTGAAATAATTTTTGCCCCACTGTCCCAAAACATGAAATATCAAACCAAGAAGTTACAAAATCAAATTTTGGAGGGATAAGGATGAAATAATGAAATAAAAGTGGTCTGCATGCTTGGAGAATGAAAAACATGCCTCCAAAATGGATAATGATGAAGGATTTGTAATGATTCGCCTTTTTGAAACACTGCAACTTTTTTTTACAAATTTGTTAAATGTTCCTATCTCGAATGATGTTAAAATTTTGTAACAAACTTGATGCTGGGCATATTCTTTTCTTGGGAAAGAAGGATCAAATGTAATAGAATGTTATATACTGCATGTTTTTTGACATGTAAAAGGTTGGAGAAACTTATAATTTCATGAGAAAATATGGGAACAAGCCCATTCTCTGAGAAACTGCCTAAGAACCATTTCTAATTCCTTTTTGCATCATATTTGTATCATGTTGAGTTGGTTTCAGTTGTAAAGCTATCAACAAGCAATGAGATTGTTCTTATAACATTCCCCTGCTGATAAATTTTGTCATTCTTGATTATTTTGTGATGTCTCTTAGAAAAATTTGCATGCTCTTCTGTTTCTAATGGTTTCAATTTGTGTTTCTTGCTCCTATTGCAGTCTTGTATTAAAAATCTCTCTTGATCATACATGGTCTCATTTCTTGTTGATAGTTTAGTGGCATTTGCAATCTCATGCTTAGAAGACCTTTCATCGATAACGAAATAAACAAATTTAAACTCACTTTACCTTCCTTGAATTGTGAGATTATTTGTAAACCTTTGGGTGCACCTTAGGTCATGATAAAATATAGATTTCGGGATGCTCTGTTGGTTCATCTACTTTAAGATTTTGTGGTAGGTTGTCAAATATTGTGTGGAAGAATACAGATCTAGGCCACCATTTCATGCACATATCCTCGGTTGAAGGAGTACCTTGACCCCTTTTGAATCATTCATTGTTTAGGTCTTACAAATTTCTTGCAAAGGTCCTCAAAGAATTTGGAAAATTCTTGTTAGTCTTGTCTAAAATATCCCACCAAAAGTTCATTCAAACAAACTAATCCTACCCCATACTACCCCTACATTGCATTGTGTGTCAACAAAAGAATTCAATCCATCTACAAAAATGCACAAAGCAAATTAGGATCATACAATGTCTTCAGTAACCCTTGCCTTGCATTGAAAATATCTCCATAATCTGGGAGTGACAACTTGTGAAAGTCAGATTTGGAGTGTTGATCATATTTTCCCAAGGCCCTTTCCATACTATTTACACAAATTGAGGGATATCTTCATCTCCTTCACCATTTGAGGGTTATAAAATAGGTCCTCTTACCTTGGTTTAAAGGCACAACCTAAAATAGTTAGGACAAGATCAATTCCTATTTGAGTGCTATCCATCTCTCCACAAATCTGAGTGCTAGTTAGATCACATCCTCGGCTATAAAATGACACACATCATGATCTATCTGAATTCAAGCTTCATGCCATATCTTTGATGCTGCTCAAACTAAAAAGGAGAACAAATTTGGGTACCAACACACATGAATTTTAGTTTAGGGAAAAAAAAATTGTCTGGATAGTTTGGAAATGGCATTTTATAGGCCTCTGGTCATAGTTTGACTAGGTCAAACTAGGCCAATTATGACAGTGGCTCTAGAAAACATGTTGTTGTTTGATAACCATTTGCTAATTCTCAGTCCTGTCGACTCTAGTGAATTCTCCATATAAAGAGGAACTTGTAGGATGTTTCTCATTTCACATTCATCCAGTGGATGTCAGTTTTGGATGTGGTTTTCTGAGCCCTCGAGCTAACTTTTATTCAATTGCAACTAGGTCAATTACGATCGATGGCCCCGGAAAACTAGCCGCCAAACACAAACCAGTTTTCCAGTTCCAAATTTTATCAGTTGTTATGAACCCTTGGAATATAAGTGGATATGTAGAAATTTAACCATGATGTGTTTTCTCATCGGAAGACAACGTTTGAAAGTGGTTTCTTAGCCTCCGAGCCCGATTTGAACGTTTTTGTAGCTAGTAAGAAAATGTAATAAAGAAAGTTGTAGGGCCCTCGTTAGTTGCCAAACCACCATGGAAACTTTTGACACATGTAAATAACTATTTGAAAACTCCATAGTGTAACTTGTTGTGTGAAATAGAACTTTTGACAAAATGGTGTTTCTCTCTCTTCCTTTCTCCTTCTCTCTCCTTGGTTATGAAATGAAGTGAAATGAAATGAAGTGAATACATGTTTCTAAACATTTTGTTCAAATGCAAATCTATAAATTATTATTATATGTAAATGGTAAAAATGAACAATGTTAATTATGTAAGATTAGGGTGGATGACATGCCAACGATTTATCATTGATTTCAGCCTCACATGGTTTTGCAGGATACAAGAATGATGGTGAAAAGGTGATGTGTAACTCATTATTTATCATTGCAATTTATATAGTTCATTGTAAAATGAATACATGTATAATGTAATCTCATGTTATAGAAAAATTATATTTGAAATTTGCTAATAGGTATGAGATGCTAATCTTTAGGGAAATCTAGGAATTATGTATTTAATCATAGGTTCAATTCGATTCATAGTACGTATGGTAAAAAGTTTGATATATATATGGTAAATGAATTTAAAGTTAATATATTGTAGTGCATATTCAGTGTTCAATAAATGATTAATTAATTAGCTTGTTGTATTCTTACCTTGTAAACGTAATAAAGAGATTTAATCAAAACACTCAACCCTTGTATAATATCTCTGCATAACATGTCTTCATGTGTGATACTTTTTACCATATAAGAAATTGAAAACCGTAGAATGAACTTAAACTCTACACTCGATGGAACCTCCTAGATTGGGTAAACAAGAGCCCAAGAATGGGTTTATCGTCTTATTCGGTATGTTTAGTGACATTGTCATAAACCCGATAGATAGGAGTGACATAGTCAAACTTTATTTGGAGTAAGTAGAGCTAACTCTTCCTTCGTATCCTAGTGGACTACCTTGTCTTCCAAAGATAGATTTAGAATTAAATTTCTTCATCGAATGAATTTCTTGTGGGATCCAGATGACATCATGGAGCTAGTGAAATAGTTGTACTATCACTTAAAATCTTGTTAATAACCTCTTTTGATCCTCTCAGCTAAATGTCTTATCTTTGGCTAGTGACAATATAGTGCCTTGATCTTTTACGGAGAGTGTATAGGATAAATATGTTTTTGAACCTTAATCTAATCTATAATTGGGCATAAATCCTGAGTGAAAATTGGAATTAAACTAAACCATAGTTGATTAGGAGGTTAACTTGTGGGTAGAAAATTATAAGTAACTCTTTGCAAACGAAATTGATTTGTAATATGTTGACTTTAGAGAACCCAGAAAATGAAATTTTGTCTTATAATTCCTTGTTATGCCCTTTTATGACATTAAGAATAAAATAAATTTCACATGCGGAATCATGAAATGCAGAAACATGGGATCTTACCTTGAACACAAATCACGTGTGGTTCATGTGTAGTCTATGATGTTTCCAATCATGTACTTCTTCAAGATGTCAGGAAAGTACTTTCGTAACTCTTTTGTTTTAAAGTGAGGGTAATAATGAGACCAGAATGCGATGTAATAGTAAAGCATATAAGAATAAACATGAGATTTGAGGTCAGGAATAATGCCACTCTTGGAGCCCTTTTAACCCAATTAAACATTTTCATGTGTTACAAAGAATATGAGTCTCCCCTTGGTGAGATCAAACTTCGAGTAGAACAAAAGATATATATTTATAATCTAAATACAATTTCTTGTTTTGGGAATGTCGAATCGAGGAAATAAAGATACCGTGATTGAATAATGTTTATAGGGAAAAGGTATCTTGAATCTAAACCACCCTCCCTTAAATCCTAATATTGCTTTCTGGACATCAAGTCAGATTCACTTGAGTTACAAGGGTAAAATGTAGACATTGAATAAACATTTGAGAAACATATTCTTAACATAAGAACAAGATAATTAAGTACTTTGTATGTAATTTGAATTATGCCAAATAAGTATGTAAGTTATGGAAATTTCCATAAAGGATAAAAAAGCCAACTTAAAATGGTCGAACTATAAATTAAATGTGGAATGAACCTAAGAATTTGTAGCTGGAAAAAGGAGGAAATTATCCTTGCTCAATAATGTTCTTGGAATGTTAATCGTAACTAAGATGCAATTAATGAAATGATGTGTTGTGGGTTTGCCAATCCTTGAGTCCTTTTCTTGTGGTTGGGTCATTGCTAGTATTCATTCATTGGGAAAAGTGTGGCATTGACATGTCTATGGTGTTGTCATGTGTTTATGTGAGTTGATGACTTGTAAGTGTTGTATGCATCTTTGAGTTTTCTTTACTTGGAGCCCTTGTGGTGTTGTGTAGTGAGAAATGTAAGTAAAAAATTAAATTATCCTAGTATTTTTACTGTTGTTTTTGTGTGTGAAAAATGTGGGCGTTACACAATACAAAGAATGTTTATTGTTTATTTTTTCTTCTCCAATTATATGTCTTGCCCATGTTCTCTAATACTTTTTATATATACTGTTAGGATAAATTTTATTATCCTATTATTAATTATGCATAGTAGGATTATTTAATTAATTTTATTAATTAAATAATTAATGGTTAAATTGTTATATGGTTAAACAACCATATTTGTCTGTTTGCACATTGTTATATTGTTATAAACAATATATTTGTCTTTATTTAATTGTTGCTTCCCGGGTGATTTGGAAGCTTATTCATTCTGGTTTTTGGTTGCACCTGTGCAACTCATTCTTCTGGTTGTATATGGCTGTGCAATATCTATAAATATTGCAGCCTATTCAATGTATTTTTTTACTGATTGAGATCAATAAAATATACACAGGCTTCCGTCCCTGTTTCTCAATCTACATTTGGTACCAGAGCGAAATTCTGGCCCTGTGAAGGTGTGGAAGAGAGAGCAAGCGAGAGAGGAGATTGGAGACGTGTTTGCAGCATTTGAGAGCCTGTGCAGCCTCGTGCAAACTCCCAGCCCCATCCCTGCCTCCCCCACATCAGCCTGTTCCTTCCAGGTACTTGGAAGGCAAATTTTTTTTTGCACTGGTGCACTCAGCACCAGGCAAAAATTGCTACAGGTATTGAATTTTTAAAAAAAAAAAAATTTCCCAATCAGGGTTTTGTTTTTACTGCATTTAGAAGTATATCTTGTTTTGGAGGATTGCTTTGCTGTGTATATGCACCTGCAGTGAACAAACAGAGCAAAGAAAATAAAAAAGAGAGAGAAGAAGGCGCCCACACTGGAAAATATACAGTGGAAGGAGATAAAAACGTGTTTTTTTTTTTTTTGACAAAAAGAGGCGCCATTCTCCCATGCGCGGCCTGCACAAGTAAAAATCTTTTTTTTGGAGCTGTCCTTTGCTGTTAGATGCGCCCTTTGCTGTCTTTTGCTGTCCCACAAGCAAATGAAGGCTTAGACTGTAAAAAATACAGCCTGTACAATCAAAAACGCCTCCAGCATTAAAAAATGCGGCCCAGCAATCAAAAAAACACAGCCACAAGCTAAAAAACGCCCCCAGCATTGAAAAAACGCCCCCAGCATTGGCAAAAACGCCCCCAGCAATTAAAAAACGCCTCCAGCAATTAAAAAACGCCCCCAGCAATTAAAAAACGCCCCCAACAGTAAAAAACGCGGCCTGTTCAAGCTTTTTTATCAAAAAATGCGACCTGCATTGTAGATGGAGCAAGAATCGAAGAAATAATAAAAAAGGAAGATACATACAGCAAATACATGCTGTACAGTGCGTCCAAAGCAAAAAACGCGGCCCAGAAGGAAAAACGCGCCCAAACACTCAAACACGCGGCCAAAGGAAGGAGAAAATGCGGCCTGAGCAAGAAAATGCGGCCTGAACAAGGAGAAAATGCTTCAGATCCGTTTTTTGGGCAAATATAACCCTAAAAACGCCCCTTCACCAGCATGCGCCACGTGGAGGCTCACCAAGCTGCATTTTTTTAAAAGGTAAGTCAATTTATTTGACAATAAATTCAAATTTCTTCCTTCCATAGTCCAAGCGCCCCAAGTGGCCAAGTTGGTTATTGCATGTGCCTTAGGAGTGAGAGGTTTGAGGATCAAATCCCACAAAAAACACTCAAAAACTCTCCTTTTGCATCTGGCGGAAATTTTGGCAGAACTGCTAAATTTAGCAGGTTTTTTGAATTTAGTTACGACTAACTAAATTTAGCGGAGAATCCCTAATTTAGGGTAAAAAAATTTTTCTCCTATTTGGTCTGTTTTCTCATTCCAGACATTTTTTGCAAAAGGAGACCCACCTAAAAATTGCATTTTCAGCTATTTTTTTGCAATTTTTAGCATTTAGGGCTCAGGGAGGTCACCAGACCCCCAACCAAATTTTTTGCTCGTCATTCAAATTGTATTGTATATTGTACTAATTTGTAGGTTGCCATAGTCAACTGCAAAACTTTGTAATCGCTCGTAAACCGCGTAATTGTAATAAAAATAGTAAATTTGGTTCTCAGAACACTCACGAGATCCTAGATCTCATTCGCAGCTGCCTCGTATATACAAGGCCTCCGGGAAGCGCTTACGGGTAAAGCCGCGCGACTACTACCGCACTTAACGCCTAATATAGCTGCAACAACGTCTTCCCTGGCATCGTCCCTATAAATCGACGGGAGTAATAAGGTCACAGCAGGCACACACTATGAACCATCCCATCCGTCTGCGAACGATCGCAAGACATAAATCCGACCGAGAAATTATCCGAGTATATAGCTGGGTTACGCGCGCGTATGAGGATATTTCTTTGAGCCGGTGTCAATAATCGCACGCACCCCATCGATCGCTTGGTACCACGTATCGAATTCTTTCACGTACGTTAACGCCTCTTTCACGTACCGCCGGGTATATAGAAAGGGCGAGCTTCTTCCACGTACCGACGGGTATATCGGAAGGGCGCGTATATAGAAAGGTTCGGTATATCGGACTGACGGTATATAGATTGGGAGACCTTATACCTGGAGTGATAAGAGCCAAACCCTCGCGCTGATCTCTCGCAAAATGGGCACCAATGCCCCAAATTTTTCTTCCGGATTCACAATTGCTCAGAGGAAGCAACTATGCTGCTTGGAAGACAAAAATCAAGACACAGCTTGAGTTTGAAGAAATCTGGCCTGTTGTGACTGGTACTCTAACCAGATCACCAACGGATGCAACACAACAACGACAATTTGATAGAGCAGATCAGAAAGCAAAGCTCATCATCTTGTTTGGAGTATCCGACGATGTGCAAGTCCACATTCGAGATGCTACATCAGCAAAAGAAGCTTGGGATAAACTGAGCACAATATATGAGGCCAAGAACAAGAATGTCATACTCAATTTGCAGAGTCAGTTACATACGTTGAAATTCAAACAGAATGAGAAAATTGAAGCCTTCCTAAGAAGAGTTGCAGAGTTGAGGGCTTCACTTCTAGCCCTAGGAGAAGAGGTCAAAGATGAGTCTCTGCTTCCCATTGTTCCGAGAGCTCTCCTTCTTCTTACCGAATTTTTGTCACAACTCTAAACTTGTCGATATACGACAATTAGTTTTGACAAGTTAGTAAACCTACTGCAACAAGAGGAAGCAATGCACAACAAGGATGATGAAGAGGAGCAGGCACTGTCTTCACATCAAAAATGGAAAGGAAAAGGTAAAGGAAAACCTAAATCCTATCAGAAGTCCCCACATCAGAATCAGTATCATGGGGACAATCAACAGAAGAAGCGATGTCCCATTTGCAAAAGAGGACATGACTTGCAAGAATGTTGGTTTAATACATATAAGAAAGGTTCATCAAGCAATGCTGGACCTCAACAACAACAAAATTACAAGGGACATTCAAACAATTATCACGGGCAGAAAAAGGGGAACTGGAAAAGAAGACCCCACCAGCAAGGTAATATTGCTGAGCAACAAGATCAGTCAGACAATGAAGACTTCTTGTTCACTGCTCGATCAAGTGAACCATCCACGTCATCTAGTGAGGTCTGGTATGTTGATTCGGGAGCCACTCGACACATGACCGGCCACAGAGACTGGTTTATTTCAATGAGGGACACGCCATCGAAAAATCATGTTTCGTTGGGAGATGATTCTTCATATACAGTACAGGGGATTGGAAACATTTCTCTACCCCTTGGTTCACGCAAATGCAAACTATCAGATGTTCTATATGTCCCTGGGTTGACAAAGAACCTTCTTTCGGTCAGTCAACTCCTAGATCACAACCTGAAAATTGACTTTGATAGTCAATCCGGCAAGAAAATGTGTTTGATTCGAGATAAATCCAGAGGCTCGAAAATAATTGCCAAAGCCTCAAATGTGGGACGAATGTTTCAACTTGATTTCATTCACAAAAATGATCAAGCACTCGTGGCTAAAAACTCCACCTCAGCTCAGTTGTGGCATCGGAGATTTGGTCATGTAAGTTTCAAATATCTCGACACACTTCGCCGGTGTAATATGGTACATGGGCTACCATCTCTTCAGAAGGATACAGACAAGTGTCCTCACTGCTTAGCAGGAAAACAACACAGAGTTTCATTCCAAACGAGTACTTTTCGAGCTCATGGAAAACTTGACCTGGTTCATACCGATCTGTGCGGTCCAATGCAGCCAAGTCATTCAGGGTTCCAGTACTTCATGCTCTGTGTTGACGACTATTCACGCAAAATGTGGATTTTTTGTCTTCGCAAGAAAAGTGAAGCCTTTGAAACGTTCAAAAAGTTCAAAGTGGCAGTTGAGAAAGAAACTGGTCGTCACATCAGAACTCTCCGCCGTATCGAGGGGGAATTCACCAAAGTGATGAGTTCGTAGACTATTTACAAACTCACGGATTCGCCGACAAATGCCTCCTCCACACACACCGCACAAAGAAAATGGTGTTGTCGAGAGAAGAAATCGTACTATCATGGAAATGGTGCGATGCATGATCGATGATTCGAACTTGCAAAGACATTTTGGGCATGAAGCAAAAAAAACAAAGCAGTATTTGCTAAACAGAGCGCCTACAACCGCTTCTTGATGGAATTACACCACAAGAAGCATGGTCAAAAGGAAACCATCCATCGCACACCTCGTAGTATTCGGTGCAAAGCCAAAGCATGCACATACCCAAACAGTAATGTAAAGAAATTGGACATGAAGTCACAAAATCTCATCTTCATTGGATACAAGAAGAGACTCTTGGGTACAGATCGATGGATCCTAAGACCGTAAAAGTCTACACAAGCAAAGATGTTGAGTTTTTCGAGAAGAAGGAAGCAGAGACTCCTCCTCCTGACTCGCAAGATGTAGATTTTTCACCAGCTATAAAAACTCAAGCAAATGTTCCCTCGTAAAATGAAAGTGATGATGGGGATGATGGTGTTGATCGATAGGACCACAACCCATGGGAACATCTCAACGTATGCCTAAATGGTGTACAAGCACATTACGAGATGCAAGACTGGATGCTCCACCGATACATCCACCCTCGGACCACGGACTCATGAGAAAGCAAGAGAAGAAGTTAACTTTGCTTTGATGAGTAGAGTTATTGAAACAGATTTGAGCCATCTACAAATCCAGAAGCCCTACAAATAAAAGCTTGGAAAGATGCCATGGATTCTCGATATCAATCAAAGATGAAGAATAACACTTGGCAAATTTTGTCGATCTTCCACCAGGGAAGAAACCCATTGGTCAGCGATGGATATTCAAAACTAAGTACAAAGCAGATGGGACAAAGGGACAAGTGCAAAGCAAGACTTGTAGAAGAAAGGGGTACGCACGTAAAAAGAAGGCATTGACTATGAGGAGACATTTGCTCCCACAAACTAAGATCAAAACGATCAGATGATCTTTGCTCTAGCTGCTCACTTGGATGGAAAGTTCACCGATGGACGTAAAAAGTGCCTTCCCGAATGGAGATTTGCAAGAAGAAGTCTACATGACTCAACCCGAGGGATATGTCTGTACTACTTGGTCAAGAAGAAAAGGTATGCAGACTCAGAAATCTCTGTATGGCCTCAAACAGCACCCTGGGCATGGTACATCAAGATTGATGAGCATCTCGCATACAACATGGATTTGTCGGGAATCCATACGATCCCAATCTCTACCTCAAAAGCAAGGGGGAGATGGTGATTGTTGTAGTTTATGTCGATGATCTAGTCATCACCGGCAGTTCAAAGAAGATGATTGATGAAACAAAGAAAGATCTTAAGCGATCATTCGACATGACAGATCTCGGCTTATGCTACTGTCTTGGACTCGAAGTATGGCGAAAGAGAATCACATCTTTGTTTCTCGATGAAATATACCAAGACAACGCTCGAGAAGTTTAGGATGATGGATTGCACACCAATTGCTACACCTATGGAGAACAGACACAGCTTATCTCGCTCGATCCATCTCCCGAGGTAAGTGCCACTCTCTATCGGCAAATGATCGGGGAGTCTCATTTACCTCGACCTACACTAGACCGTATATCAGCTTTGTAGTAAGCTATCTATCCAGTTCATGCAAGAACCCAAAGTTTGTCATTGAAAGCAGCAAAGCGCATTTTGAGATATCTCAAAGGATCAAGTGATCTTGGTCTAGAATACAAGAAGAACGAAAACTTCTTCTTGACTAGATATTCGGATTCAGATCATGCAGGTAACATTGATGATAGAAAATCCACTTCTGGATTTGTATTCTTTATGGGATCTGGACCAATATCATGGGGAAGTAAGAAACAACACTTTGTTTCTCGCTCTTCCACCGGGCCGAGTATCGCTCGCAGAGAAGCATCATGCGAAGCGATTTGGCTACGTCGCATACTGGAAGGACTTGGAATACCACAGGACAAACCGACCACCATGTATGTTGACAATGAAGGTGTTCTCAAACTTGTTCGCAATCCAGTTTTTCACGAGAGAACAAAGCACATTGAAGTTCAGGTTCATTTCATACGCGAACATGTGTTGAAGCACAACATCCAACTTCAATTTTGTCCAACAAATTTGAACAACGAGCGATATTTTCACAAAGTCACTTGCACGTGACAAGTTCGAGTTGTTCAGAGCATTTCTCTCCTCATCTCTTCAGACAATGCACAATTAAGGGGGGGAATGTTAGGATAAATTTTATTATCCTATTATTAATTATGCATAGTAGGATTATTTAATTAATTTTATTAATTAAATAATTAATGGTTAAATTGTTATATGGTTAAACAACCATATTTGTCTGTTTGCACATTGTTATATTGTTATAAACAATATATTTGTCTTTATTTAATTGTTGCTTCCCGGGTGATTTGGAAGCTTATTCATTCTGGTTTTTGGTTGCACCAGTGCAACTCATTCTTCTCAGTTGTATATGGTCATCGTGCAATATCTATAAATATTGCAGCCTATTCAATGTATTTTTTTACCGATTGAGATCAATAAAATATACAGGATTTTGGTATGAAAATTTTCTTAACATATTGTCATCTTAGGATATTTTAAATGTTATTAGATAATCCTTCAATGTAAGATAATAAAACCACTATTTTAGTATAAAATTTCTCTTAACATATTGTCATCTTAGGATCTTTGAAATGTTATTCAATAATCCTTTAACGTAATATAATAAAGCCACTAAAACCACTAGGTCCATAGTTTTAAGTTCCATCATTGATTTCTATTGTGAGCATTTCTTAGTTATTTAAAAGCCCTATAAACCTAATTTCCCTATATTCTTTCCTAATTATGATCCTTTACAAATGTTCAATTTCATGTTCCAAAGTTGTCCTCATCACAAATGTTAAGTTCCTAATAACCAAATTCTACAACACTCAAGTCTCATGATTTCTACCTCGATGATTGTGTCATAAATCATGTTAATAGAGTTTTGTTTACATTGCTTTTTGTAAACCTTTCGTGCAAGAACCATCATCCTCAAGATAAACGAGGGTATCTAAAAAGGCTAGAGGGAGTTGTCTTAGTATTTTGGTAAATAACACGTCCGATTTTACAAGGGACGTTTTAATAAATATTAATTATGGTAAGATAGTTATTCTTATAAATTATAAATTTTATTATGTATTCAAGAGTGGGTTCATATGTGTGTTATAGTTCTAACCTATACGAACTTTATATATATTCTACAATGTAATTCAAAAAATACAAAATTTAAGATTTGATTTTATAAGATTCCATAATATATGTATTTAAACATGTTTTTGCAATTAATTTTATACTAAAAATCATTGATATTTGGAATCACATGTCAAGAAGACATGTATATATAGTAACATACCAAAACTCCTTATATCTAGATAATTGCTTAGTGTAACGTTGATGTTAAAGGGTCATATTATGGGTAAAAAGCTGTTTGAAAGTAAATATAGTTATAATAAATATTCAATACTATAACATCTCCATATAAGTCATTAAAAGAACATCCATTATTGTTAAAGTTGTTCCTTTTTATTTATTATTGATATGTATCTACCTACTACTCAACCCTAATTCCTTATCCCCATTTAGATTATGATTGTAACTCATCATAGTTATGACCTATTTAACTTGCGTAATTCTAATTATGATTCAAGGAAAAAAATTGCATCCTCAATGTCAATAAAATACTTGGTTTCTGCAAGAGATCTCTACTAAAGCCACCTTATCTTTCTTCTCCAAACAATTTCCTTCATATGTTATTTAATAATTTTTTATATGGACCTCCTCGCTACAACATGAATCGATATTAGTGGTATAAATGGGTGTATTTTCTGTTGTTTTCATTTTTTTCAATTTGTGCATTGCAAAATGACACTATATAGTAGTGCCCCCTTTGTGATGTGGATCTCATTGTAACAGTTTGAAATTCCTCCAAAACACACACGCACGCGCACGTGCGCATGTTATTTTACAAATCTCCAAAAGATTTAAAATAGTTTTCTTCTCATTCTTGAATCCACACTAATTTTTACAACATTAAAATCTTCCTTTTATTATCGAATATATCTTAAACAACCTAAAATTCCACAAAACCCTACAATGCCATGAAACCTAAAACAAAAAAAAAACAAACCTACTAACTATAAAACACCTTGGATGGGCCCCAAATTTTCCTTACTAAATAAGCCTTTGTAGAATTGTAAATTAATATGTACACCAAATATTGGCTCATTACATAAAACATAGAAAAATATATTAGAAATCTAAGTTCTAGAAAAAACCAAAAAACGTTCAGAGCCAATTTTTGACCACTAGGCGAAGGAATTTGGTCATGCGAAAAGATAACGAAAAATTCACCCCACCATTGTAGGTATTCTAAGAGCTATGCATAATGATTTCACATAGATATAATATTAATTCTTATTTTGTATTGAATTCATACATGACATCATAGAATTAAATACCATATATGGATCATATAAACTAGAGGTAGGCTCAACTATATTCTCCAAAACTATTGTCGTAACCTATCTAGGTAATATTGTTATAACCATAAGAATATTACTTATAACTTTAAAAATAACCCAAATAACAATATAATAACTCACATAATAAAATGTGAGTGCTATAAAAATCCATAACATTTCCTCCTTAGTGGGAACATAGGGAAAACCTACCTTGTACTACAACGTGCCACTTCAAAGCTTGCTCATGATCTGGATGGTTTTGTTTTCAAGATAGCCAACAACCTCCGGGATGGTTTTTTTCAAGTGGAAAGCCAACAACCACAAAATATGGTACTATTTTCAAGATGACCAAAACACTTCGGTATGTTTTTGAAAATGGATAACAAATAGCCATAATATCATGATGTTGTAGTAGTATCATTAGCTCTCATCATATTCTTCCATCAAGGGATTGCTCAGGAATTGAGCTCACATATTACAAACTGAAAATAGGAAACTAGAAATGGATCATTGGTCTCATTTTTCCCCTTCAATGTGAAATTTCCTCTTATTCCGTAAACCAAACATGAATACTTAAATATGACGCATTTTGAAAAATCTAAAAGGAAACACACTCTGAAAAAATGTAACCAAACCTTCATGTGGCCCTATCACAGTTGGTATTCGAAAAGAGGCATTGATCGCCCTTTAGCATCATGTTCCTCCCTCCTCCGATAATACTACTAACTCATCTTTATTTGATCATAGGTTCAAATTGAACTACCTCCACTCTATTTTCACTCAAACATCGATTCCACCGATAGTGCATCCAACTCAAAGGGAGGCAATTTTTTTATTTTTCATACTTTTTGAATGAAATCTTTTTGACTCTATTGAAAAAATATGATACTTTCGTCACTTAACTATTATAATAAGATGATTGAATAATTAACCTCTATGATGACTTGTAAACTTTTCAAAAAATAGTATAATGTTTATTTTATTGACTTTCACACTACCATGGCAACAAGACTTAACAAATTTTACGAAACTTATATAAAAATATTTTCTTGACAATAATATCGAAGACATACAATATTTTATTTGACGATTTTGTCTAACATAATTTTCGAATGATGGCTAAGGAGTGAAAATATGACTAGAATAGTTAACATTTGACACACAAAATAACTTACATAATGGCACAAAGTTGTAATGATAATATACATATACATACATATATATATATATATACATACATATACATATATATATATATATATATATATATATATATATATGTATATGTATATGTATATGTATATGTATATAGATATATATATATATGTATATATATATATATATATGTATATGTATATAGATATATATATATATGTATATATATATATATATATGTATATGTATATACACATACATATACATATATATATATATATATATATATATATATATACACACACACACACACACACACATACATACATATATATATGTATGTATGTATATATAAATAGGGATTATGCAAAAATATTGGGGGCCAAAAGCGGACACAAATCCGATTTTAAGCAAAATGAGAGAGGATTTGATTAAAGCGTGAGAGCGATATAACGCGCTCGCATTCCCGTGTGTTATGTGGTATATGTGGTTGAGGCATGCTTCTATGTACAAAACTTTTATTATTATTTATATTTTATATTTTCTTATTTCGTATACTTTAAATTTATTTTAGTAAATATAAGATGTTAGGGTCACTTTGCACCTTAAGGAACTAGTCTCACAACTCCATTTGTCAAGTTTTAGAAGATAGTTTTCCTAATTCTAATATGGTCGATACATAGGTATTTTTCAAGATTTCAACATTCAGACCTTCAAGCTTTTAGGGTTTAAATTATACAATTGATATCTATTTTATTAAAGAATATAGGCATTGTTTAGGTTTTCGGTTCTTTTGGATTGGTTATTGATATTTGTAGGAGTTTTAGGATTCCATCATGTTCTCGTAAAAGTAAACCACCTATTTCACTCATCTAGCTGCTCAACATTCATCTAAAGACTCCTCTCACTAGCATTTACCAAAATTTCCCTTACATTACTTAAGAGCAAGGTTCATTGGTCATTTCTTGGTTTTTCTACACTGTAAACTCTTCAACCAAGCTAAAAGCATCCCTAAACACCCTTTTCAATCTCAAGGAGGTATGTCAAGTTTGGTTAACATATATCCAATTGTATGGGGTTTCAGAGGAGAGGTATTCGTAATTATGGGAGGCTTTAAGGAGTTGCATCAACCGTGCCACAATAATAATTGTATTCTCATGAATAAACTTGACAGTGATTTGGTAATCTCATAAACCCATTTATCATAATAATGGAAAGTAAATCCAACTAATAACAATTAATCATTAATAAGTAAATATGTGGTAGGAAAATCAATGTCTACCATGTGCCACCTCCAAATTCCAAATTTCATTTTGTTTAAATTTGCTTAAAGAAAGGTTGGGGGAAATTAACTCGCCATTTTCTTCACACTTCTAGAGTTCCAAAATGTTAATTTGACCCAAATTTGGAAAATATGGAGAAATTGGAAAGCCGGATTACATTTATAAAGATAAGATCGAAGTGAAGAAATGTATTTTGTAAGTAACTCCAATCAAAATTATATTCTTTTTTCTATTAATATCTACTACAACTAGCCTTGTTATTACATCCTGATAAAAACAAGTTCCTATGAGATGAGGGAGCTTTTAAAATTATCACACAAGCATGGGGAGTTCTCTTCGATAATACTAGAAAGGCTACCAATGACACCATGAGAAAAAACAAACAAGGGCATAACCCCACCTTTGACCAACCAAATTCCACAGAAATGCCACTACCATTAGCATTTCCAACAATCTAAATGGGAATAATTATTCAAGTGTGGATTCCTTTCTTGAAACTTCCATATTTGATGACCACAACTAGAACTAGAACTTGAAATAGAAACATGACCAAGAACACAACCTAGACCAGGAATTAGACCGAAATTTGGGAGGATTTCTGAGGTTCAATTTTATTTTCTAAGATGCATTAATCAAACGTTTAATAATGTTTCTCCATATGCAACGAAATTCTGATTTAGACACTCGATGATTCCTGAATGGCCATTCCTACCATAGACCCCGTAGTCCTCGAACTTTGGATACAGGAGACATTGTTACTTGGCTTCCATTTATAACGATAGAGATATTTGTAAATTCATGTTATGACCTCTAAATTTGTTTGCATTTCAAGTTGTTTGGAAATCACATCACTCCCTTCACTAGGATTGATGATTACCCCTATCTTTTTGAAGGATATTTTGAAAGCATCCATGGGTTTATCATATAAGGAATGATCAATGAATAGAAGGTCACTAAGCCATATGCCATCTAAATTCCACAGAACTAAACAGAGATATTTAATAGGTGATTGATAACCCATGTGTGTTCTTATCCATTCCCATGTTGTTATGCTTATTTTGTACAAGCAGACTCAATGATTGTTCTAGGCACGAGACTAGGAAATATGGTCCTAATATTGTCATGCTCTCCTAGTCAAGTAGTCGGAAGCCATATTAGTCTTGTTGATACTTAGTAATAATTACCCATAAAATATAATTATCCATATTTTCTTTTCTTTTCTCATCTTCCACTTCATACTGAATAACCGATTTGACATGGGAGCTTCCCTCTTCAATGAAAATACACTAAATATGAATATGATTCTCGAGATTTGACCCTCATCTAACCATCACACTAGTACGAACTTATTTGTTGGTAATTTTTCATGGTTAAGGGTTGAGGGTTTAGTGTTAAGGGTTAAGAGTTTAGGGTTTAAGGTTTATGGTTAAGGGAACTTAGGGATCAATGTTAAGGGTTTAGGGTTCATGGCTTAGGTTTCGTGGTTTTAGTTTTTAGGGTTTAGGGTTTAGGGTTTAGGTTTTAGTGTTTAGTGTTCATGGTTAAGGGTTAAGGGCTCAATAATTATGGTTTAGGTTTTACAGTTTAGGGTTTATAGCCTAGGGTTTAAGGTTTAGGTTTAGGGTTTAGGGTTTAAGGTTAAGGGATATGTTTAGGGTTTAGGGTTTAAGGTTTAGGTTGTAGGTTTCAAGGTTTAGGGTCCATGATTTAGGGTTTAGGGCTCAAGGGTTAGGGTTTAGGATTTATGTTTTAGTGTTTAGGGAACAACCACTCTACCGGTATTAATCTTCTCGCACTTGATCTTTAGTCTACAGTAGCGATTACAAAGTAAAAACTTATCTTGATCTTCTACACTATAAGGATCGACAAACCTTATATATTACACATCTCTACCAAACATGTTTCTCCCCACATATACTTGCACTATTTAATTTTTTTTGATCTTCTGCATATACTTGTGCTATTTATAACACTCTTGGAGCTCCAAATATTTCACAAGTTATAGAAAAAAGGAGATAGTTGTATTGGGTAACATTTATTTGGACCAAATTAGTCTTGGATATCTAGAATTTCCCTCCTTACAAAGATCAGTAGATGAAAGGAATAAAATTTTGAAGACTCTCTTTGAATGTTATGCCTACAAAGTAGATGAACCCTTTTCACTTGAATAATTTCTATCACTCGCTAATAAGAAAGGGTAAGACACAAAACATTACAGTGATTGAAATAATTCCCATGCGATGTGAAAATGAAGATACCTCTATTGGGTAAAATTTATTTGTGCAAGCTTCTCACAGGGAAGGGGTTTCTTAGAAAAGGGTTGTACCAAATTTTTCTTGGATATCTAAAATTTCTCTCCTTGAAAATTTTTGTACCAATTTCAATCATTCTCATTAGTATCTTTTTTTATAAGTCTTTCCAAAAAGCATTTTTAGTGTTCAAGGTTTAAAATTTAGGGTTCAAGGTTTAGGGTTTAGGATTTAGGGTTTATAGTTTAGGGTTTAGGGTTTAGGGCTCAGGTTTAGGGTTCAAGATTTAGGGTTCAAGGTTTAGGGTTTAAGGTTTAGGGCTTAGGGATTAAGGTTGAGTGTTTAGGGTATAGGTCTCAAGGTTCAGGGTTTAGGGTTTAGGGATCAAATTTTGGTAATTAGGGTTTAGGTTTTAGTGTTTACGGTTGAGGGTTTAGGGTTTAGATTTAGGGATCATGGTTTAGGGTTCATAGTTTAGGGTTTAGGGTTTAGGGTTTAGGGTTTAGGGCTCTAGGTTAAGGGTTGATGGTTTAGGGTTTAGGGTTTAGGTCTTAGGGTTGTAGGTTTAGGGTTTAACTTTATGGTTTATGGTTTAGGGCTTAGGGTTTAAAGTTCATGTTAGAAGTTTTGTCACTTAAAATCGGTGGTAGGACAATCAATGTCTACCACGTGCCACATCTAAATTCAAATTTTCATTTTGTTTAAATTCACTTCAAGAAATGTTTGAGGAAATGAACTCATCATTTTATTCATGCCTTCAGAGGTCCAAAATGTTAATTCACCCGAAATTTGGAAAATATGGATAACTTGGAAAGTCATATTGCATTTATAAAGATAAGGTCAAAGAAAAGGAATGCATTTTGTAAGTAATTCTAGTAAAAAAAAATTTTTTTTTGTTGATACCCGCTACAGGACCAAGAACACGACCTAGACTAGAAATTTGAGAGGATTTTTGAGGTTAAATTTTATTTTCCAAGATGCATTACTCCAATGTTTGAGAATGTTTCTCCAGATGCAACGAAATTTTTATTCAAACACTCGACGACTCCTTAATGTCCAATCCTACTACATACCCTAGTAGTCCTTGATCCTTGGATACAAGGAACTATCATTACTAAGATAAACCAAGGACTTTCAAGGAAGAATAATTTCTTGTGAATATATAGTTTTGACACATCACATCATATCCTTCATTAGGATTAATGAATACCCCTATTTTTTAAGGCACTTTTGAAAGAATCCATGGGTTTATCATAGAAGGAATTATCAATGAATGGAAGGTCACTAAGCCATAGGCCAATTGAATCTGATTCAGAACTAAACAAGAAAGATTTACTAGGTGATTGATAACTCCTTTGTGTTCTTAGCCATACCCCTATCGCTATGTTTATTTTGCACAAGCAGACTCAATGATGGTTCTAGGCATGAGACTAGGAAATATGGTCCTAATATTTTCATGGCCTCCTAGTCAAGTAGTCAAAAGCCATATTAGTCTTGTTAATACTTAGTACTAATTACCAATGAAATCTAATTCTCCAGATTTCATTTGCTTTACTCATCTTCCACATCATACTGAATAACCAATTTGACATGGGAGATTCCCTCTTTGACAACGATACATTTATTATGAATATGATCCTCAAGAGGGGACCTACACCTTGAAATGTATCATTAAACCTTGACCCCTAAACCCTAACCCTTAAACCCTTAACCTTAAACCCTAAACCCTAAATCATAAACCTTAAACCCAGAGATCGAAACCCTAAACCCCGAGTCATAAACCCTAAATACTAAACCCTAAATCCCAAATCTAAAACCCTAAACCTGAAACCCTAAAACCTCAACCATAAAACCTAAACCATTAACCCTAAACCTTGATCCCTAAACCTTAATCCCTAAGCCCTAAACATTTATTTTTATACATAAAATCATGCCACAAACACATATACCCCATAACACATTGATATGTGAGTGAGTTATAATGCGTTCACGTTTCACCTTTTTTTAGATTTGAAATTCTCAATCCATATGCTTGTATTTATCTTGGATTACCAAACCAAAGGTTTGGACTGTTTTTACGTGTTTAAAACCATGTTTGACAAAAAAACATCAAAATTTCATGTGTGCACCCTAATATCTTGTGCATTAAAACATAATATTAAAAAATAAATTCTACTACAATGCCAAGCTTGGTTTTACCTCGATGGTGATTTAATTCTTTCTAAAATCTGATTTGCTTAAGGCATTCATCCATATTTTCTTTTACTAGTGCCTTTTTTTCTTGCAAAAACCCATGCATACATTTTGGTGCACAATTTACGATTTTTTCATCCAAATTAAAAATAAAAGTGGTTTTTTCTTAACTCCATTCTACAAGCACTCAAAATAAAAAAACAAAAAAATGACTTTTTTCTCAAAGTTATGGGGGCGCACACACAAATATTTCAATTTTGGGATATGTGCACTTTTAAAATTAATAGAAAATTATACATTCATCCAAAAATTATGAAAAATTAATGGAACCTCGTACATGGTCTTAGCTAACTTTCTACTAAAGGGATTTGAAAAAAATATAGAACTGAAAAAATGGGGGACACACACACAATAGGTTCTTATCTTTTTGACACAAAAATAGACATACTTTGTGTGCGCACCACATTTGACCCTCTTAATCTCAACCATTTAAAAAAAAAAATTAGTTTAGAAACTAGATTATAAGATCTACAGTACTTATTCTTATCAATTTGTCAAATTTTGAGCATAGGCATGCCAAATTATTTGATGAAGTTCAAGTTTTGCTGATTTTAGGAAAAATGTGTCCCTTTTTACCCTCTTTTTGTCCCTCATCTCCATGTACTTACCTATATATATATATATATATATATATATATAATCTAACTCTCACGAATTAAAGGATGGGTAAATTCAACAAATATCCTTAGCATTTATGGATAAGAAATGCAAGAAGGGGGTTCTTGTAGGATTTATCAGTTATGGATGTATTTTGTTGGGGAATTAAGTAGGATAAAGTTGATTATACCAAATATTTGAGAAATTTTAACAAATGTTGGAAGATCTTCCAAATGAGAAGATAAGAACACTTCAAACAACTAACATTGAACCTTCAACTAGAAGATGTGCATCCATGGAAGCCCAAGAATACATGGTTTCACACAATCTTTGAGAATTTAAACATAAAATATCATGCCAAAAACTCAATAAAACATCAAGAATCCCCGATCTATCATGCCTAAGATACACTCATAGACTTACAAACAACCTTTATCAATAAAATGGAAGAAAAGTGAATTTAAAATTATTTATTGCATAATGAAATGAAATCTCTCCTCACAACACAATTGCAATTACCATGATGCTACCACAAGGACAAGATCTTGTGTGATTCAAAGGGATTCCTAACATAATATTGCAACAGGAACATGAATATCTATTTTGAAATATCTCAACTTAAAAGAAGACACAACAATGCTCATGATCAAACACAATTAACTCAAACTCATCAAATTCATCAACAAGGGAAAGTTTCATTTATAGTCTCAATGTTTGTCAATGGTTGTACACTTGCAACCATCTTGACATGATTCAATTTGAAAGCTAAATAAATTAATAGGTTTCTCAAACAAGTTCTTGGAAAATGGTTTCTCTCAGTTTACGCCTTTCTTTTCTAAAATTTCAAAAAATTTTAACCCCCCTGTGAGAGTATTCTCATCATTTTATACAAATCTCAATCACTCACTCACTCTTTAATTTTCCCCCAAAAGCATGAATCTTTGAAGAATATTCTTTCTTTACAGCACATAATCTAATCCATCTTTATTCTCTTGGAAATATCTTGTTTTATGTTGCCAGTGGGAAAATTATGAGTCATTCACATTTTCCACTATCCCAGAATGACTAGGATGCCATGTCACTTCTTTGATGTTTATTTTAATCATTTATCTTTTCAAGCAAATCAAAAAAACCCTTTTGATGATTTCTGAGCATCTAAGTGATTTTATTTGACGTGTAATCCCTTTCACTTTTTGAGAATCCATCTTGGGAAACACACATTCACTTTCATGTCTTTCTAGGTGGATTTTTTCCACATGTATCATGTCATATCAAGCCAATCATTATCTTCTACATAATATCAACTTACTTCATACTTATTTCTCCCATGTGAATATCACATTCAAATCTTTAGAAATTATGCTACCATGATTATACTCATCTCAACTTGCTTGTCTCAAATTTCTTATAAATTCACACTATTTCCTTCATAAACTCACATTTTATTTTTTGAGTGTAAGGAATTTAGGGAAATTTATTTGCAATATGGTGAAACACCAGTAGCATCCAACTTGAAAGACATATCCACTTGAGGATTTGCACTCAATTTTTTGATCTTTCAGGCCCTGATGAGGCATTCATAAGAATGTTATTTGAGATTGTTGATCCTGAAGATTGTACTAGGCCTTTGACAACTCAAGTTGTTTGGGTTGTGTTGATTAGAAGGATTATCAAGATAAGTCCCATTTTTTCTACCTTCTAGATGATGTATTTTCATCTCTTCAGACTGAACATCAAAATACTCCTGAATGCATTGAAGAAATTTTGGATTGTGAGTAGACCTAGTGTGCAAGGTTTGACTAATTACCAATGCCCCTTCATTTGTAATGAAGCACTTATTGTGAAGGAAATCCCCTTAGGGTCTTATGTACTTGATGGGAGATTTCACTAGGTATTGTGCATGCCTACCCTTTTTCTAAAGGATGAATGAGCTAGAGCAAAATGTGTCTCAATCTTGGAGAACAAACCATCAAGGACCATACCTTCTCATCCTCCTGAAGCATCACCATTTTTTTGTGAAGAAATATAAGGGTGAGTCTAGCTCCAGGCCTCCTACTCCATCTACTCTAGGATCATTTGTGGTTGCACTTCCAGCTCAGGGTTCCAAGCCATCCTCCACTTTCAAAGCAACAGGGAAAAAGGCCTTCCCTAAAGGAGGTCTGGACATGATCTGAATGGGTTTCCTCCTATGAGAGGAGGTCACAATTTCTCAGTTTTTTGGATGGACCTATGAAAACTATTGATGAACTCAGGTCTTTGGGTATGTCTCTCACACTGGCGAGAGACATTGTGTTTTTCAAATGGCATTGGGGATAGATGAATTTGTTCATAGGAAAAATAGACTAGTGAAGAAACTTCCTCTTTGTAGAGAGGATTTTATGGTGGTGGATGATTAGGTTTCTTTTTCTTGTTTCCCTTTTTTGATACAATTCTCAAAATATATGTAACTTTTTCTTCATGGGTTGGGGCCCCTATATAGAACCCCATTTTTCTTTTTTCCATAATACAAAAGATAACAAACAATTTCATTAGTTTACATGCTTCATGATGGATTTGAAATCTTATCAAAGCAATATAAAAGTCTAATGTATTGTATCAAATTACATACATATCTGAAAATAACAACTTCAAAGTGATATTTAATTTGTTTATGAAACAAGAGTAATAATTGAAATAAGATGAAAATAAAGTTCAAGGAAAACAAGCCTATGCTTGTTCATCAGTCTTCATGTCTGATATCTTTATCTTCTTCATCTTCTTCTTCCTTGGGTTTCCTATCCACATATGCATCATACTTCTGGAATAGTTCTTTTATATCATCTTCATCTGGGCTTGTATGGTGCTGAAATATCAAGGCTTTCCTACTCAGTGTATCCATGCATTGATCCATATTTTGTTTATATTCCCATGGTTTTGATTTTAAATCTACAATTTTGTTTTCTACAGTCATTAGTGTCTCAATGACTTCATAAGAAAAGTTTTCTCTTTGGATATTCTTCTCAAAAGAACTAATTAAGAAGTCAGTTTTCAGATCACCATAACTCTTTTTGAATTTATCAAATACCATGTTTTCTAACTTTAGATCAATAGTGTCCATATTCTTTTCAACCCATTTCTTCTTTGTCTCCATTTTTTTTTTTTATTCCATTCAAAACCTCAACTCTTGAGTTTGGCCAAGTCTTCAATTGCATACTGAGTTCCCATGTGTTCAATTGGCACAATTCCTTCCTTCTCAACTAAGTCTTCATCTAATTGAGTAATATGATTCAGCTTGGGGAGAATTCCCTCAAAATAGAAAAGCTCATTATCACACTGTTCAATTAACTCATCAATTTCATTGAGCTTATTCTTAAGCTTTTCATATTTCTTCCTAGCTTTCTCAATGGATTTCTTCCCCTTTTCCATTAGCTTCTCCACCCAAGTATCAACAACTTTAACCTTTTCAACAAATTTTTCAATATGTCCCACAACTTTAGGAGTATCAGTAGAGATATCTTCTTGGCCTTCACTGATTGGCCAACTAACTATTGTAAACATGAACTCAATGATTTGACCCATTCTTTCAACTATCTTTTGGTTATCCTGTCCTCATCTACTTTGTGCAACAAATCATTGAATGCTTCTAAGACTCCTTGCTTTAATGCATCTCTTGAAGGTTTTCCCAAAGGAATGAGTTGAACATTATAGTCATTTTTTGTTATATCACTTCTTGATTTTCCTTCATGTGGAATTTCCACCTCCAAAGTTCTGGATCCATATGGGTCAGTATGAGTTTTAGTAATGACCCTAGCCTTTTTTTGGAGCCTTTGTGGGTTTTGGGAAAGCCAAAGTTGTAAGATCTATGGATTTCACAGGTATAACCTCTTCTTCTTCTTCTTCTTTTGAAATCAACTCTCCTATCCAACCTTTTGTAAGAGCAGTTCCCACCTTTGTCTCTTGTAATGCCTATTGAGGTTTTTCAGGGACAACCCAATTGCTTAGACATCTCTTGAACATCTTGCACTAATGGATCTTTATGTTGCACTTTTCCACTTCCAATGTTGATTTCTTGGGTTCATCTTGTGTTGGCACTTCCCCACTTGCTTCTTTCCTTGATCCTAAACTTGGGGTTGACCAACTTCCTTCTGAGTCATATCAACATTTGGAACATGTTCTCTATTTGTCTCCTCAACTGATGTAGTCATAAACTCTACATTTTCCTTGGGAACCTCTTGGGTTGGTGTTGTTCCTTTAGATAATTATTTTTCTTCTACAATTTCTACTTCCTTTAGAGGTTGTTGTTTGGTGGAGATATCCTCATGAACTGGTATACCAATTTCCTTTTTTTCTTTTGATACCTCCTTTTGTGGCATGGTGTGTTGGCTCCCAGTAGTGATCCTTTACCTTTATCAATACCCTGTATACTTTGATTATCATCAATATTTTCCTTTGTAATGGTTTCTTTTGCAATTTCAATCACCTTTTCTTTAGTAGACTTTTTCCCTTTTAGGGTGATTCACTACTTCTAGTAACCTTGGTTTCCTTTTGGGGATCCTTTTCATCTAGTGCCCCAATGTCCATACTTTCCCCACCAGAAATTCCTTGAACTTCTGACTTGCTCATTTCTAAAGTAGTTTGGCCTTCTAGAAGATACTTCTGACATTGGAATTTTGACTCAACAATTGGCACATGGGTGGATTCCTTCACTCCTTCACTTGACTGAGAATAATACTGTATCTTCTACCACTTGTCTTTCAACTAATACTTCAAATTCCTCAAGTACAGAATCTCCTCATTTGTGTCTATGTCCATTATTTCAATTGGGTTTTTTTGTTGATTCATGCAATTGATCAAAAAGAGGTATACTCACACCTTCAACTGGGGTTGCAAAAAATTTCTTCAACTCTTGTTCTAACACAAAACTATCTAGTGGATTAGGTGGGACATTACCTAGGGATACTTGTTCTTGAGTAATATCAGCTATTACTCCTCTAGAGATAAAGCTGAAGCTGAAACACTGGTTGTACATTTGGACTTACTTGAACATCTTTTTTTTTTGTGGTGGAGTTTTCTTGATGAACCATGGAAAAACTACTCCTTCTTGTTCCTTAGTGAGCATGGGAGGATCAATCACTTCAGCCTTCTTATGCTTGTGTTTCTTAAATGCAGGATCACCTTCTCTTACCAAGGGTTGTTCAAATACAACTTTTATCTTTTCTTTTCCCTTTCAAACTATTTTGATATCTAGTGTTACCCTTCCCTCAACTTTTTGTGACTTAGATTGGATATTGGCACTTGTCATGGCTCCTCTCATCAAATTTTCAATACTCTAGGATTTTGGTAAAACCTTTGGAGGGCCTTTTTTGTAGCTAATCCCTTTCCTTTTGTTTGGATTGGTACTTGCAAAAAGTGATAGGAGCATTTTCCATAGATTTTAGAAGCATTTCTTTTATTTTTCTACTTCAAAGTAGACATGGAGGTTCCTGTCCCACTAGCAGTAGTGGTCCACTCATCAACAAATTCATGTAGTAGGTATTTTTGAAGGTAATTGAGGGGATTTTCCTCCTAATGGATCCATCTTATCATCTCCTCCTTCAAAGGGGGAAGATCTTCCTTCAAAATCTCTAATTCCCTAAACTTGTTAAGCACCCTTGTATTCTGAATGGATAAATCTATGTTATTTTGTTTTAACCAAGTCAAATTTCTCCTCATCACATGAAAAATCCTACCATACTGATCATCTTGATTCCTCTCATCCCATTTTATGGGGGTCATTGGTTGTCCTTCTATTTTTTGATCAATATAAAATTGACTCACAATTTTGTTGGTCATCCATGATTCCCTCAGGCACCACAACAATTTTAAAATCAATGATCTATGTGAGGGTCATCCTTGAGAAATCCCTGAGTCTAATTCCTCTTCATCTCTATAATTCATCCAATAGTCCTCAAAGTGAGGTTCATGCTCAAAATAATTTTCCAAAGTATTGACCACCCATCTAATGTCATAGCTAGACCTCACCTCAAATTTCTCCATATCAAACCTTTCCATTTCCTCCTCCATCAACCTAGATTTTATAATGGAAGGGGAAATAATATCTCCCAATTCTAATAGGGAAATTTGATGTTTGTTTTATGTTCCTAGCAAATCATCTTATGAATAGGTGTTAATTGTCTTGCCAACTCACATAAAGCCATCTTATCATCTAAATACCTTGGTAATTTGCATGGTTGTCCCTCAAATCCACTGGCTCTTATGTAAGTGAATCTCCTATACTAAATAAAGAAGAAACCATATTCCATTATTATATTTCTAGCTTCTTATGATATTCTATATTGCTCCCATTCAGGTTTGAACAAGCATATGATAGGTGTAAAAAATGTATCATTCACCAATCTTACATTTCCCTTCCAATTACTCAATTGTAATTGGGGATAAACCTCATGCATTTTGTGTTTTTTTAAAGGGCATGTGGTATAAGGCCAGGAAACATCTATGGCCTGCAATATTGTAAATTAGATATGTCATCATGTAAAACTCGAGCTCCCCAACACCACCCATCTTGATCTTTACAACCAGTGCTAGAAGATGCTCATGAATTGAATCAACAATAAGGGTTTCCCAAAAAATGATCTCCTTTCCTTTCTAAAACAATCCACATATATGGGCACATCCATTCTTTGAATTCATTTGTTGTTTCCAAACCAACCATCCTACTTAGCAACACAACTACATCTTCCACTTCTTCCACAAACTATGCCCTAACCAATTTCTTGGGAATTCTGGTAGTCACCTTCTTATCTAATAACCACTTAGTGTTTATAAGTTTAATATAGTCTCTTCTTGGATTCATAGTCTTTAAGGGATAATTCAACACCTAGGGTTATCAAAGTTTTGATTACTGGTAAGTTCAACATTATCCTAAAAGGCCTTGGGTGTTAAAGTCAATACTTTCACCCACTCCCATCTAAGACTTCTCTTTTTTTTGGATTATAGTTCATGGCACAAATCCTCACCAATTTAGGGAAATGCACAGAGGGAGGTATAACACCAGCTGAGGCAATGTTACTGGCCTCGATTGCTTCCATGAGTTCACTTTTTTCCAAGGCTATTCAATCTTTGCAGAATTCATTCAAATCAACATTCATTAAATCCGTGTATGTAATCTTATCTAAATCACTAGTAACTCTGGATGTGACATGAAAACCCAATGGAAATGTCTTCATCTTTTATGCCCTAGCTTCTACTTTCAATCTCTTTACAAATTGTGGAGTAAAAAAATGAAAGTATGAGAGTAGTACAATCCTTACTAGTTTCCTATGTAAATGTATGTGTATTCACCTTTATTCTTATATTTTCAAGCCTTCAACTCCCAATCGATGCTCTTTAATTGATTTCACTTCATTTTTTGTATTTTTGCACTACTTTTTAAATGCAAACAAGTTTACACATTTGACCCGATCACCACCCTTGAATTTTATTGCAATCCTCACATGTGTTTATATCTTTGAATGTAATAAAAGCTATGGGCCCTTTTTACATATCTATCTATTTTCTTGATCGAGCACAAAACTACCAATTCAACCCAAGGCCCCACTTCTCTAACCTTTTCTTAAGAATATGCCACATGTCCCTTGGTGGGTATTAGATATTTTTTCTATGTTTTGCACTTTTATCGAATTAATGTGCAAAACAATACCACCGATAGAGTTAAACAAAACAATAAGTGGACTTCCTAGTAGAAGCTAGATCCGGAAGTGTGATGCTTTCTGAACACATTTTCAATCCACTTTTTATATAATAGTATTAATTTTATTTAAAATATACATGAAATAAGGATCCTATTGGAATTGAATGATTTAGGTATCTTGTACAAAGAAATAAGAAAGGTTAGGTAAAATGGTGATTAAGGTAAAAAAGGTCGGGTGGTTGGTGGTGTTGCATTTCAGGTCTGATACAAGCTCTTGGTAAGGTCCGTAAAGATTAGAAATGGTTTTGGGCTATTGGGAAGTGGGTATTAGCTCATTGGTCTAATGTATATTACTGCATTACACACGAATGAATATCAGTTGTATGGTGATCCCTATTAGGTAGAATGACTAATGTTGGTTGGCTAACCGGTGTCATTAGGGGAACTTAGCAAAAGTTCTTAAAATTACTTTTTCATAATCCTTGTGATTGCACAGAGGTTGGAAATGATGAGGTTGAAAAATGGACTTGAGGACTCAAGGATGATTAGAAGAGGGTAAAAATATGTAAAAGGGCTAGGTATGGTAAGGTGATAGGTTGGTGGGTGGAAGGAAGTGTACAAGTATGGAGAAAAATAAATTATTGAGATGAATAATAAATCTTACTGAAAGGAAACAAAGATAAATGAAGAGGTGTTAGGTACTTACTTAAAAGTGGATATGGAGAACATATGTGATGAGGATTGTGATGACAAAGATCCAAAGATAAGAGTCGTTATATATGTGTCATGATAGTTCGAACCTCCATGCTTCTCTCAGTGTGACAATTTGATCATGAAGAAGATGATGAAATCCAAATGGTTGTTGGTAGTGCTCTGTGTGTTTTATTATACCTAAGTTCTTCATAAATTCAAGTGCTTTAAATATATATTTGCATGAGATCCCGAATTGAATGACCAACCTAGGAAAAATATTTTAGAAATCTATTTAACCTAACCGCAATGGTTAGGTGATTGACATCGATTGAGATATAATTAGCGTTGCTTAAGGTGGGAATGTCTAGGTTGGCCAAAAATAGCGGAATTGTTGTTATTTTTGGCGTGATCTCATACCCCTGTTCCAATTCATAATTGACGGATCACCAAAAGATAAGTAGGATTCCTTTTAAGTTTGTTAATATGAATTAATTATAGGTTTATACTAAGTCCTAATTGGTTAGGTTTAGCTTAGACTTGGTCTTAGGTCATTAATGAGGTTTGAGTGGGTCATTTGAGTGAGGTGGCTAGGTGAGTTGGTTGGGGTAAGGTGGTTGAGTGAGGATATTGATAAATATAATTAAGATAATTAATTCAATTAACATTGGCACTAGGGGATATGAATAGGTAGGATATGGTTAGGTTAATGTTATCCAAAATGTGCCCCTGCTCATTTTTGTGGCTAACTCCTTGTGTTCTTGCCTCTCTTGTGCCTCAGTCTCCATTTTTTGGTTTTCAGACACTCAAATCTTTCTGGAAATAGCACCATTGGATAGAGCTCTCTCTCATCTTTTTAGAAAGGTAAAGTTTTCCTCCTAACTCCTCATATTTTTCAAGTTATGGCTCGGTGGAGTTCTTGTGGGAAATTTTCCCCTTGGAATCCCGGAGCCAATAGGAAGCTGCCACATGTCCCAAGAGGTGGCAGAAAAGAGAAAAAAAAAAACTTAGAAAAATTTTCAAGTTTTGGACAAAATTTGAAAAAGGAATTTTTTCACCCTGGGCCCACCGAGCCAATCAGCACGTGACACATGTCAGCAGGGGAGGCGAAGTGAAAATTTTTGCTAAGTGTTTTGCGCAGGAAAATTTTTGAATTTTGGCCCGAGCCAATAAAGTAGTGCCACGTGTCCAAGTGGCAAAAAATTTCTAAGGGCCCGTAAGAAAAATTTCAAGGATGAGCCCATGGCCAATCACATCATGCCATGTGGCATCCAAGTGGCGGAGCACGGGGATTTTTGAAAAAATATCCAAATGCAAAAAAGAGGTAAAATTCAAATTTTTTCCGTCGATCCGTTTTGGGCCTGTTTTTGCCCTAAATCTTCAAACGGCCATAACTTTCGATCCAGAGCTTGTATTTTCACGTTCTTTATATCAATGGAAAGCTGGTGAAATTATCTACAAGATTCTATGGTCAATTTTGAATTTTGGTTCAGTTTGGAGGGATAAAATCAAAAAACGCTTCTGGTACGCACCCATGGACAAAACTGACATTTCAACAACCAATTTTAATGCAAAATGGGTCGCATTCTTCTCCAGCATGGTCAAAAATGTCGGGGATGGGTCTCACAGTCACCCATGCTATTTTTAATGCATTTTGGTCAATGAGGAATGGCTCCCACGTTTTTTCACGTTTTCTCTCTCCTGGGTTCGACCCATGCACTGTAAAAGCCAGATTTGGCTCATTTTTCAAAGGGGAACACTTTTTTTTGCACAACAAGCTTCTATTTTCACTTTCAACAAGTGATTTTGGCAAGTATCAGACCTTCCAGGGATTGTAACAAGTTTTTTTCCTCTTTGGTGTTGGAATACAAGGATTTTGATGTTGAAAATCACAATGCGCAGCTCTGTGAATGCTTTCAGTCCTTTGTATGTGTTGTTTGCTTCATTTCAAACCCTTTTTTATAGCTTATCAACCTTTGCATGATGTTTTATGTTGCAATTTCTGATTTGTGTCAATTTACATGAGCAAGAAGTGCTCACCACTCCTTTGGTGTATCACCCTTATCGGTTTAGTTTTAATTTTTCATTTCTTATCCCTGTCTCCTTGCAAATTAAGATAAAATTAGGATCTAAACCTCTCGTTAGCTTGTGAAAATAATAGATCTAATCAGAGGATTTTGAGGAACCAACCTCTAATCTAGATATTCCTCTCTCATCTTGTAATTCCCACACTTGGAGAGAGGTTTCAATGTTGTGCAATCACACTAGATGCCCTAAACATCAACTTAGAACCTTGATTTACATCTAGGGGTGTTGCTGATTTGCAACAATAGTTTTGGCACGCTGGTGGGACCTTAGAGGTCTCATTTTTATTGCAACAAAGTTGATGTGCATCTACTGCAATTTTCTTGCTTCAAAAGAGCTATAAATTACACATCTGGCGACTCCAAGGGGAAGAATCAACTGGTTTTAGCAGTGTAGACCTGAAAACTCATGAGAAGAATCACTACAAGGTCGAGAGCTAGAGAAGAAGAGGCATTGTTTCAATATCTACAGTTATCTCCAAGAGTAAGGCAAAGTGGGAGAAGAATCCAAAGGTCTCCATCTCCACCAAATAGAACTCTCTCAACTCCTCCACCTGGTAGGCCTTTCATTCAATCAACAAGGGTTCTAAGGCCAATTAGAATGGCACAAAACAACCCCTATGTCAATTTCACTGGCAGCATCCCACTTGCTCTCAATGCACAACATCCAATTCCAATTGCAGCCTTGAAGAACATTCCATACTTCATTGGAGAGAATCAGACTACTCCAGGTGATCATGTTAAAGACATTGCCAACCTTTGTGTAATTCATGAAATCAATGAGATGCAAGTGGCTGTCAAATTGCTGGCATCTTCATTCAAGGGGAAAGCATTGCAATGGTTTTGAAGTCTTGCCTCAGGTTCTATTCAGAATTGGAACCAGCTATGTATAGCACTTCATGAGCAATTTGGAGAGAAGGGAGACAACGTGTCTCTTTTGGAGCAGCTGACAACCATCAAGAAAGCTCCCAATGAGCAAATGATCGATTTCAACTTCAGATTTCAAAGGACTTGGGAGATAATTCCAGTGGATCATGCAACAATGGAAAGGTGCTTTTCTCTACTACCTCAAAGCTCTAAATTCTGATATTTCTATGTTGATTCAGTCCATGTGAGGCATAACTATCCCTATGGCTTATAGCATTGCCATTAGGGCTGAAAATTGTTTGATCCAAGCTGGAAAACTAGCCCCTAGACCTCCCATGCCATTGTTTCCAAGTTTAGAGAGCCCAAACACTAATCAAGCACCTAATTTGGCTCCTTCTCCCACTCCTAGAAATCAGAGTTCAAATGAAGCTTCTACTTCATCTCCAAGTGCCCCAAATGAGCTTCAAGAAGTCATGAAGCAATTGCAAAATTTAGGCAATGAGCTGGTTACTCTCAAGAGGAAACAAGCCCAAGGTTTTAGACCTTCTTATCAGCCCCAAGCTCAGCCTAACAGGTAGCCATACCAACCACAAAGACCTCCTAATCTAGCTGCAAATATAAATCAAACAAGGCCTCTTGCCAATAGACCATTTCAGCCCTATAATCCTAATGCCATATCTACCTCTAAGGCATTGGTGCCAACACAAAACAACGTTACTCAGGAGTATGATTGGTGTTTTCCATGCAATGAACCTCATAACCAATCTATGTGCTTCGATGGTGCTTTGAATCAAGTATTAATGGTGACAACTACTGGTGTGGAGGGTGAAGGAAGTCAAGGAAACAACCAACAACAAGAAACATTCCAACAACAATCAGCCCCAAATGACACCACATTGGTAAGCCGCAGCGTTGTAGATTTATGTGGCATGAATCAAGTAGTTTCTCAAGGTGTTGTAGCCAACACAAGGTCAAAAAGAAGGAATTTGGGTGAAGATCAGCCATTAGCTCCAACCAATCTCCAACCTTCTATGGCTCCACAAATGGTTGGCAAGAAAAATCCAATTTCAAATGCACAAGGGCAGCCAAGAACAGCTCCCTAGACAACCTCAAATACTAGTTGTTGCTGCCCACATGCAAGGAGTGAATGTGCTAACCAAGGGACAGCAAAGAGATCCTCCATCACCATTCAGTATCATTGATCAGATGAAGAAGACAAATGTAAATATATCAATGTGGGAATCCCTATCTATCCTGGCCAAAGAGATTTGCTAAAGCTGCCATGAGGGACTGGCCAACTTGAATCAACAAGTTCGGATGCAAGAGAAAGTGCTCACAAATGTTGCCCGGCTGAAGGGAATCATGGAGGGACAGAAAGGTAAAATGTTGAAGCCCCTCCTTTCTATGTTTCATTAATCATTGGAAATCGGTTAGTGTACAATTGCATGATAGATTCTGGGGCAAGTAGCTCAGTGATGCCTAAACAAATAATTGATCAGCTAGGGCTCCAAAGATGAAACCATATCCAAAGGGGTAGTGCAGCTAGATGGGACAGCAGTAACAAGCTTGGAGTGATTAGAAACTTGAGTCTTACCTTCAATGCATGTCCAAATGTTGTTGTTTTACAAGATGTATCAGTTATAGACCTTCCACCACTCTTTTCCCTATGCTTGTCAAGGGACTTCATAGCTAAGATTGGAGGATATTTTTCCACTGATTGGTCACACATGCTGTTCAGAATGAGGTATGGAACCAAAGCTACAATCAGATCTGAACCTATTGCAAACTTCCACATTGAGCCCTACACTCCAAGTCAGATCAATGCCAATTGTTCAGCATTTTATCAAGAAGATCACCCAAGCACTGATGAAGCTGACACCAAGGTTGGAAGCATCCCGGATCTAACTCTTGATGAATGGGCAAACAAGGTACATGCTTTTGATCCTTATCAAGAAGTAGAAGAATCTGAGCTAGGAGTCTATTGCATACATGAAGAAGATCAGCCCATCCCTAGCATCACCAAGCCAAACTATAAGGATGAAAATGAGGTATGGCACTTTGTTTACGATGGATCAAGGAGTAGACAAGGTGCGGGAGCTGGAGCCATGCTTGTTTCACCTCAAGGAGTAAAGTACTATTTAGCTTTTAGATTTCAGTTTGCATGCTCCAATAACACTGCTGAATATGAAGCCTTGGTGCAAGGGATGCATTGGGAAATAAAGAAAGGAATAAAGAACTTGCAAGTCTTTGGTGACAAAGTGAATTGATTGTAAATTAGGTCAAGGGATCACAAATCAAAGCGACACTCTGGATGCAAATCAGGTTTCTAAGTTGATTCTAGAGCATCCAGTGTGATTGCACAACATGGAAACCTCTCTCCAAGTGTGGGACTTGTGAAAATGAGAGAGGAATCTCCAGATTAGAGGCTGGTTCCTCAAACTCCTCTAATTTATATCTATATTTTTCACAACTATAGAGGTTCTAATCCTAATTCTACCCTAGATTGCAAGGAGACAGGGATAAAAATGCAAAAATGAAACTAAACTAAAGATGGTGATGCACCAAAAGGAGTGGTGAAACATTTCTTGCCATATAAATAGACACAAATTCATGAAATGCAACAAGGGAAAACATACACAAGCTGATAGATGTAATTAGAGGTCTTGAAATGAAGTAAAACAATACAAACAGAGGACTGAAAGCATTCACAGAGTTTGCACTATCAATTTCATGAAAAAATCTCTTGCATTCCACCATCAAAGAGGTATAAACCTATTACAAACTGTGAAAAAGGTTTGATTCTTACAACTATCACTTGTTGGAGGTGAAAGAAGAAGTTTCAATGCCAAAAAGTGTTCAACCCTCAAGAAATGAGCCAAATCTGGCTTTTACAATGCATGGGTCGAGCCCAGGAGAGAGAAAATGTAAAAAACATGGGAGCCCATTCCTCATTGATGGAAAATGCATTAAAACAGCATGGAGGACCTTACAAACCCATACCTATCATTTTTGACCATGCTTGGAGAAGAATGTGACCCATTTTGTATTAAATTTGGTTGTTGAAATGTCATTTCTGGCCATGGACACGTACCAGAACCATTTTTGAATTTTCTCTCTCCAAACTGAACCAAAATTAGAAATTGACCATGGAATCATGTAGATAATTTTAACATCTTTCCAATGATATAAAGAACATGAAAATCTGAGCTCTGGATCAAAAGATATGATCGTTTGAAGATTTAGGGCAAAAACGGCCCAAAAACGGATCGGCGGGAAAAATTTCAAATTTTACCTCTTTTTTGTCTTTGGAAAAATTTTCAAAAATTCCCGCACTCCACTGGTCGGATGCCACATGGCAAGCTCTGATTCATTCTGGAATTCTCTCTCCTTCACCTCCCGCGGGTTTTCCTTTGAAATTTTGACATTTTTAGACTTTGGAAAAAATTTCATTTTTCCCCGCGCCTTGCCGGCAGGACACGTGTCGGCTTTTGAATGGCTGACAGGGGCGCAGGCCCTTCTTTCGCTTTTTAGTTTTGGCTGAAAACTTTTGCAAAATTTTCAAAAACCCCCGAGCTCCGAATCTACCTTCCCCTTAGGACACGTGTCCTAATTTTACTCGCTGCGGGCTCTCCGTTCCATTCTTCCACTTTGGAAAATTTGGCAAATACTTAGCAAATTTTCCATTTCTTCCCCGCGCCATGAACTCCCTACCACTTTGCCACCTGTCACCTTCTGGTTGGCTTGGGCCAACCCCTCAAAAATTCGCCATTGAAACTCGGCCAAACACTTAGAAAAATTTTTATTCTTCCTCCCGCCTGTTTGATTGATGAGGACACGTGGCCCATTCTCATTGGGTGCGAGCTATGCGGGCCAATCTTGACATTTGAAACCTTCACAAAAACTTTAGAAAATTTCAATTTTCCACCCACCACCCACGAGCCTCCTTCGACACATGTCGATTTCCCATTGGCCGCGGGCCAAATTTTCCCATTCCACACTTAGACAAAAATTTTCATTCAACCTTGTGACACATGTCACAACCTGATTGGTCCACGGGCCCCAAAAAATTTCCATTTGAACCTTCGACCAAAATACTTGGAAAAATTCAAATTTTCCTCCGACCCCCGAACTCCTCTGCCATGTGGCAGCTTCCTATTGGCTACGGTCCTCAAATGGGAAAATTTTCCACAAAAACTCCGCCGAGCCATAACTTGAAAAATATAAGGAGTTAGGAGGCAAACTTTACCTTTCTGGAAAGCTGAGAGAGAGCTCTATCTAATGGTGCCATTTCCAGAAAGACTTGAGTGCCTGAAAATCAAAAATGTAGACTGAGGCACAAGAGAGGCAAGAACACAAGGAGTTAGCCACAAAAATGAGCTGAGGCACCATTTTGGATAACAATTTTGGTGACTCAGAGGGGTCATCTACCTGCTAGATGAAAATACCAGTTTCCTGAAGCAGTCCATTGGGCATGGAGTCATCAAATATTCTATTTAGAACCTCAACTGACTTAGAATGTGCAAGGAGGAAGATGGAATATCACCTGATGGAAGCAAGGACTACAAAACATCTCCATGGACAGCAAGTTGTGCCAA
This sequence comes from Taxus wallichiana var. yunnanensis, assembly GCA_018340775.1. Lineage (NCBI taxonomy): Eukaryota > Viridiplantae > Streptophyta > Pinopsida > Cupressales > Taxaceae > Taxus > Taxus wallichiana. The sequence continues at coordinate 166,623,862 of CM031237.1, forward strand.
AGCACTTAGGGAAAACAAAACTAACCTACAGCAAAACAATGTGCACAAGCACTTGGAGGAATGAAAATCTAATCTAATATTTACAAGGTGGTAAATTTCCCTCTAGAAGAAATGCTTGAGATAGATTCCATTGACTGGAATCTGCAGTTCTTCACCATCCAATGAGGCCAATTGGAAAGCATTGTTGTTCTTGCACTTCATGACCATGTATGGGCCACTCCAAATGGCATCAAATTTTGAATGCCTTCCGGTTTTTCTCTATCCACATCCCATTTCAACACTAGATCTCCAACCTGAAAAGATCTATCCTTGGCCTTCCTATCAAAGGTCTTTTTGATCAAAGCTTGGTCCTTTTCCATTGCTTGGGATGCCTGATTTCTGACCTCCTGCAGCTCCATCAACTCTGCATATCTCACCTCCATGGGCTCAAACTCTAGCAACTCTAATTGCTTCATGAGTTCCAATGTTGGCAACTCAAGTGACATGGGCAAGATTGCCTCTCTTCCATAGACAAGTTTGAATGGAGAGTTACCTGTGGATCTCTTGGGAGTTATCCTATCAGCCCATAAGGCTGATTTCAGTTTGGTATGCCAAGACCTTTGATTCTCATCAAGAGTCCTCCTAATGATCCTCAACAAGTTCTTGTTTGTAGACTTGGCCTGGCCATTACCTTGAGGGTAATAGTTTGATGAAGTGCTTAGGTAGATCCCATTCTTGACAGCCCACTCAGTCACCTTAGATCCAATGAATGCTAATGCATTATCTGAGATTATTTTAGCAGGTATACCAAATCTGGTTGTTATCCCCTCATAAAAGTCTAAGATGTTGGACTCATTTTCTTCTTTGAGTGCTACTGCTTCAGTCCATTTGGTGAAGTAGTCCGTGGCTGTCAAAATCCATTTGTGCCCTTGACTTGAATTGGGATTAATGACTCCAATGAAGTCCAAACCCCATTGCATGAATGGCTGGTCAACTGAGATTGGATGCAATGGAAGGGCAGAAAGTCTCTCTTTTCCTATGAAGAATGCACAATTCTTACACCTCTTAATCCATGCATAGCAATCACTAAAAATTTTAGGCCAATAATAACCAGCCTTCATGATTTTTAGAGCTGTCACTCTTGGTGCAAAATGACCACCAGCTGGTCCACCATGGAATTCTTCCAACACCCTATGAATCTGATTTGTGCTAATACATCTCAGCAGCACTCCATTCACATCTTTCTTGAACAAAACTCCATCAACAATGGCATATGGGACAACCTGCAATCTGAAGTGTCTTCTTTGGGTCTTGTTCATCTCCGGGGCATAGGCCTGTGCTTAGGAAGTGTATAATACCTTGGGTCCAGCAAGGAGTGGGGACAACATTGTCTTCTTCTTGATTGCCACTTGGCTCATGGCTGTCCTGGACTGTCAAAATAGCCTCTTCTTCATTGCATACTTCTTTTTGCTTCCCCAAAACCAAGCTGCTCACACAATCCTTTCCTCTTACCAGCTTGGTGATCTTGATCTCAATGTCATACTCCATGACACGGGTGATCCAACCTACCCTTTTCTCATTCAAATCTTTGTTGAGGAGGAAGTCCTTAACCCCAACATGTGAGACCAGCAACTGGACCTTGTTGTTTGAGACTAAATGCTTGAATTTCTTCAAGCTTCTGATTACTGCCAGCACATGCTTCTCAATAAAAGAGTACTTCACCTCATAGTCATCTAGGCTCTAGCTGAAGAAGGCAATTGGCTACTCATCATTATCCTTGTTCTGCTATACCAAAATGGTAGAAATAGTGTCATTACCTCCAAATGCATAGAGGATGAAATCCTTGGAGAAGTCCGGGTTGATGAGAGTTGGTGCTTGAGAAATGGCTTCTTTGATTGCTTCAAAACTCTCCTTGCCTTTTGCTATCCACTTGAAAGCCATGCTCTTCTTTAACATTTTGGTGATGGGCTTGACAAGGGCTACAAAATCTGGGACAAACCTCCGAACAAAGTTTATCCTCCCCAAGAAACTCTGAAGGGCTTTCTTGTGGCTTGGCAATGGTAGTGCTCTTATGGCTTCAACTCTCTCTGGATCAATTGCTAATCCTTCTTTGGAGACAATATGGCCAAGGAGCTTTCCTTCATGTGCAAGAAAGATACACTTCTTAGGATTCAAAGACACTCCAAATTTCCTACACCTCGTGAAAACTTGTCTCAAATGAGAGAGGTGGTCTGCTGCATTTTTGGAAAAAATAGTGATATCATCAAGGTAAATCAGCACCACGTTGTTAATCAAACCTTTGAACACCATGTCCATTGCTCTTTGGAAGGTAGCACCAGCGTTGGACAGCCCAAATGGCATCTTCCTGTATGCAAAAGTCCCCCATTTGGTTGTGAAGGCTGTCTTGAACTGGTCTTCTTCCTTCACCATAATCTGATTGTAGCCGGAGTAGCCATCAAGTAGTGAAAACCTCTCGGAGCTAGCCACAACTTGCAAGATTTGCTCCATGGAAGGGAGTGGGTAATGGTCCTTGAGAGATGCTCTATTTAAGTCTCTGAAATCAACACACAATCTGATCTCTCCACTCTTCTTTCTGACTGGAACCAAGTTGGCAACCCAACTAGAATGCTTGATTGGGAATATGATTCTTGACTCAATCAACTTGTCTAATTCTTTCCTCATGAGAGGCTCCATGTGTGGATTGACTGGTCTTTGTTTCTACTTGACAGGCTTAGTATTTGGATCCAATTCAATGGTATGTTGAGCTAAGTTGGGATTGAAACCTTTCAAATCTTCATAGCTCCAAGAAAACACGTCAGGGAACTCTTGACACAGCTGTATGAACTCATACCTTTCTTGCTCAGTTGTCATCTTTCCAATTTGCAATGGTTTGTTCTCTTCTACTAAGATGGATACTAAATCCTCTCTCTTGACCTGAATGTTTTCTTTCTCCTTTCTAAATTGATCATTGGGATTAAAAATGGACTCCAAAGTGATAAGTCCTTGGGCAGCTTGTTAGTTCTCACTGTACCACTTGGTCACCATCTTGTTGTTCCAATTTTCTTGATTCTTATCTGAGAACTCAACTTCTTCTTGCAAGAAATGGATGATTTTCTAGTCATTCTCAAACACTTGCCAACTAACATTGTTATCTGGCACTGAAGGCCTCACAATCACGTGGATGTTTGGCTATACCTTGTCTTGTTGAATGCTTTCCACAATGTCAAAGGCTGCCCCTCTACTTGCAAGCTTGATTAGCAGCTTGATTCTCTTTCCTAGGAATGGATTTGATGCCAAAACCCTCAAAATCTTCCATGAGGTCCCATACCCTGTTCTTGTAGCACTTGAGTAGATCATTCTTGGCAGCATGTTGTCCCTTGACCTGATTTACAATCAATTCACTGTCACCAAAGACTTGCAAGTTCTTTATTTTCTTCTTGATTGCCCAATGCATCCCTTGCACCAAGGCTTCATATTCAGCAGTGTTATTGGAGCATGCAAACTGAAATCTAAAAGCTGAATAGTACTTTACTCCTTGAGGTGAAACAAGCATGGCTCCACCTCCTGCACCTTGTCTACTTCTTGATCCATCAAAAATAGCTGCCATACCTCATTGTCATCCTTGTGGTTTGGCTTGGTGATGTTAGGAATAGGCTGATTTTCTTCGTGTATGCAATAGACCCCTAGCTCAGATTCTTCTACTTCTTGATAAGGATCAAAATCATGTACCTTGTTTGCCCATTCATCAAGAGTTAGATCCGGATGCTTCCAACCTTGGTGTCAGCTTCATCAGTGCTTGGGTGATCTTCTTGATCAAATGCTGAACAATTGGCATTGATCTAACTTGGTGTGTAAGGCTCAATATGGAAATTTGCAATAGGTTTAGACCTGATTGTAGCTTTGGTTCCATACCTCATTCTGAACAGCATGTGTGACCAATCAGTAGACAAATATCCTCCAATCTTGGCTATGAAGTCTCTTGATAAGCAAAGGGAAAAGAGTGGTGGAAGGTCTATGACTGATACATCTTGTAAAACAACCACATTTGGACATGCATGCAAGGTAAGATTCAAGTTTTTAATCACTCCAACTATTGCTACTGCTGTCCCATCCAGCTGCACTACCCCTTTGGATATGGTTTCATATTGAAGCCCTAGTTGATCAACTATTTGTTTAGGCATCACTGAGCTACTTGCCCCGAGTCTATCATGTAATTGTGCACTAGCTGATTTCCAATGATTAATGAAACATAGAAAGGAGGGGGCTTCAACATTTTACCTTGCTATCCTCCATGATTCCCCTCAGGCTGGGCAGCATTTGTGAGCACTTTCTCTTGCATCTGAACTTGCTGATTCGAAGTTGGCCAGTCCTTCATGGCAGCTTGTAGCAAATCTCTTTGGCCTGGGATAGATAGGGATTCCCACATTGATATGTTGACATTTGTCTTCTTCATCTGATCGATGATACTGAATGGTGATGAAGGATCTCTTTGCTGTCCCTTTGTTTGCACATTCACTCCTTGCACGTGAGCAGCAACAACTAGTATTTGAGTTGGCCTAGGAGCTGTTCTTGGCTGCCCTTGTGCATTTACAACTGGATTTTGTTTGCCAACCACTTGTGGAACCATAGAAGGTCGTGGATTGGTTGGAGCCAATGGCTGTTCTTCACCCAAATTCCTCCTTTTTGACCTTGTGTTGGCTGCAACACCTTGGGAAACTACCTGATTCATGCCACAAAAATCCTCTGCTTGCCAATTTACCAACGTGGTGTCATTTGGGGCTGATTGTTGTTGGAATGTTTCTTGTTGTTGGCTATTTCCTTGACTGCCCTCACTCTCCACACCAGTAGTTGTCACCATTAATGTTTGATTCAAAGCACCATTGAAGCACATGGATTGGTTATGAGGTTCATTGCATGGAAAACAATAGTCATACTCTTGAGCAATGTTGTTTTGTGTTGGCACCAATTCCTTAGAGGCAGATATGGCATTTGGATTGTAGGGCTGAAATGGTCTATTGGCAGGAGGCCTTGTTTGATTCATATTTGCAGCTGGATTAGGTGGTCTTTGTGATTGGTATGGCTGCCTATTAGGCTGAGCTTGGGGCTGGTAAGAAGGTCTAAAACCTTGGGCTTGTTGCCTCTTGAGAGTAACCAGCTCATTGCCTAGGTTTTGCAGTTGCTTCATGACTTCTTGAAGCTCATTTGGGGCACTTGGAGATTAAGTGAGAGCTTCATTTGAACTCTAATTTCTGGGAGTGGGAGAAGGAGTCAATTTAGGTGCTTGATTGGTGTTTGGACTCTCTAAACTTGGAAACAATGGCATGGGAGGTCTTGGGGAAAGTTTTCCAGCTTGGATCAAACAATTTTCAGCCCTAATGGCAATGCTTATAAGCCATAGGGATAGTTATGCCTCCCATGGACTGAATCAACATAGAAATATCAGAATTTAGAGCTTTGAGATAGTATAGAAAAGTACCTTCTTTGTTGGCTTTGATTGCCCACCGGAATTCTCTCCCAAGTCTTTTGAAATCTAAAGTTGAAATCGGTCAGCTACTCATTGGGAGCTCTCTTGATGGTTGTCAGCTGCTCCAAAAGAGACAAGTTGTCTCCCTTCTCTCCAAATTGCTCATGAAGTGCTATACACAACTGATTCCAATTTGTGATTGAACCAGCTCCAAGGCTTCTAAACCATTGCAATGCTTTCCCCTTGAATGAAGATGCCAGCAACTTGATAGCCACTTGCATCTCATTGATTTCATGAATTGCACAAAGGTTAGCAATATCCTTAACATGATCACCTGGAGTAGTCTAATTTTCTCTAGTGAAGTATGGAATGTTCTTCAAGGCTGCAATAGGAATTGGATGTTGTGCATTGAGGGCAAGTGGGCTGCTTTGCTGTGAAGTTGACATAGGGGTTGTTTTGTGCCATTCTAATTGGTCTTAAAACCCTTGTTGACTGAATGAAAGGCCTACCAGGTGGAGGAGTTGAGAGAGTTCTGTTTGGTGGAGATGGAGACCTTTGAATCCTTCTTCCTCTTTGCCTTCTTCTTGGAGATAACTACGCAGGTATTCAAATAGCACTTCTTCTTCTCCAACTCTTGACCTTGTAGTGATTCTTCTCATGAGTTTTCAGGCCTGCACTGCTGAAACCAATTGATTCTTCCCCTTAGAGTCGCCAGATGTGCAAATTATAGCTCTTTTCAAGCAAGAAAATTGCAGCAGATGCACATCAACTTTGCTGCAATAAAAATGAGACCTCTAATGTCCCACCGGTGTGCCAAAACTGTTGTTACAAATCAGCAGCACCCTTGGATGCAAATCAGGTTTCTAAGTTGATTCTAGAGCATCCAGTGTGATTGCACAACATGGAAACCTCTCTCCAAGTGTGGGACTTGTGAAAATGAGAGAGGAATCTCCATATTAGAGGCTGGTTCCTCAAACTCCTCTGATTTATATCAATATTTTACACAACTATAGAGGTTCTAATCCTAATTCTACCCTAGATTGCAAGGAGATAGGGATAAAAATGCAAAAATGAAACTAAACTAAAGATGGTGATGCACCAAAAGGAGTGGTGAAACATTTCTTGCCATATAAATAGACACAAATTCATGAAATGCAACAAGGGAAATCATACACAAGCTGATAGATGTAGTTAGAGGTCTTGAAATGAATTAAAACAATACAATTTTTCAAATTTTACCTCTTTTTTGTCTTTGGAAAAAAATTCAAAAATTCCCCACGCTCTGCTGGTCAGATGCCACGTGGCAAGCTCTGATTCATTCTAGAATTCTCTCTCCTTCACCTCCCGCTGGTTTTCCTTTGAAATTTTGACATTTTTAGACTTTGGAAAAATTTCAATTTTCCCCAGCATTCCGCCTCCACACAAGTGTCGGATTTTGAATGGCTGACAGGGGGCGCGGGCCCTTCTTTCACTTTTTAGTTTTGGCCGAAAAATTTTGCAAAATTTTCAAAAACCGCCCCGAGCTCCGAATCTACCTTCCCCTTAGGACACGTGTCCTAATTTTACTCGCTGCGGGCTCTCCGTTCCATTCTTCCACTTTGGAAAATTTGGCAAATACTTAGCAAATTTTCCATTTCTTCCCGTGCCACAAACTCCCTGCCGCTTCACCACCTGTCACCTTCTCGGTTGGCTTAGGCCAACCCCTCAAAAATTCACCATTGAAACTCGGCCAAACACTTAGAAAATTTTTTATTCTTCCTCCCGCCTGTTTGATTGATGAGGACACGTGGCCCATTCTCACTGGGTGCGGGCTATGCGGGCCGATCTTGACATTTGAAACCTTCACAAAAACTTTGGCAAAATTTCAATTTTCCACCCGCCGCCCGTCGAGCCTCCTTCGACACGTGTCAATTTCCCATTGGCCGCGGGCCAAAATTTCAAAATTTGCCCATGGAAACACTTAGCAAATTTTTCATTCCGCCCCCCCTTGTGACACGTGTCACAACCTGATTGGTCCACGGCCCCACGGGAAAAAATTTCCATTTGAACCTTCGACCAAAATACTTGGAAAAAATTCAAATTTTCCTCCGACCCCCGAACTCCTCTGCCACGTGGCAGCTTCCTATTGGCTGCGGGCCTCAAATGGGAAAATTTTCCACAAAAACTCCGCCGAGCCATAACTTGAAAAATATAAGGAGTTAGGAGGCAAACTTTACCTTTCTGGAAAGCTGAGAGAGAGCTCTATCTGATGGTGCCATTTCTAGAAAGCCTTGAGTGCCTAAAAATCAAAAAATGTAGACTGAGGCACAAGAGAGGTAAGAACACAAGGAGTTAGCCATAAAAATGAGCTGGGGCACCATTTTGATAACATGGACAACATGCTGCCAAGAATGATCTACTCAAGTGCTACAAGAACAGGGTATGGGACCTCATGGAATATTTTGAGGGTTTTGGCATCAAATCCATTCCTAGGAAAGAGAATCAAGCTGCTGACAGGCTTGCAGCAGTAGGGGAAGCCTTTGACATTGTGGAAAGCATTCAACAAGACAAGGTACACCAAACATCCACGTGATTGTGAGGCCTTCAAGTGCCGATAACAATGTCATTTGTCAAGTGTTTGAGAATGACCAAGAAAATCATCCATTTCTTGCAGAAGAAGCTGAGTTCTCGGCTAAGAATCAAGAAAAATTGGAACAACAATATGGTGACCAAGTGGTACAAATTTGAGAACTAACAAGATGCCCAAGGGACTTATCACTTTGGATTCCATTTTTAATCCCAATGATCAGTTCGGAAGGAGAAAGCAAACATTCAGGTCAAGAGAGAGGATTCAAAGATCCATCTTGGTGAATAGAACAAACCATTGCAAATTGGAAAGATGACAACCGAACAAGAAAGGTATGAGTTCATGCAATTTGTGTTAAGAGTTCCCTGATGTGTTTGCTTGGAGCTATGAAGACTTGAAAGGTTTCAATCCCAACTTAGCTCGGCATACCATTGAATTGGATCCAAATACTAAGTCCGTCAGGTAGAAACAAAGACCATTCAATCTACATATGGAGCCTCTGATGAGGAAAGAATTGAACAAGCTGATTGAGTCAAGGATCATATTCTCAATCAAGCATTCTAGTTGGGTTGCCAACTTGGTTCCAGTCAGAAAGAAGAGAGGAGAGATCAGATTGTGTGTTGACTTCAGAGACTTGAATAGAGCATCTCTCAAGGAGCATTACCCACTCCCTTCCATGGAGAAAATCTTGCAATTTTTGGCTGGCTCCGAGAGGTTTTCACTACTTGATGGCTACTCAGGCTACAATCAGATTATGGTGAAGGAAGAAGACCAGTTCAAGATAGCCTTCACAACCAAATGGGGAACTTATGCATACAGGAAAATGCCATTTGGGCTGTCCAACGCTAGTGCTACCTTCCAAAGAGCAATGGACATGGCGTTCAAAGGTTTGATTAACAACATGGTGTTGATATACCTTGATGATATCACTGTTTTTTCCAAAAATGCAGTAGACCACCTCTCTCATTTGAGACAAGTCTTCACGAGGTGCAGGAGATTTGGAGTGTCTTTGAATCCTAAGAAGTGTATCTTTCTTGCACATGAAGGAAAGCTCCTTGGCCATATTGTCTCCAAAGAAGGATTAGCAATTGATCCAGAGAGGGTCAAGCCATAAAGAGCACTACCATTGCTAAGCCACAAGAAAGCCCTTGAGTTTCTTGGGAGGATAAACTTTGTTCGGAGGTTTGTCCCAGATTTTGCAGCCCTTATCAAACCTATCACCAAAATGTTAAAGAAAAGTATGGCTTTCAAGTGGACAACAGAAGGCAAGGAGAGTTTTGAAGCAATCAAAGAAGCCATCTCTCAAGCACCAACCCTCATCAACCCGGACTTCTCCAAGGATTTCATCCTCTATGCATTTAGAGGTAATGATACTATTTCTACCATTTTGGTACAGTAGAACAAGGACAATGATGAGCAGCCAATTGCTTTCTTCAGCCAGAGCCTAGATGACTATGAGGTGAGGTATTCTTTTATTGAGAAGCATGTACTTGTAGTAATCAGAAGCTTGAAGAAATTCAAGCATTTAGTCTCAAACAACAAGGTCCAGTTGCTGGTCTCTCATGCTGGGGTTAAAGACTTCCTCCTCAACAAAGATTTGAATGAGAAAAGGGTAGATTGGAGCACTTCCTAAGCACGGAGCCTATGCCCTCTCGGAGATGAACAAGACCCAAAGAAGATACTTTAGATTGCAGGCTGTCCCATATGCCATTGTTGATGGAGTTTTGTTCAAGAAAGATGTGAATGGAGTGCTGCTGAGATGCATTAGCACAAATCAGATTCATAGGGTGTTGGAAGAGTTCCATGGTGGACCAGCTGGTGGTCATTTTGCACCGAGAGTGACAGCTCTAAAAATTATGAAGGCTGGTTATTATTGGCCCAAGATTTTCAGTGATTGCTTTGCATGGATCAAGAGGTGTAAGAATTGTGCATTCTTCATAGGAAAAGAGAGACTTGCTGCCCTTCCATTGCATCCAATCTCAGTTGACCAGCCATTCATGCAATGGGGTTTGGACTTCATTGGAGTCATTAATCCCAATTCAAGCCAAGGGCACAAATGGATTTTGACAGCCACAAACTACTTCACCAAGTGGACTGAAGCAGTAGCGCTCAAAGAGGTAAATGAGTCTAGCATCTTAGACTTCTATGAGGGCATAGTAACCAGATTTGGCATACCTGCTACAATAATTTCAAATAATGCATTGGCATTCATTGGATCCAAGGTGACTGAGTGGGCTGTCAAGAACGGGATCTACCTAAGTACTTCATCAAACTATTAGCCTCAAGGTATTGGCCAGGCTAAGTCTACAAGTAAGAACTTGTTGAGGATCATTAGGAGAACTCTTGATGAGAATCAGAGGTCTTGGCATACCAAACTGAAATCAACCTTATGGGCTGATAGGATAACTCCCAAGAGATCCACAAGTAACTCTCCATTTAGGCTTGTCTATGGAAGAGAAGCAATCTTGCCCGTGTCTCTTGAGTTGCCAACATTGGAACTCATGAAACAGTTGGAGCTATTATAATTTGAGCCCATGAAGGTGAGATATGCAGAGTTGATGGAGCTTCAAGAGATCAGAGATCAGGCATCCCAAGCAATGGAGAAGGATCAAGCTTTGATCAAGAAGACCTTTGACAGGAAGGCCAAGAGTAGATCTTTCCAGGTTGGAGATCTAGTGTTAAAATGGGATGCAGATAGAGCAAAACCGGGAAGGCATTCAAAATTTGATGCCATTTGGAGTGGCCCATACATGGTCACAAAGTGCAAGAACAACAATGCTTTCCAATTGTCTTCATTGGATGGTGAAGAACTGCAGATTCCAGTCAATGGAATCTATCTCAAGCATTGCTTCTAAAGGGAAATTCTCCACCTTGTAAATATTAGCTTAGGTTTCCATTCCTTCAAGTGCTTGTGCACATTGTTTTGCTTGTAGGTTAGTTTTTCTTTCCCTAAGTGCTTTAGCACAAACTATCGTCCCTAGAGATGTTTTGCAGTCCTTGCTTCCATCAGGTGATATTCCATCTTCCTCCTTGCAACATTCTAAGTCAGTTGGGGTTCCAAACAGAAAATTTGATGACTCCATGCCCAATGGACTACTTCAGGCAACTGGTATTTTCATCTAGCAGGTAGATGACCCCTCTGAGTCGCCAAAATTGTTATCCAAAATGTGCCCCTGCTCATTTTTGTGGCTAACTCCTTGTGTTCTTGCCTCTCTTGTGCCTTAGTCTCCATTTTTGGTTTTCAGCACTCAAATCTTTCTGGAAATGGCACCATTAGATAGAGCTCTCTCTCAGCTTTCCAGAAAGGTAAAGTTTTCCTCCTAACTCCTCATATTTTTCAAGTTATGGCTCGGCGGAGTTCTTGTGGGAAATTTTCCCCTTGGAATCCGGAGCCAATAGGAAGCTGCCACGTGTCCCAGGAGGTGGCGGAGAAAAGAGAAAAAAAACTTAGAAAATTTTTCAAGTTTTGGACAAAATTTGAAAAAGGAAATTTTTTGCCCGCGGGCCCACCGAGCCAATCAGGACGTGACACGTGTCAGCAGGGGAGGCGAAGTGAAAAATTTTGCTAAGTGTTTTGCGCAGGAAAATTTTTGAATTTTGGCCCGAGCCAATAAAGTAGTGCCACGTGTCCAAGTGGCAAAAAATTTCTAAGGAAGGGCCCGTAAGAAAAATTTCAAGGATGAGCCCACAGCCAATCACATCATGCCACGTGGCATCCAAGTGGCGGAGCACGGGGATTTTTGAAAAAAATTTCCAAATGCAAAAAAGAGGTAAAATTCGAAATTTTTTCCCGCCGATCCGTTTTGGGCCTGTTTTTGCCCTAAATCTTCAAACGGCCATAACTTTCGATCCAGAGCTCGGATTTTCACGTTCTTTATATCAATGGAAAGCTAGTGAAATTCTCTACAAGATTCTATGGTAAATTTTGAATTTTGGTTCAGCTTGGAGGTAGAAAATAAAAAGATGCTTCTCGTGTACGCACCCATGGGACGTAACTAATGTTTCAACAACCAATTTTAATGCAAAATGGGTCACATTCTTCTCCAGCATGGTCAAAAATGTCGGGGATGGGTTTTTCAGGTCACCCATGCTATTTTTAATGCATTTTGGTCAATGAGGAATGGCTCCCACATTTTTTCACATTTTCTCTCTCCTAGGTTCGACCCATGCACTGTAAAAGCCAGATTTGGCTCATTTTTCAAAGGGGAACACTTTTTTACACAGCAAGCTTCTGTTTTCACTTTCAACAAGTGATTTTTGCAAGTATCAGACCTTCCAGGGATTGTAACAGGTTTTTCTACCTCTTTGGTGTTGGAATACAAGGATTTTGATGTTGAAAATCACAATGCAGGCTCTGTGAATGCTTTCAGTCCTTTGTATGTGTTGTTTGATTCATTTCAAACCCTTGTTTACAGCTTATCAACTTGTGCATGATGTTTTATGTTGCAATTTCTGATTTGTGTCAATTTGCATGAGTAAGAAGTGCTCACCACTCCTTTGGTGTATCACCCTTATTAGTTTAGTTTTAATTTTTACATTTCGTATCCCTGTCTCCTTGCAAATTAAGATAAAATTAGGATCCGAACCTCTACAAATGCAAATAATAGATCTAATCGGAGGAGTTTGAGGAACCAGCCTCTAATCTAGAGATTCCTCTCGATCTTGCAAGTCCCACACTTGGAGAGAGGTTTCAATGTTGTGTAATCACACTGGATGCCCTAAACATCAACTTAGAACCTTGATTTGCATATAGGGGTGCTACTGATTTGCAACAATAGTTAATGAATGGGGTTTTAATGGAATTATGACCCAATTTTGGTGTCTACATTTACCTCTTTTGTCACGTAACTTGTATTGGTAAGTGATGTTGAAAAAAATAGGAAGTGGTTGCCCTAAATATAGGTGAGAGTGGGGTTTCCCTAAGCATGGGTAGAGTGATTCGCCATCAAACTAGGAGATGATGAATTGTGAGACGGAATCATTGAGTGGTTTGATAAATGGGTGAGTTATGAAAGTGAAGGTAGGTGAGTTGTAAGTAAGGATATGAGAACTTTGGGTACTAAGTAAGAGTCAAATTAGGTAATAGGTAATAGGAAAGGGTCATATCAAGTAATGGGTAATGATAATCAAACTTATGCACACGGTACTAGGTTGAAGAGTTTGCAAAATCTACATCATCCAAGGTAGATAAATTTATCCAAACAAGAGTGAAGTGATTCAGGTATGGAAACATAATTTAGGTTAGGTTTAGGAATGCTTAGGTATGATCCGATACACAAAAGGTTTGGTTGGGATAAAATAACACGACAATAGGCAAGGTAGGGTCATTAGGGTAAACAACACGAGTAACGAAATTACAAGGTATAGTGAGTACACAAGTTCAAAGGTCACAAAAGTGGTTCAAGTCAAGGTATATAGGTCATGACATGGGTAAGGCCGAGGTATAGGTAAAATAACAAGTCCTTAAATGTAATTAAGGAAATGTATGGGTAATTTAGGCTTGTGGGTAGGGTGCAATGGGTGTTGGTAATGTCAAAAGGTATTTGGAAGTAATGAGTTTTGTTCAAAATGGGAAAAAGGGGTTTAAATGGTAATGACAGGGAACTAATTCCGGTAATAAGGTTAATGATATTGGTTTGGTATGACCAACACCAATCATGTCAAGTTAGGGTTATAAGGTAGAAATTCTATATTTTATGAAATCATTGTTGTCTTTTGACTTTGAGAAAATGGAAAAGCTTATTTACTTGTGAATTTTTCTTGGAGAAAAAGACAAGGAATTCTACTTGGCTGAGGTAGAGATTACTAAGTGGTGAGAGGATCCAGGTAGAAGGGTCCACGAGAGCGGTTAGATACATGTGATTGGTGGAGAGATTCAAGGTAGATTTTGGCATGGCATAGGTGGGAGAGGGTTCAAGTGGATCACTAGAGTAGCGGCCGATAGTCCACCACATAAGGGACATCATGACAAGGTAGGGGGTGTTCTCTAATTTATTATTTGCTAAAATTTTGGTTAAAATGAAGAAATTGGGGTGGGGTTTTCATTTTGAAATGTGGGTTAAAAGTGGGTAAAATTAATATGGGGAAGCTTAAATGTAAGATAAATGAGATGATAAATGAATATAAGGTAAATTGGGGTACATTGGGGTAGGTGTAAGGGAAAATTTTGGTTAATATTAGGTGGAATGGGTTATGGGGGATGGGATTCATTTTTTTGGGGTTTCCGCATGGGCCTATTACCGATGTTGTTCAAGGATTGGCCGACATTGGTCGATGTTTACCGGCATTGGTCCTTCCTTAGGTGACCGAAATCGGTAAAGGGAATGATGACAAATCATGGGAAAACTTGTGACGGTCAAAGAGAATGGTGTCGGTTAGGGTTAAAGAAAAATAGGGGTAAAAAAGGCTAGTTTAGAAAGAAAAATAGGTGGGAAGGGGTATATGAAGAGTGTATGTAGGGGGATGAGGGTAAAATGTGAGTTTTGCAGGACAAGATAGGTAAGTAGGTTCAATAATGTTAAGACAATGGGTGATGATTAGAAAGGGTAATAGGATTTTAGGTGAATTAGGTAAATGGAGTAGGCATGATTGATGTGGTTGGGTATGGGTTAGTGGATAACATGTAATTTTGGGGTAGGAAAGTCTAGAAACCCGAGCCATTTTTAGTAGGGAAGAATTCACAAGTTGTTATGAGACCTATGGCACCACCGTAGATGATTCCTATGGTGAGATTTAGGGATTCCCTTAATGAGGCTGAGTACTATCAAGATCACATGAAGACTTTCGGGATAGATGTCTTGTCTTATGTTGAGTATAAAGAAGAGTAGGAAGCGAGTGAGAGGAATTGGTCCCATACTCATAGCGCTAAAAGCATAAGGGGCCGATTGAGCCTAGAGACAGGGGTTAGGTTAAGGCTACGAGTTTACGGAGGCTATTCCTAGGTGAGGGTCATGCGGAGATTATATCAAGACCCATGGACGGTGGAGAGATAGTGGTAGGGTGCCATCTTCTGAGGAGAGGAGGAGACAAATGATATAGGTATGGATATCAGTTGGGGTGATGATTAGTCACCGGATATGATCAAAGTATTACTTTTTTATATATACCGGTCGAAGTGCTAATGATAGTGACGTTGTACACGATATTTTGGGATTTTGATTTTTATACTGGCCTATGTGCCAAATATAGTGAGGATGTATCTGAGTGATTTTGATACTTGTATTTATTTGTATTTGTCTACATATGTATTGATACACAGACTTGCTCATTTATATGTATGATGATACTTATTATATGGATGATGTATCTATGTTTTTAATTTCCATTATCATTATGTATTGATGGATACTAGGTGAATTAGGCATGATTGAGTCTAGGTCATTTAGGAATGGTTGAGTTTAGGTCATGTAGGCATGATGGAGTCTAGTATAGAAATGGTGGAGTCAGGTATAGGCATGTTTTGGTCATGCGACTTAGGCATGATGGAGCCATTTTTAGGCATGGTGTAGTCAAGGTCATGTAGGCATGATAGAGTTAGGTTAGTTAGGCATGATAGAGTTATGTTTATGTGTTTTATTTAATTTCCATGTTATTGGTATGCTTATGGTGTGAACTTGCAAACATTTGATATTATGAAAATGTGAAATTATTAATGTATGATATCATGTTCTAAGAAATAATTAGGTAAACATCTTTATCTACTTGTATGTTTTTTAATTTACAATTAGTATATAAGATTGAAACTAACTAAGGTAGAGTGTGAATAGAAAAATGAGGGGAAAATTGGTTAGGGTAAAAGATGGTCGATCGTAACCTCCGAGGTCCCCATGCCCTAAATGTTCTGCCTACACATCCCG
Source organism: Taxus wallichiana var. yunnanensis (assembly GCA_018340775.1). Classification (NCBI taxonomy): domain Eukaryota; kingdom Viridiplantae; phylum Streptophyta; class Pinopsida; order Cupressales; family Taxaceae; genus Taxus; species Taxus wallichiana. The sequence goes on from CM031237.1 coordinate 166,639,727, forward strand.
GGAAAAAGGGGCCTCAAAGTTGATGTAGTTCTCACATGAGCTAGGGAAGAATATGAAGAGATAAAGGGACAGTTGGTAGGTTTTAGGCATGATTGAGTCTAGGTAAGTTAGGCATGGTTGAGTTTAGGTCGATTAGACATGGTGATGTTGGTAAATGAGGAATTTTTAACATGAGGGTTTCAATGGTCTAGTCCTATATAGGAGAATCAACAAGTAATGAAGAAGGTGAAGGGTAAGAAGTGACTAAAAGAGCCACCTAATTGGCAAGAACCATAACAAATCTATCATACCAAAGATTGGATTATGAAATTAAGACCCTAAAGTTATTTCCTAATGGACTATTCTAAGGTTGATGAATGTCACATGATAAAAAAATGTTGCATTTACAGCACATCCCTTGAGTGGGCATAAAATTAGGGTAAAAAGGTGATGAGGTGAAAAAAACTAGGTTTAGCACAACCTAGTGTGAGACATCATGCCTATTTGGCAAGAGACCCAAGATCAAAATAGTCAAGTCCATGATGAAAAGGTTATCTTTTGTTTTTTGCTTTTTATTTTATTTTGTTTTGATAGAATGAAGTATATGTGGGATGATTAGATTTTCTCCTTGAGGTCTTAATGAAGCTGATAGATGTAAGAATCTTCAAAATATTTTTATTTTATTTTTTACAAGAATAGTCTTCTTATTATGATAGACTATGTACAATATGGCTAGCTTGTTATAGTTGTCTTCGAGGGAGCTAGTCTATTTATAACATCGAGATAAAAAGCGTAGATGTCCTTTTTGAGGGAGTCATCTTTTTGCTGGAAGTTTGACTCAAGGAGTTGAATCCCATTTTACTTTGGAAATTGTTTTGATTTTGAATTTTAGGTCATGGAAAAGACTATAAAGGCCGAAGGCTCTTGTGTTGTAGACAAAACCATAACATACAGAGGCTAACTATGAAAGATAGGGTGTAAGTGATGAATGACCATGGATTCCATCTTTGAAAAATGAAAAGTATCCATGAGAATCATGCCATGAGTAGAGCCATGATAATCATATTGAAGACAAGGTTGAAAGGTAATGGTAATCACATGATCTTGGTTTAGTCGTTGATCCTTAAAATAAGTAAAATGGAAGGTGAACGGTGCTCAAGGGATGAGTGTTTAATATACAAGAGGTGATATAAATCTTAATTCAACAATAGAATGGTCAAAGATGCAAGGCATTGAGGGGATTAGGTTTGGGTTTACCTTTAAGACAAATGATAAGCACATCCATAGGTATGAGTAATGATATAAGGTCCAAGCCAATTAGAAAAAATTTTCCCCGTTTATTTTTTCCTCTTTTGTTACATGTTGATTTTCCTTCAAGATGAGGTCACCATCTTAGAAGGTTTAATTTTGGACACATTTATCATAGGCATGTTTGATACGTTTTTGGTAGATTTGGAGAGATGGTCAAGAGCATTGAGATAACATTCATCTAATAACTCAAGTTGTGCCAAATGGTCTTGGAAAAATTCATCATCATTGAGCATCTCTTTAAGTGAGATATGAAGAGATGGAATTTGGACTTCAAGAGGTAGAACAACCTTTGTATCGTAGACTAGAGAGAAAGGCATGGCAGTATTTGAGGTATGAATACTAGTGCGATAAGCCCATAAGGCAAAAGGAATGTGTGTATGCCAATCCTTTCCAGTATCATCAACTACTTTCATAAGAATTTTGTTTAAGGTTTTGTTGGTTGATTCTGCTTGGCCATTTGTTTGAGGGTAATAGGTGAAGAAAAAATGAGTTGAATGCCAAAGGCATCACAAAACTTCCACATGGTTTTTTTTTGACTACTTTCCATTATCATGATGAGACATGAGGAACACCAAATGAAAAAAATGAGGTGATGGTTACGAAATTCACATATTTTCTTGAATTTTGTTGAAATAAAAGGTATGGCTTCTACCCATCTAGTGTAGTATTCAAGTAGTGTAATAATCCATTGATGGCACTTTGAAGAATGGGGATTGATCTCTCCGACAAGATCCAAACCCAATATCAATAAAGGCCAAAGGTCTCGTGTGACTTGTAAGGCATGACTAGGCATGTGATGAAGATTAGCATGTTGTTAGAACTTCACACAATGTTTGACATAATCACAAAATCATGGTTTAAGGTTGGAAAATAATATCCTAGGTGGAGAATGTGTTTAGTGATAACTAAACCACTGAAGTGACCTCCACAAATTCCATCGTGAACTTCCTTGATGGTGTAGGGAATTTCAAAAATTGTAAGGCATCATAAGAGGATACCATCAAAGCCACATTTATAAAGAAGACCACCCATGATGACATAGCGAGAGACACTTTTGAGAAAGGCTCATTGTCCATTATGAGTAAGGTCTAGAGGTAGAATGGAAAGGGAAAGGTAGTCAACAAATATTTATACCAAAGGTCACGTGGGTCAAGGTCAATGGTTATGACAAGGTTGATGTCTCAAAATAGATACCAAGGTGATTTGAGCCTTTGTACTTTGACAAATATTTTCGAGTCGGAGGGCGAAGTGAGTATTTGAGAAGAAAGACATGCCATGGTGTCTCACAAATTTATTAGTGGAACATGGAGTGGTTTGAAGTTCATAATGGTCAAAGGTAGTCAAAAGTATGTCAACATGATGTTTGTACTTTTGAAGTATTTCATTACGACACTGGTATATACCATTGACTTGATTTACAACCAATTGAGAGTCACCAAAGATATTAATTGATTTAATGTCTAAGGTGATGGCGGTTTGAAGGCCTAATACAAGTGCTTCATATTTGGTGATATTGTTAGTACATTCAAAATCTAGTTTGAAAGATAATGGCATAGGCTCACCATCAAGAGGAATGAGGATAACTCTAGCACCACCCCCACACTGTTGACATTTGGAACCATCAAAGAATAAGGTCATCGGTAAATGGTATCATCCAAAGAGAGGGTAGATGGATTCATCTGGGAAATCAAAGTTAGAGGGAATCTCCGAGAGGGTGCGTGTCTCTAAATCAGTGATGGTTTGGCCTTTGATATATTTTTGATGAGTGAATTTGAGGTCTAGGTCTGCAAGAAGCATGAGCCAATGTGCAACACGTTGATGTTGGTAGGGCTTGGTGTACATGTAATGTAAGGGGTCTAGTATTGGTGACAAAAAGGTTTTTGGTTAAGTAGGTAATGGCAAATTTTTAGGTGATAAAAAAAACTAAGGCTAAGTAGATTTTTTCGGCATGGGTGTATCTAGGTTTTATAGTCCAAAAGTATATGACTTATATAATAAACTTGCTCCCTGTGTTTCTCATCACAATGAGTGAGCATGACACCCAAGGAATGATCAATAGCATAAAATGTAAAGGTAAAATGGTTGTCATCCTTAGGAGGAATGAGTACAGTGTGGTTGGAGGAGGTATTGTTTTAAGGCCTCAAAGGCTTTGTGCATTCATCATCCCATTTGAAGGAGACATCCTTTTGAGGAGATGATGAAATGGGTGGAAGTGGTCGAAAAGCTATGAAATAAAATGACAAATAGATTGTAAACTTTCCTTGAAAACTACAAGTTGGTGAAGGTTAGTAGGTGGAGGCATTTCAGAATAGCCTTGATTTTAGTGGGATATAACTTCTATGCCACACAAAGAAATGATAAAACCAAGGATTTTCCCGAGAGAACAATGAAGACACACTTCTTAGGTTGAAGGTGAACACAATACTTGATGAGATGGTCAAAGATGACCTTAAGGACTATAAGGTGTTCAACTTGATGTTTGGATTTGGCAAGAAGGTCATCTACGTAATCTTCCAATATGTGATGCATGATGTCATGAAAGATATAATCATAGCCCATTGATATGTAGCACCAACATTTTTAAGGCCAAAGGGCATGACTCAATAGTAGAAGGTCCCCCCAAGGAGTGATGAAGGTGGTTTTGTTGATCTTCTGGGTGAGTAATATTTGGTTATAACCCAAGAAACCATCCATGAGTGATAACATCTCATGGCCAATGGTAAGATCAACTAGTTGGTCAATACTAGGTAGAGGAAAGTCATCTTTAGGGAAAGCTAAGTTAAGGTCATGGAAATCCATGCAAATGTGGAGTCCCCTTCACTTTTGTGACATGAATGATGTTAGAGATCCATTGGGGATAATCAATGGGTAGGATGAAGGAAACCGAAAGAAGGTGCTGAAGTTCTTCTTTGACAAGAAGGGCAATGCGAGGATGCATTTTTCATAACTTCTATTTTATAGGTTTGGCTTCAAGAATAGTTACAATATTATGGACCACAATGTTTGGGTCAATACTGGGCATATCAATGCATAGGACCAAGAAAAATCATTGTTATGATCTCGAGGAATGAGGTAAAATTTCATGTTCAACAACATCTAAAGATTGGCCTATCTTTAGAATGTGTGGGTCATCCTGAGTGTTAATATTGATTTCATGGTCAATTCATTTAACATGGTTTGTGTCTCAAAAGGTAATGACCGGTGAATATAAGAATCTTCCGCACCAAGGTAGGTGAGAATAGACTCATCATCCTGACATTAAATGATGTTAATAGAAGGTGTATCATCATCGATCATGTTAGGATACAAGAAGGGAAGAGAAGAGGGAGCCTCACCATCACGTTGATAAGTTAGAGGTCCCAGGAAATGGTGTTCACAAAAAAAAAAAGTTAGGAGGAATGGATTATGGATCCATAGACTCCATAGGTGAAGGTGGTGAAGTTGGTAGATGGGTGAGAAGGTTTGTCATCCTCAATGAGTTCAACATGATATTTCTTGGAAGATGGTTCGGAAAATCCAATACCACTATGGTCACTATGTTTACGTGTGGTGCATAGGATGATAGTATGGCAGCCATGTTTGTAGAAGCCAAAATCAAAGCCCTTCCATGCACAACGATGGAGGAAAGTGTGGGAAAAAGTGGTGGTTGTGAGAGATTGAAGGTCAGAAGAAAATGGTCACATTTGGGAAGGTGGCTCGAGAGAGTAGGTAGAAGTATCAAGTCCCCATATGTTAAGTTGGTACGAAGGTGGGGAGGACCATAAGGGAAAACCTCACCTATGTGGTGATCATAGTGAGGATGTTGGTGAAGGTTACCATACTCTTGAGGAGTAAGGAATGTGTCGATGTTGTATAGGAAATACTCCCCTAGAGTGAGACATTGAAAAACACTTCTAAGGGATCGGTAGTTGGTATATGGGTAGTGGGAATAGATGAATCACTAGGTGATTGGGAAGAAGAAGCATTGGTTGGTTGAGAAGTAGATGGGTTAGCGGATGAGTCAGCTGTGTGAGGGTGCATGGTGGAAATGGGAATAAAGGAGGTAGGTGTGGGAGAAAGGTAGCAGCAACATTAGTGGATGGGGCTATGGGTGAAGGAGAAGTGGCAACGATGGTAGATGCCTTAACTAGTACAAGGACATCATTAGGTCGATACAACATGTTATAGGTTTTGAATGGTGAAGGGTCAAATGGATGGTATAGTTATGTCCTTCATGTTCAAATTTTACACAACGATGTAAGGTTGAAGGAACACAACCCATGACATGGATCCAAGGTCACCAAGCAACAAGTTGTACTAGAATTCCCCCTCTAAGACATAGAACAATTCTAGAATGGTATAGGGGGCCCACACAAACATGGAGGATGATGGTGCCGAGAGTGGAAGTGATGGCATCATTAAATGAACATAACATAACTAGGTTATTATGCATGTAATTTTAAGGGATGCATTTGATTATACGTGTGGGAGGAGATGATGTTGATGCTGACACCACCATCGATCATAACATGTCAATGCATATATTATCAATATAAATGGAGATGAAAAGGGTGGGATCAAGATCATCTGATTGAGAGGTATAATCTCATCATCAGAGAAACTGAGGGTGGCTACTTGGTGAGTAGTGGTAGGTGTAGAGGAAGGGGATGAATTGGTGAGAGAGGCCACATGGTGAGGGGTGATAATGGAGGCCATAGGCATGTGGGTCATTAGGTAAAACCTTAATGGATTGCGAACCTCCATGAGGGCCTGTCGATGGGATTCAAATTTTGGATGAGGTCATGTATAAAGACATTTTTAGAGGGGATTGGTGCAATTGTTTTATCATTATACGATGGGTGACCCCATTAGAAATAGGATATGTGGGTCCCTAATGGTGATTTTTGGTGTGGTGCGAGATGGTATGTTGGGCACAAGATTAGTGGATGGGCTAGTTTCTTTCTCCTTTCCTTTGTCTTTTTGGGCATGAGTGGCAACTTGGATCATGTTAATCTGAGGAAGAGAGGTGGATGGAGAAGGTGTGTCAAGAAAAGTATAATGACATGATGGACAAAAACCTAGTGTGGGGTAAGAACCTTGAAAATGAGTAGGGTGCACTGGAATTTTGGTGGGGTTTTGGCTAGCTCTCTTATATGGACCATATTGATCTCAAATTTTGGAGGTGGATAAAAGGGTTGTGGAGGTGGTGATGTAGGTCACTGAATAGGTAGTGGGTGAGGATGTGTGGTGATAGGTGGAGGTGGAACTAGGTCCTCATCTAAAAGATCATCATCATCAAAGTTTTGTTCAGAGGAAAAAGTTAGAGAAGAATGGTTTTTAGAGCCTTACAATTTTCTACATCATGTCCTGACACATGATGGTAGGCACAAATTTTAGTATCATCAAACCCTTTTGGTTTGGGTTTGAGTGGGTCGTAAGGTCTAAGGGGTGGCAATGTGATGACGGAGGTCTCTAAAAGGTTAGCTAGAATGTTGGCATAAGACCCTACCAATGGATCACAATGTGAAGTGAGTGTGGGTCTTGATTGAAGTGTGGGTGATTGTGATGTGTGAGGTACTATAGAGGTGGAATTGAGGTGGGATAGGTTTGACCACCGGTTTGGTAGGTGGTATTATTTTAGGCTTGGGTTGTACCTTCTTGGGTAAAGGCATAGTAGATGAACTAGTGATAGAAGGTGTTGTAGGCTTAACTACCTCTTTGGAGGGTAGTGGGTTTTTCAATTTGGTTGCACCTTCCTAGGTAAAGGTGAGGAAGGAGTACATGATGTGGAAGGGAAAAAGATGGTGGTAGAGGATGAGTTAGCCAAGGTGATAAAGGAGGTGCGGTGAAGGTTTTGGGTAGGGAAAGGTGGAAGGTATGGGTTGAAGAGAAGGAAATCTCATAGGTACTGATGTTTTACACTATAAGTGGTGGGGTATAGGTGGTAAGAAAGATGTGGGTAATGGAAAAGGTGTATGCTATGCTAGTAGGTTGGGTGTAATAAAGGATTTTGATGAAGAGGTGGGCTGCTACACTTTTGATTTTCCTTGGATAGGTCATTTTTGGCCAAGGTCGATGGGTGAGGCCCTAGGATAGAATGGAAGGGGTGAAGGTGACAAAGGCATAGTGGGTGAAATTGGTGTATGCATGGCCTAGAAGGTTGGGTCTTCCTTTTAGGTGGAGGAATGGTTTTTGCACAGTTTGGGAAGATGTGGCTAAATCCAATTTGATAGAGGATGAACTAGACTTGATGTCGGCATGACACCCAATGTGGTAATGGGTCTAGATGTGGGGGAGGTGTAGGTGCAGTAGGTTCTTAGGCATAGGAACAGTTTAGTTGTTGGTAAAGGTTTGGATGTAGGTGAGGGTGATGAAGAAGAGGTTGTTTCAATAGGCATGGTCATGGTTGATTGGTTTCTTGAAATACCTTTGATAGATCGTGGAGGTATCCACAGAGTGACATTTGCATTTGGGTTGAAAAGGGTAGCTGAAGGCGTCCCCAAAGCATGGAATTATCAACATAATCCAAGTGGTCATCAGGCGTGAAAATGACAACACCTTTGTAAGAGAGATGACATTTGGCTTAGTAGCAATCCCTATAAAATATGTCTGTGAGATAGGGAATCGGTTGGCTTCGGACTCTATGGGTAAGAGAGCCGAGAGTAGATCAATGAGATCCTAGAATGCTAATGGGGAATTATCCCCAATAGGAAGTGGCATGCATGTTAAAAGGATCCCCATGGGTAGGGAGAGATGTCAGGGGATGAGGTAGGTTCCTCTTTGGGTGGGGGAGAAAGGGGATGACTCTCTCATGGGTAGGAGAGTTAATACCATAGGTTGTTCATTAGGTTGAGGTGGGTGGTGAAACTGGCATCATCGGGTTGTGGACTCCTCCATGGGTGAAGGGGAGATGAAGGGGACTCCTCTATGGGTGAAGGAGTAGATGAAGTAGGCTCCTCCATGGGTAAAGGAGCTCGTAAGATGGAGGGAAGGGAGGAAATTGAGGAAGGGATGGTATGAAGTCAAAAAACAACATGGACCTTCATGAACATTACTGTCATTAGTTAAAGGTTTCCACTTTGTTAGATGATGGGTATGATTAGGGAATGGTTTCTTGAAGATATGCAAGTTTTGATTTGTCAGGGTGCATTTGGGTTGTCCAGATGAGATCTCCATTATCTAACATTTCTGGACAATGTTCTTGAAGGTTATACAATTACCATCACTATGGCCTTTTACGTGATGATAGTTACAATAGTCATGTTCCTTGTACCATGCAGCATAGGATGAGTAGGGTCAAAACTAGTATGTGGTTTTATGGGTGGAAGAGAAATGGCTCTAGCTTTAAGAAGTTTTTCTAATACTAAAGAATAAGGCTCCCGATTGGAGTGTATTTTCATTTCTCTCACCTAAACTGGAAAGTTTGAATGGGAGAAAGGTTGGAAGAAGGTTTTGATTGATTAGATGGGTGAGATGGGCCAAATTTTAAAACTACCACATTGGAAGATCCTTTTACTTTTGAATAATTTTTTTTGGGTTTTGAAGAGGAAGAAGCATCATTTGATTTAAATGCAGCATTTTTGTTATGCAATTGAATTTTCTTCTTCTATGGCAAAATTTCAAGTTTTTTCCCAGGTGAAATGCTTCATCAAAGGTACGAAAGGTTTGGACTACTTAGAATTGGTGAGATGTGCTTGGCACAAGCTCTGAGTGAACAACTCTATAAGCTCGGTTTGAGGTAACTGGAATGTTAAGTCTGGTTGATGAGGCTTTGCCAACGAGTGAAAAAATCTGTGATAGACTCATCGTCATATTTTTTTGTTGAGTAAAAGTCGGTCATGGTGACCTTCTTGATGATATTGATTGAAAAATGGTCCAGAAGGCTTGAGCCACTTGGTTAAATGAGTAAATGGAATGTTGAGGTAAACCACTATACCAATCTAACACGTGGGTCCTATTAAGGACATGGGGGAATGTTACAAGAGGAGAAGTCATCATGAGCGATAAGATGACACCCATGTTTGAAAGACCACCAGAAGTGTTGTTTGGGTCCTCTTTACTATTGAACCGATTAATTTGGGAATTTCCCAATGCACAAGGTATGGGAGAATGGGAATAGATGGATGAATGGGGTCTCATTGTAGATTTCATCGTAGGTTAAGGAGTTATGAGAGCTAGAAACTGATGCTTCTAATGTTTACATATTTTCCATCATCATTTTAATAAGGTCGTTGGTAGGTTGTGATGATTGAGCACCCCTGCAATATAAGGAGGTTGATGATGAATGTATGATGTGGATGGAATCCCAGTATATGGTGCTGCCTAGTACGGGAAATGCATGGGGGGAATAGATGCAAGTGGAGAATATCCCGACTAGGCATGATATGAGATTGGGGGTTATTGGTGATATGTGTAAGTAGGTGGGGTAGATGTAGTGATCCTTGTAGTGATTGGAGGTAAAGATTATGGGATGGAGAGGATGATGTTTTGGAATGGGGTATGGGTTGTCGACACCATGGGTGGTTGTGATGCAATAGGTATATATGAGGTGGCGGGTGTAGATGGGGCTATGCTCAAGGTGGCTAATGAAGGAATGGTTGACACCATGGGTGCAATTGACATCAAAATTGTGATGACGATGTTGTAGGTGCCATAGGTATTGATGATGTGGGGTCAAGTTGGGATACTATGGGTAGTAAGGTGGAAGAAGGTAAATGTCGAGTAGTGTGCTAGCTAACAATGCGTAAGTGGGGCAAGGGTAGGAGGAATGGACACAAGCATGGATATACCAACTGTCCTGATGAATCCCAAGTAGAGGAATGGGCGAGATAATGTTGTAAGGCAACGAGGTTTTGGTCAAGGAGTCTTGCAAACTCCTCATCACCGGTACTAATGATAATGGGTTGAGTAGGATCCATAGGTGATAGGATGGAAGGTGGGATGGGCTAGGTGGGAGCGGTGAAGGCTTGCATGGAATACAAGGGTGTTGGCTTGACTACGAGTCAAAACCATGTGAGTTGGCATGTAGGCTTGGTAATCTATTCTCTATAAATGACACAAAAAATAGAAGAAATGAAGAAAAATAGGTTTTAGGAGGTGAAATAGTCATTGGTTTTAATTAAAAATTAAAACATAGAAACCGATAGGTTAGGTTAACCGATGATGGTGAGATGGTAACCAATGATGGTCAAGGTGACTAATACCGGTTACTATGGGAAATCAAAATTTTTGCAAATGAGGTAATAACTGATGAAAATGAAATAAAAACTAGATTTTACAGTGATTTTAAAGGTCTAGAGGTATGATGATGTGTCTGAAGACTTAAAAATAACAAAAATGTGGTGAATGTTGTTTTTGGTGAAATGAACAAAAAATATGGAAACTGAGAATTCTTAGGTAAATTGATGATGGTCATATGAAAACCGATGATGGTCATTGACCGACGCCGATCACTGTGAAATTTGAAAAGATGGAAGAATTTGATTTTTGTGACTTAGATTAGATAAACTATCAACCTAGAAACTAAGTATGATAGTAATGGACCCTAACACACCCAGAAAAATTCAGAATACACCAACTATAATTGTGGGGTGTGAAAGGAAGAAATAAAATGAAGAACGTGACCTCACAACTCAAAAAAAACTCAAGAAAAAGCTAAGAAAAACATGAAATCCTATGAGTGAATTTTATGTTTTAGCTTATGCTATTTTAGACTGACTTGTGAATAGAAACATAGTTTTTGGTTGGAAAGAGGGTATCCTATGAAGAGGCAAGATCTAAGGATGGTTTCAGGTTATGTTTTGGTGGGGGTGGTCCTTTCTTTGAGATAATGACTATACAGAGAGAAACTAGTTGGGCACCCACTATCAATCCTCTGATCATGTGATCATTGAATAACTTCTTCCAGGTAAGGTGTTAGTTTAAGAAGATGTGTGATTTTATTTTTGTGCAGTTTTAAAAAAGAGAGAAGAGAATGTGCTCTATGATTCAATTATGTCAACCATCAGTTGGCATGAATTCCATTGTATAGGTTTCCCTCTTTTAATGTGAGCTAAAAATGAAAACATAGAAATATAAGATAGAATTGTTTTAAAACCCAAATTGAAATGTGATATTCAATGTAAAAAAACAGTGGATAGGAAAGGATATGACTTTCACTAATGTAAATGCAAGAAAATAAATAAGGATTCATTTTAGTCCCAAAATACAAATGTCACTGAGACAAGTAGAAGAAAGAGAAGATTCCAGGGAGAGAATTTAATGTTAACTTCTTTTGAAAATAAACAAAACATACAATGGTTCCCTAAGAATGAATAAATGCAAGTAACCCTGATGGGTCCCACCAGGAATGCAAAATGTTTCACTAGATTCTTAGAAAATTAATGAAATAGATAAGGGTAGTAGGCCAAGGAGAAATACTTGTTTGTAATGTCGGTTAAAATTCATGTGTGCGTTTCTGATTTCCTGATCCAAGTTGATCTGCGAGATCCCTTTTGGCTAGGAGGAACTACTTGTAAATGTAAAACAATACCACTAGATAGAGTTAAACAAAAAATGAGTGGATTGCCTAGTGAAAGCTAGATCCAAGAAGCATGATGCTTCCTAAATAGGTTGTCAATCCACTTTTTATATAACAATATTAATGTTATTTAAAATATACATGAAATAACGATCCTATTGGAATTGAACAATTTAGGTATCTCATACAAAACAATAAGAAAGGTTAGGTAAAAAGGTGATTAAGGATAAAAATAGATAAGGTGATTGGTTGGTGTTTCATCTGGAGGTCTAGTATAGGTCCGTAAAGATTAATAAATGGTTATGGGCTATTGGGAAGTGGGTATTAGCTCACTTAGGTCTAAGGTGTATTACCAAACAAAGTAACTGATGTCGGTTATATTACGATGCCGTTAGGAAAATGACCATTTTCAGGCTTGGCTAATCTCATGTCAATAGGGGGACTTAGATGAAATTTCTTAAAATTGGTTTTCAGACTCCCTGTGATTGCACAGAGGTTGGAAATGGTGAGGGTGAGGTCGTAAAATGGTCTTGAAGACTCAGGGATGATTAGAAGAGGGTAAAAATAGGTGAAAGGGATAGGTATGGTAAGGTGATAGGTTGGTGGGAGGAAGGAAGTGTACGTCATGGAGAAAGATAAATTACTGAGATGAATAATAAATATTACTGAAAGAAACATAGATAAATGAAGAGGTGTTAGGTACTTACTAAAAAGTAGATTTGGAGAACGTAGGTGATGAGGATGGTGATGGCAAAGATCTAGAGAGAAGAGTCATTGTATATACATGTCATGGCGAGTTTGAATCTTCATCCTTCTATGTGAATCCGTGATCGTAAAGAGATGATGAAAGACAAATGGTTGTAGTGCTCTCCATGTGTTTTCTTTTACATGTGTGCTTTAGAAATTTGATTTCTCCAAGTCTCTATTCATATGAGATCCTAAATCAATGACCAACCTAGGAAAAGTCTTTTTGAATGAAATCTATTTAACCTAACCAAACGGTTAGGTGACCACACGTTGATGATGAATATAATCGGCATCGGATAAGGTGAGAATATCTAGGTTGGTAAAAATAGCTAGATTGTTGCTATTTTTTGCATGATCTCCAACCTTCTTCCGAGTCATAAGTGATGGATCATTGAAAGATAAGTAGGAGTCCTTTTAATTTTTTTAATAGGAGTTAATTCTAGGTTTAGACTAAGTCGTATTTGGTTAATATAAGCCTAGACTTGGTCTTAGGTCATTAATGAGGTTTGAGTGGGTAATTTGAGTGAGGTGGCTAGGGTAAGGTGGTTTAGTGAGGATATTAAATAATTTAATTAAGATAATTAATTCAATTAACATGTGCACTAGGGGATATGAATGGGTAGGATATGGTTAGTTTAATGAATGCGGTTTTAATGGAAGTATGACCCAATTTCAAAGGTGTCTACAAACTCGTTGGGAGTGGGGTCAACTTATTTTTTTTGCATCCTTTGACTTGGAATATTTCTAGGAATATTAATCGGAGCCCTCGAGCTAAGTTATCATTTTGTAAATATTATATAATTGTTGTAACTTTGAAAATCAAGCCTTCAATACCACAACCAATGGAAACATGGAAGAAAAAAATTACTATTTTGTTCCTCGACTGAAAAAGAGGATTTACACCCTAAACACAAGGTTTTCAATTGCATTCATCATGACTATATCTTCAAATACACGTTTTTATATGAGAAAACTAGTCAGACTAAAATTCATTAAGGAAAACACTAGATAAGAGGGTGAGATCAAATCGAGCACTAACACCAACTATGAATTGGGATGGGAACCCCCATGGGTGCCACAAGAACCATAAAAAAACATACAATAGACCATGTGCCAAAATTGATTAGGCTATGGAGTCATTCAAAGTACACACTAGGTCATACAACATCAACACACTTCTAAAAAAAAATTGAGAAACTGAGGCAACTGGTCACTATATACAAGGAAAACAAAAATGGAAACAAAGACAAAAATAAAAAGGCACAAAAAAATAAAAGGACTATACACTGTACATTGATTCATAACTTGTTTGAATCAATTCAAGACGTGTTTCAAATTCCTATCATTAACAGGAAATTCAAGCAAATCGCTATCTGGGTCCTTAAGGAAAAAGGTATGCTCTCAAATTATTATGTCAATGGAATAAGGACTCATCCATAAAGCATCAAATTTTCCATGTTTCCCCTTATCCTCATGCCTGTTATCCCACAATAAGACAAGGTCTCCAACACTAAAAGTCTTGACAGTTACCTTTTTATTAAACAATTTCTTGAGTTTCTCTTTGAACCTTAGATGTCTTTGGTGAGACTCCCTTCTTTCTTCATCCAAATCAACTATCTAATTAATCCTTGCTTCATAGGGATTAAAATTTTCATCCTAAAGCTGTCATATGAACTAATAAGAAGATAAATGAATATGCAGAGGTAGAAGATCTTGGACTCCATAAACTAATTCAAATGGACTCTTTACAATGTCTCTTTTAGAAGTGATTCTATCTTCCCATAAGGAAAATTACAACCGCTCATCCCATTTCCTTCTATTAACCTCATATGTTCTTCTAATTATCTTAAGAAAATTCTTATTGCTTGATTTAGTTTGACTGTTCCCGAGGGTTGTAATTGGATGCATATGTCAAATTTATCCCATATTCTTGGCACATAGCTACTAATGCCTTATCTTGAAATCTCACAGCATTATCAACAACTATTTTTACAAGTATTCCAAACCTACAAATTATATGATTCAGGAAAAAATCAATGACAATTTTATGAGTTACCTTTTAGTGGGGATAGCTTCAACCCATTTGGTAAAATAATCAGTGGCCACCAATATCTATTTTTTCCTTACACTTGAGGGATCTGATATCTCTCCAATAAAATCCATGCCCAATTGTTTAAAGGGAGATTCTATTGACACTTGCTTGTAGGGGTAGAGCACCAAAGATTTCATTCTTCTTGATAACCTCTAACAACTATCACATTTTCTAACCAACAAGGTTGCATCTTTGAAAAGTGGGCCACCAAAGAACCTGCCCTTAAGATCTTGTGAGCAATCACTCTTCAAAAAAGTGACCTCCACATACTCCCCCATGGAATTCTGAAATAAGTTTGGGAGCTTCTTCCTCTATGATGCATCTCAAAAGAACCCTTCAGATTCTTCCAAGCCAACCCATAATCAATTATGATATATTTTTGGGAGGCTGGTTTAAGTGTCCTTCTATAATTTTTATCTAAGTATCTTGGACACTCTAAATTCCTAAGGTATAATATTACGTCCTTATACCATGTGGAGTTGATTAATTTCTCATGGACATCCTTATTTCCTTCCTCACCATTTACTTCCATCACTTGTAGGTTACTTTCAACCATCAACTTAATAAGACCTAGAACTCTTATTAGCTTAGTGGTTTGTATATCCATGTCATACTCTTACAGATTGTTCACCCAATGACATCTCTTGCTATAAATTTCCATCTCTGATAAAATATCTTTGACCATAGTGTGGGGAACATAGCTACAATTTTAGTTACTGTTACTAAGGCAAAATCCTTCTTCTCCATGATGGTATACTTTAATTCAGCTCCCTGCAATGCTTTACTAAAAAAGAAATGGGCCTTTCATTTCCTTCTTCATCCTTTTACAATAGTACAAATGTAATAGTGTTTTTAGATGCAAAGGAGAATATCTGAAAATCCTTCTTGTAATTAGGGGCTACCAATATTGGAGCATTTTTCAATGCTTCTTTAATTCCAATGAAATATTGAGAGCTCCTTCCTCCCATTTGATAATATGGTCCTTATTTAACATGCTTGTAATGGGGATAGTCATTTCATCAAAATTAGAAATGAATCTCCTAATGAAATTTATTTGACCAAAGAAGGACTGGATCCCTTTCTTATTTTTTGGGACAGAACTTTACCAATTGCTTCCACCCTTTCAGGATCAATCATGACCCCTTATTTTGACATAATGTGCCCCAACAAATTTTCCTTTTGAACCCCAAAATGGAACTTTTTAGGATTCAATGAGATGTCATATTCTCTACACCTCATCAACATATTCTCCACATGTTCCAAGTGATCACTCCTCTTCCTAGAAAATATTGTCACATCATCCTAATAAACAACAATAAAATCATTGATATAACCTGAGAATGCAACATCCATGGCTCTTTGAAAAGTATCCCCAACATTCATCAGACCAAATGGAATTCTCACATATACATAGGTACCCCATGGAGTGGTGAAAGTATTTTTGATTCTTTCGATTGTTTTACAACCACCTGGTTATACCCTAAGAATCCATCTAATGTGGACAACAATTCAGACCTAGTGACCAATTGTAACATGTTATCCATATTAGGCAATGGATAGTTATCTTTAATTGAGGCTTTATTCAAATTCCTAAAATCCACACACAACCTTATGTCTCCATTTTTTTCTTATTGGCACTAAGTTTTCCACCCATGAAGAATATCTTATTGGCTATATTATCCCTCAATCCCTTAACTTTTTTAGTTCTTTTCACATTTTGAGGGAGAGACATGGAGTAATTGGCTTGTGATTTTTCCTAAATGGTTTAGTATTAGGTTCTAAAGGTATTTCATGCTGAAATAGATCCTCCCTATATGCTTTCAGTTAAAGTCGACTGTGTTAAGTAGTCTTGGTACTTCTTCAACAACTCAAAATAGGACTACTTTTCCTCCTTACTCAAATTATTTCCTAGCCATAGTTTTCTATGTTTTTCTCTAGTCCCCAAATTATATTCTATAACATCTATTAAAGTAGAGATATGTCTATGAACTACCCTGTCAAAATTATCAAAATTAGACTCTAAAGAAACCAACCCGCTTTGAATGGTGTTGGTTTTAAATAAATGATGCCTTTTCCAAATAAGGTTTCCTTACCATCAAAAATAGAAACCATTGGTTCCCAATCCATGCATTGATTGGTGAATTATCCTTCATTCTATAAAAACCTCTGAACCTAGGCATCATCATCAAATACTTTCTAATGTTTCACATTATTAGGGATAGATGGTCTTGACAATACTTCAATATCATAATCACAATAGGGAGAAACAATGCAGTTTTCAAACCTATAACCACGAACTCTCAACCTATTTGTTGCAAGATTCTAGGTTATGTCATGATACAATATGTTGAAGGAGTCAAATATTTCAATAAAATCCCACATTGCATGCTTATATTATTTCATCCTTTGATTCTTTGTAGCATACATTTTTCTAACTAGTTTGACCACCAAATATGAGTCTCCTTTAACAAATATGTCCTTGATACCATGTGATCCGAAAACGGGTGTTTTATTTTTTCCACTTTTAAATGCTTTCAAGGATCTTCAATTTTAATCAACTTAAAAGGATTGTATACTTCCAAAAACTTATCAAAATATGATTTAGGACTGAATTTAAACTGAAATTAAGTTTGTAATTTACTCAAAATTTCACTGTTTGATCGAAGCCCCAAAAATCATTGTTTCTTGATTTTAATTGATTTTTCAATTTTATCAATTACTGATTATAGTTGCATCCATATTCATATTTTAAATTTAACTTACTTGCAAATATCAGAAACTGAAAATAAAATCAGAACACAACACCCAAATTGTTTATGAGGTTCGAATTCCTACGTCCCCGGGTTCGTGGTGAACCGATCCATTAATAATGTTAAAAATGTAAATACAATAACATTTACATTAACCAATAATGAATCAAAAACCTGCAAAACTATGTTTCAGACCTTCGAATGAAGTTAATGGAGCTCACCTATGTCCTTCACTTCTGGTCCACTTGGAGCGTGTCTCCTTTGTTCTACACTTTTTGTAACTTTAACAACAAATATATCTGTCACAAAAGCTCCAAATCAGATAAATGATAACACCATCATGATCAACTCAAATTTTGAGAAATTTTCATATATAACTCGAGATCTAGAAGTGTGTGGAAGTGCCTCAAAATTTAAGTTTCCTCCAAGTACCCTATTTCTCGCTATATACACGGACTTGACACCCTCCTTTTACAAAACACAATAATCTCATTTTATATTTTTAGAGCTCCATGGGTGTAGCATTCGGGTGCTTATACTTTTACACTAGTGACCCAGGTTCAATCCCCTTAAGTGCACTTGGTTATTCCCATTTGGGAATTAATCCCATATTTGCGCTGAGGGGATATGTTTCATTTAAATAAAAGGGTTTTGTGCATATTTTATTAGCTTAAGAGCCATTTTAGTAGGTGCATTGGTTAGCTAGCCCATGGAATGGATAAATTGGGGTGAGTTGGTTTAGCATTATAAGTATGGTCATGTGGAAGGATAATGTAGGGTGGAGAGATAAGGTTTGAATAAAATGTGTGGCACTTAGCATATAAGGCGTGGCAAATACATGAAATGTGTGGGAGATAATATCTTAAGTGGTCAATATGGAGATAAATCATGACTGGTAGATGTGGAATCATATAGGCCTCGAGCTAGGTGGAAATAATACCAAGTAGAGTTAATAGCAAACTCGGTCAATTCCAAAACATTGCAGCTTGAAATAACATAGTAACATGGTGAATAATTACAAATGTAATATCAAATTCGACCATATAATACTATGATATTCAAAATGAACTATGACAATTAAGACCACCTGTCAATCCTTAATTGGAAAATTGAACACGTGGTGGCTTGAGGACCCACCACGTCGGTGATGATATAATCGTCCTCACGCGGACAGGCTCCCTTCCGTTATAAAAGTTGAGCCTCTTGTTTTGGCCCGATTTTATGTGTGTCGAAGACCGGAGGTTGAAAACAACTCAAACAACCTTCATTTTTCCCTTTTTTCCTTTTTCCACGTGTCACCTTGCCATTGGTCCACTTGTTGACCTATTGACCAAAGTTGACTTCCCTGTTGACTGAACTTTGACCGGACATAACTTGAGCTCAGAGTGTCCGTTTTTCACATTCTTATAGTCGTCGGAAAGCTCTCTAAAGGCTCTATTGAAATGGCATGGTTTAGGAAGTTTAGGGAAATTTTAACACTAAAAATATCCCCTGATCACTCCTCCCCATTGAGAAGGCTTTTTGTCCACAAAAAGTTGTTTATCAACCCACAAATAATGTTATCTCTTCCTGCATTGGACAAACACATACAAAAACACAAGATAACATTATAGGTTAATTAAATGCAAATAGTTGATTAGCTAGTCACATAACTGATAAGATAATAACACCCAATTAAGCTAGTGTTCAACTGAAACGTTGCAACCCTATCAACTCTGCACACAACTGTGAACTGTCATACCCCACTGTAATGCCATCACAAATAATTGACCAGATAATAACACCCATTCTATTACGGAAAGATAGTGTTCAACTGTCACTTTGTGATATGGCTGATTACTTAAATTACAATTTCATAACATAGATCAATATACCAGACATCTAAACTACCCATAATTAGGCTAGTGCCCACTGTCTATCTGAAACTGTAACAATTGCAAGTATTCACTATCCGAATAAAATAGACTATCAATGCCCAAAAATAGCTATATTTAACAATGAAATCTATGTGAATTTTCCAAAACATTGTATCACCATCACAAATAATAAGTCATATAATAACACCCATCTATAACGGAAGCTAGTGTTTAATCGACACTTTGTGATTATGTTGTTTACAACCGCAAATATTCACTATCCAGAATAATTAAACCATCAACACCCAAAATGGCTATAGTCAAAATCTGAAATCAACGTGAATATGCAAATATTCTATCCATACACCGAATCAGTAAAGGGATAGACTATACACTGTATGCTTACCCAAATTGGTGAACTTCCATAATATGCAAAATGATCACCTAGTGCCTCTACAAACTAGTTTGTTAGTGTAATAAATTTACACCCTAATTGCAACCATGTTTGATAGTTACAAAAATAAGTTTTTCCCAAAATGAGGGCCTTATAAATTAGTGAAAATAATACATGTGGATGCAAATAAGTTTTTTTATTTAT
This sequence comes from Taxus wallichiana var. yunnanensis, assembly GCA_018340775.1. NCBI lineage: Eukaryota > Viridiplantae > Streptophyta > Pinopsida > Cupressales > Taxaceae > Taxus > Taxus wallichiana. The sequence continues at coordinate 166,659,558 of CM031237.1, forward strand.
TACAATATCAAACAGTGCACGAATGGGTCTTATAAGCATCCATAATATTTACACAAATGACAACACTATAAAACTATAAGTTTCAAAATCGACATTCGATGATGCCCATATCCCCGCATATTATTGTCAAAAATGGAATAACCAACCAAAATGTGAGAAAATGAATATGAGTATGATGAACCTATCACTCAAATATTCTTTACAATTGCTTCCAAATTATTTCAAAGCTAAATATAAACACATGATCAAATCCCTAAAACATAGCTTTGAAAATATTTTCATACTATCACAAGTTACTACAATGCAAACATAAATTTGAGGATTTTTTTACCCATCCAATTACTTGGATTTCTCTCGTTTAGGTGGTTTTATTTCCCAGATGCGAATGAGCATTTACATGAGTTAGATCAATAAATTTTGGTTTGACATTATTTTCCATTTTAAAAAATTTCCAATGTTACATTGAAGGAACATACCAACACATCTTAATGTCATTACCATTCTTTTTACAATGGGAACAAAATTTAACTTCCTATTTTTAGGAGCCTTACCCATTTTGTCATTCCCTCAACTCGTCTAGGAAAATGATTCGTTTGTTTAGGAGAGGTAACCTTTTTCCATTTCTCATCTTACCATGGAGAGATTGGTCTTTAGCACATGCCTAATAATTCAAAAAAGGAATTAAATTCTTAACCATTGTTTTCCTCTTTGAACAATATGTTGCAGAATGATTAGTACCTTCAAAAACGTGCAAGTAAACGTATACTGCTACCAAAACTATATTTTTAAATTAAAAGAGAGTGTTTTATAAGTTTTAGGGTTTAATTTCCCTTAGTGCTATTTTTAATGTAAGTGGGAGGAGGTGGAATTTCATTACCTCATTTACCTACTTTTTTACACCTTTCATTGTTCCTCCTGATGGCGAAATCTTGTAATTCTAGAGGTGTAGATCCTTGGCTATTAGAATCTTGTCTTCCTTTAGCTTCTTTGGAACTTTCTCTAATTTCCATTTGCCCACTAGAATAACCCAAACCTGTAAACCAAGGTTGATCCTCTACCTGTATGGGATTAGCATCACCTTGTTCATTTTTACCAAGGCATTTTTTGTTATATCCCATTTTAACGATTAGCTTAGAACCAATTCCCTTAGTGTGTTTTTCAAACTGACCCAAAGGAATTTTGAAACTGAATGAGAAGAAGAATTAAAATGTGAACAACTTACAATGCATTCTATGATAGTACTTCGCATCTCGATTTGGAAGGAATTTCCTTCATGTGTTCACCTTGTTGTAGCTTTGCCAAGACAAAGATCCTTGGTTCGTATTTCTTCCGGAAACTCTTTAACAAAGCCCATCAACTTATTTCTTTGTGCAAGCATCTCATTGACATACTCCTCTTTCTTAGTTATAGAGGATTGTGGCTCATATTTTAACCACACTATTTCCTCTTCCAAGGAATAAAAATTAGCTCTCAAGAAAGAGTTTTCTTCCTAGAGTTGGTGATCAATGGCTTCAAGCTCATCCAATTGCTCTTGTTTGCTAATTATCTCCTTTCCCACAAATTGACGACATATTGTCAATGGCACTCATCTTCTCTTCCATTGTTGTTAATTGATTACATTAAGCTAATTAATTAAGTTGCCTATCCAACACATACCCTAATTAACGACCTTTCGTTAATCAACACCTTCTATCTAGTCTAATTAATTATTATTAATTAATTAGCCTCCCTTCTCATTAAATCAATAAATCTCTATTTAATTGGTTTAATCCCTTCCTAATGGTCTAAATCACACTAAAATCCATCTAAAATCTTATAAAAGCTTGCACATGTATTTATTAATCATCTTGATTAATTAATGCACCCCCTTTATCCACATGAGCCACTTGAGGACAAAATAAACCCTCCTAAAGCTAACTCAACCCCATCTAAACCCCCCTTATCCATAACTAACTCTACATCTCCATTATCCCACATTCATGAGGATGTGTTGAATCCTTTATCCTTTGGGCTATATAAAGAGCCCTCCTCCTACTTCTACACCTACACCTAATTCCCTTGAGAAAGCAAAGGAAAGCACATAGTCTTGCACTAAAAGCCTTTTGCCATTCTCAAGCCCCTCCATCATCCATCTTGAAGAGCTAAGCCTCACACCCAAGCATCCATGAAGGATCAAAGCAAGCAATATTGTTGATTGCCATTGGACTACATAGGTCCACTTGATTTAATTAGGCAATTAGAAGAATAGAGTTCTTGATTTGCATTATGCTTGATTTCATTATTTCAAAGTTATGATGCTAATGTAGGCCTTGTTCATTTCTTCATCTTGATGGTACTTTCTTCTTGTTTCTAGCTAGGTTAGGGAACTATTTTAGGTGGTAGTTTCTTGCTTTCAATCTAACCTAGGAAAAGAATAAGTGTACACATTTGGCACGCCCGGTGGGACCCTTAGTCCCATGGCATTTTAGTTTAAGTTTCATTGTTTTGGCTAACTTTTTGATATGCACATGTAGTAATTAATGTCCATTTTTTAGAATTTTTTCTCATTTAATATGTGTAACTTCATGTTCATAGCCTTAATTTTAATGGGTTATTGCCATTCTTAAGCTAACTTGTCAAAATTTTGAGATATTGTGAAGTTTTCATGTTTTTTTGCATACTTTTTTGTTGTAGCTCAGCACATGCATGATTTTAGGGGCACAGGCACTATTTTCATGGCATAGGCATGATTTTTCAAGGCACACACATCTCTCTGGTGGCAGGTGACCTTTGTTAAAACCTTCATTCTATCTGCGACCTTGATGAATGCACACTAACCCTAGCGCATGCACCCTAACTAACCAAGCGTAGTGTACACTAACCTGGGTGCACACATCATTTCATACTATACCTTCACTACATTCTAAACCTATCAGATCGGCACACATGCCCTAACCAGGGTGCACATGCAGTTTTAGTGGCATAGGTATATTTTTCTAGTAATGCGGTTATTCTGTCTATTTTTCTCAGAGTAGCACATATGTTGTTTTCATGGCACACACACCTCTCGGATGGCGCAGAACTTTAATAATCTAAAAATTCCACAAAGTGGCGTAGGTATTATTTTAGGGGCACAGGCACTATTTTTGTGGCACACACATCTCTCTGGTGGCACAGGTACACTGTGCTGAAAACAACCTTTGGTGGTGCGTATACACCAACCCACGCATAGGCACTCAAAAAGGGGCACAGCATCCTTTTGCATTTTTTGAAATTAAAGTGTTGATGTGCTAACATTCTTGTAGGTTTATCTAATCATATATTTGTCTTTGTAGGTTGTTTTTACATGTTTGTATTTGATTAGGTGATATTTTGCATTGTTTACTTATAGGAATATGGATCGCGTATGCTCTTCCCTCGCGTCCCTTGGGGTGATCTTGGGAATCAAAAATGATTCTTAAGTCCTTTTAAATGCTTTGAGATTGCTAAGAGTATTTGATTTGGAATTGGTTAAATTGACATTGTTGAATTAAAGTGTTGTTCCATTTGGTTATCTTTTGGGATTTGTGAGGACATCACGTATGCTCTTCTCTTGCATCCTTGGACGATCTGGAGAATCAGAAATGATGCCTTCTATTTTTATGGAAAACTACTAATCATCATCATACAAGACCAAAACGCTTGTCAAAGAACGAAGGAATCAAAACAAAAGTCAGAAAACTACTAATACAGTTGTTATACAGGTTGCCAAACAGTGTTCAAGCAAACCACATCTAATTAAAAAAGATAAAAAGAAACAACATATTCAAAACACTATATTATAGGTTTCAGAAAAGGGTACGTCCCTCTCCGCTCAACTGGAACATAACCCCTTTGGCATAACGCCTTAAGCTACAACAATGGGGGTGGTTCCAGGAACCCCAAAGTAGTCCACGCAAGAGGGAACCTTGTGGATGAAATGGGAAGTGCTCCGCACTACCTATCTGACTAGTAAATCCTTTGTGAGATAGAGTTACAAGTTGTCCCTACGTGACCCTTTTAAGTACACATTTGGATGCATTTATTTCCCATTGTGCTTGAAGGGGGAAAAGTTGAGATACTCCCAAACTAGTCATTGTGAATTTTTGGGTAAATCATCCCACTCGTGGATAATCTTTGTAGCACCTAGGATGAGAGAACCACCTAGGAAGATATACTTTGGCTAGGAGCCCACTTTGACCATTCTAAAATAGTGTTGAGTTGTGAACCATATTTTCATTGTGAAACGTGTGACGCATTACTTTCACCTAGTTTTTACTTGCCTTAGGGAGGCGAAACTCTCGAAGTGAAGCCAACATTTTTCATCCTTTTTTGATTTTTTTCCTTCACATTCTTTTGACACTTTGTTGATCAAAAGAAGGGTGACTACCTTTGTGTTACCAATCAACTGTTTCTCTCACTTTTATGTCCGTTTACGCCCATCCATGTTTATGGCTAGGTTAGTTAAATGTCTAAAGTGTGTGGAGGCATTTTCACGTCATTAGTAGCCATTGTGATCTTGATACCCATGTCAAGATCATCATTGTAGTTAGGCATGGTTCATCACCATGGACTTCCTTAGAAGAGTTAGCTTGTTTGTATCGTATCACTACAATTTCATATTTACGTCTTGTTTCTTGTAAACTCGACATAAATACCTATATTGTAAGGTTACGTTGCACACATTTTTAACTATTCCTAGCTATACTTTGAGCTTTTTAGTTTGGTTCTATTATTACCTCGATTTCAAAGAGTGCTAGGTGTTACCATTTGTGCGTGTTATATCAATAACACCTTGATATCAATACTTCACTTTCTTGCAAAGTGGGTTAACATATCTTGGTGATATTGTTGTGTCATTCACAAATTGTAATTGGCACTTTTTGAGATATAGGTCTTAATCAAGTTTGAGCTCGCTCATCATATATCTTGGTTGGGAGGTCGCATTGACTTCATGTATTTACTTACGTTTTGTTCATCTCCTTGAACTTGGCATAAGTGAAAACATCTTGTTAAACATCTTGCGACGTGAAACTACTCTTTGAAACGTAGTCTAGGAGGTACTTCATTTAAACAGGTTTTAATACCAAACACTTGTATCACTGGTGATTTATCACTCTATCACATTGGTATTCTCACATTGTTGACTTATTCATACTCTTAACAAATACATCTTACATTTCACTTAGGGGTGATCACTAAGCTTTAAACACATTTACAACTTACCCTAGTGAAACTATCACAAAAACATGGCTCCTAAAACATGTCTAGGGTTAAAGAAATAGACATATGAGGAACAACAAGTGCAAGCTTGGGAAACCTCTAACAGACAAGGGTCAAACCCCTTCATTGGACATGACCTAGGACCACTATTTTTTAGAAAAGGAAACAAAAGAGATGGTCGATCATAGTGGAAATGAATTAGAATCACCACATGCAGACTTTGATTTTGACCCCACTCTACTAGACGAATTTCTTCTTAGAAACAAAGATAGAGTGTTGGCATGGGTCATGGAATTAGGGGCCAAATTTCCCACCGAGAATGAAACAATACTACCTGTGAATAACGCTACTGAGGAAGAATGTCCCCTTATCAATATGGAAGATATTTTAACACACGACAAGCTTCTACCTCTTACGTAGAAAATGATAAAGTGGTCGGGCATAGAATACCCTTTATCAAAGTGCCATGAAGAAACAAGATAGAACATGAGACAGGGTGAAGAACCTCCACAATACGAGGAGGAGGAACCTTTAGAAGAAGAAGCCACAAACCAACAAAAACAAATCAGTAACCTAAGCCAACAACTTGCTTTGCTTACTTCCCATGTATAGAAAGATGCAAACAAAAACGTTCAAAAGTTGAGGCCTAAGGTTAAAATCAATGAACTCCATCGAGAAAACCAAGGAGAAGAAGACACAGGGTACCATCATGTTTACATCCCTGCTTCTCCCACTAAAGAACAATTTCTCACACAAGAAGTGCAGTCCATGAAAGTGACACTTGCAGCTTACAAGAGAGCAATATAGGGAGCATCAGGAAATATCAATACGAAGAATTATGCCCCTATCCTTTTGACAAGACAATGACCCTTCAACCCTTTCCAAAGAAATTTGATATGCCAAAGTTTGAAAATACAAAGGAAAAGGAGACCCAAGGGATCATGTTAAATATTTTTACATGGCATGTCAAGAGGTGTCTTATAGTGATAATTACCTCATCAGAATTTTTCCCAAGAGTCTCGGAGGTCAAGCATTGGAGTGGTTTACACGCTTACCATGAGGATCAATTTTCACCTGGCTAGAATTGGTAGAAAGATTCATGCGTCACTTCTCATATAACATAGAGAGTGATGTCACCATGGTAGACTTGTGTGGGGCCAAGCAATGCCCAAATGAGACCTTCACTAGCTTCCTCCAATGGTGGAGAGGGATAGCTAGTCACTTCCCTTGTGCTTTCCCTGAAAAGTAGCTGGTTAGTATTTTCGTTCCCAATCTCAACCTGGATATAGCTTTCCACCTCCAAATGCATTGTGTTTCATACTTTTGAGGAGGTTATCGAGAAAGGGATTCAGATAGAAAAGGATCTCATTGCCAAAGGCACCCTCAAAACCCAATCTAAAGACAACCAAAGTGTCAAACCCATGGAAAATGAAGATCTTTAACAAAAACAAAAATGTGGTGGGAGATGGAATCACTGATTCCAAACATGTTCAAATGGTCCAAACTGGTCAACCTTTTAAACTAACCAAGGGCCCAATTCAACCACCACCAAAGTGAAGAACATTCACCTCTCTCAATGAACCATTGTCAGTCATACTAAAATAGTTGGATGCGGCCCACATGATGACCTATCCTACAACACAACCATTTGACGACAATGCTCCTAAACCTTCATGGTATAAGGAGCATGAATATTGTGAAATGCATCACGTTAAAGGACATAAGATAGAAAATGTCTCATGGCTTCACCATTATATTCAGGACCTCATTGACAATGGGGAGATAGAGGTGGATAACCCTGAAAAACACAAACACCTAATGAGAAAATGGGGATTTATAAAGAACCATTCCCCAAGCATGATAAGTCAGAAAAGACAAAGCCGGATCGGGGAGAGTCATCCCAAACCTATAAAGCCACAAATTACTTGTATACCAAAAGAGATAATAATCATTATGATTCACTTATCATATGTATTCACTCTCCCTGACCATGTCAATACCATCCGGATCAAGGGAAAGGATTGCACTTTGCAGGTAATAAGGCGTGCCCACCTCGTGATTCCGGAACCCTCTCCATTGACCCCAAAACCGGTAAATATAACCTTTTAGAACAACTTGAGAAGATGTCTGACTAAGATTTTGATCTTAGATCTTCTCAAGATATCCAATGTGCATAAGGACATTCTGTACCAAACTCTTCAGGGGTCGGGAGTGCCTTTAGAAGTCAATCCTACACACCTTCAAGCCATGGTGGAAAACATCACACCAAGTGAGCATCTCACTTTCAACCATAGGGAGATCCCTACCGAGAATCCTACACATAATCTTCCCTTATACATTGAGGTAGTTGTCACCCAGGAAAATCAAATGGGTGCTTGTGGATAACGATCTGGGTTGAACATCTAGCACGCTTAAGTTGGTCAAACAATTGGGACATACAGAGGAAGATCTTGAGTCCCATATTATCACTATCACCACATACGACAACACGGAAAGGGAATCAACAGGACCATCACGCTACCCATGGAGGTGGGTCCCACTTGTCATCAGACAAAGTTTCACGTCCTAGACTTGGAACTTCCATATAACATGCTTCTAGGCCGACCATGGATTCATGCCATGCAGGCCGTGCCATCAACATTTCATCAATGCATCAAGTTGAAGCATGAGGGACATACGGTTATGATACTAGGAGATTCAGAGCCCTTTTCTCATTGTAGAGCTCTCAATAGCTTTGCACGAAAGGGTACATACGCATGTCCCTCCACAGATATAGTTGTCCCTCTCCAGTTTGAGGCCATGGAATCCTAAGTAGATTCGATTCTCTTAGTTCTTGCGCTCATGGGGTGTCTACTTCAACATCTCCATTTGATTCATGGGAGATGAAAATTTTGGAATATGGCTATGGGGAGTATAATGTACAACAAGCGCTCTTGGTTTCTGACCTCTCTTTGTCACCCAAGACTAGAGGTCGACCCAACTACCACTTTAGGAGACCTAGAGAGGAACACACTATTGGGTCATTCCTACCTGGAGGCTTGTTAGCTGAGGAAAATTACTTGATCCACCTACTACTTGGGTCCCTGAGGACACTCAGCCATCCTGTTATCAAACCCCAGAATATGAAAAATCTAGTAAATGATGTACTCCATGGGCTACAAAGGCCTAGGATGTGGGAGGAATGAACAAGGACAAAGAGAACCAATCCCTCTTCCACATTTCAAAATAGAAAGATACGGCATTGGGATTCACCCTTATGGAGCACACCCCAATGATCAAGATGTGACTTGTTCTGAGCGTGAGGATAGCTTCGACTATCTAGACAGTGATATGGATTCCCATTGTAGCCAATATGAGGATCTGGCCTCCACAAACCTTTTCATGAATAACGTTGTCCTAACCTAACCCCACATGAACCAACCCTTGACCTTGTATACCCTTCCCTTGTTGAATGGGACCAACAATGTCACGTGCCACTAGATTTATTCAGAATGATGAGGCTATTGCAGAGTTCATGGGCATAAGGGATACAATTCCCATTGGAGATCACAAGAAGGGTTTCTTTATCGACTTAGATACCTGCGCCTACTTCGGCGAGGAGGCTGAACTTCGTGGTCAGAAAAATTTAAAGAAAAGCGAGGGAAAAAGTTCTAAAGAAAAGCCTCAGGCAAAATCAAGTCCAAGTCACATAGTGAAAACCTCTTTGAGGCACTGGCTGACAAATAAATAAGAAAATAAAAGGACAAACAAATTGACCATGCCAAGAATGAAAATCTCATAGAGACATCCTTAGATGACGATATCAACCTTCCTCCTGATCCTGTGTATGGAGGATTTATCAAAATTGCTAGTCGAAGAAACCATTGATGTCAATATTGGTACAGAAGAGGATCCCAAGATTGTAAAATTGGGGGCATCACTCTCAGCTAGAGAACAAAAGACGTTCACTATGTTGCTGCGAGAGTTTATTGATGTGTTTGCATGGTCTTACAAGGACATGCCTGGCTTGGATCCAACTTTGGTCATGCACAACCTAGTTGTGCATATAGATGCCAAGCCTATCAAACAAAATCTCTAAAAGATGCACCCAAGAGTGGCCTTGTTGGTTAAAGAAGAGTTGGAAAGATTGCTTAGCTAGCAGGATTCATTAGACCAATTGATTATTCTGAATGGATATCGAACATTGTTCCTATCCAGAAGAAACCTATCGGTATCCGAATCTACATGGATTTTAGGGACATCAATAAAGCTTTCCCTAAAGATGATTTTCATTGCCCAACATTGATATGATTGTTGACTCAACAACAGGGTACGAAATGCTATCACTCATGGATGGATTTTTGGGTTATAATCAAATTAAGATCACCGAGAGGACCAACACAAAATAGCTTTTACAACTCCTTGGGGCACCTTCTACTATCAAGTGATGCCATTTGGCCTTAAGAATGTAGGAGCTACCTATCAATGGGCCATGATAGTGATTTTTCATGACATGATTCATGATATCATGGAAGACTACGTAGATGACATCCTGGGAAAGTCCAAAACAAGAGAGGATCATCCTATCATTTTACGGTGTATCTTTGAATGCCTACGTGAATACAAAGTCAAGCTAAATCCAAAGAAGTGTGTCTTCGGTGTGCTATCCGGGAAACTATTGGGCTTCATTGTGTCAAGATGAGGTATTGAGGTAGACCCTGCTAAAGTGTCTGCTATCACTGAAATGCCTCCACTTGAGAATATCAAGCAACTACGCAGCTTACAGGGAAAATTCAAGCCATTCACCACTTCATCTCCCAGCTTGTAGATAAATGTCACTCATTCACCCATTTTCTTAAAAAGGACGTCACTTTCCTCTGGGGACCCAAGAAAAACAAGCCTTTTCTTTGCTTAAATAGTACCTGGCTAATCCACCTGTCCTCATGCCTCCCACTCCAGGAGAACCACTTTTGCTCTATATTTCCACTACACAATTTTTATTGGTGCACTGCTCACCCAATATGACCTTAGCCATAAGGAGAAAGTGGTGTACTATCTGAGTCACACCCTCATCACCTATGAGCTTAATTATCCTCAGATTGAAAAGGCTTGCTTGGCCGTTGTTTTTACCTTTCAAAAACTTCACCATTACCTGCTAAATACTAAGACCAAGCTCATATCCAAGGTCGACCCACTCAAGTATTTTTTGTCCAAACCCACCCTCACAGGTAGAATGGCTAATTGGATCATTCTACTCAGTGAGTTTGACATAGAATTTGTCCATCAAAAATCAATTAAAGGACAAGTACTTGCAGACTAGCTAGCGGAAGCACCTTTGCAAAGCACATGGAACCTTTGAGTCTAGATCTAGCCAGATGCCTCCTTTCTCTACATTGAAGAATCTATCATATGGTAGATACATTTTGATGGATCATTTACGTTTCATGGTTCAGGTGCAGGAGTAGTCCTTATTACTCCTTCTGGCGATCCTATACCATAGGATTTTCACCGGCCTTCCCTTGCACAAACAACATTACAGAATATGAAGCACTCATTGCAAGGATGAAGCTAGCCATCAAGTGGAATGTTCATCATGTTAAGGTTGTAGGTGATTCAGTAATTAATCATTAAAAGTTAATGATGAATATAAGGTTAAGGATGACAAGCTCATACCTTACAAAAAGTTAGTGGAAACTCTAAAGGAGTATTTTGTGCACATTACCTTTGAGCAAATCCCAAGAGTGCATAATAGATCAATGGATGCCATGGCAATGGTGGGGTCTATGCTTTGTATTCCACCAGGGAATAATGATATGCCATTTTCATAGAAAATCTATGCCAGCCCACGTATGACATGACATGCCAAATCTTGCCTGGCTTGTGAGGTTGTTGGTCCCCATTCCCCATGGTATGAACCCATTTTCACCTATCTTAAGGACAACACATTCCCTCCCAATATCTCCCATTCTAAAAGTAAAGCCTAATTTTCCAGATAGCCCATTACACCCTTTTAGGAGGTACACTTTATCATCGTGGCTATGATGGGAATCTATTACGTTGTCTAGATGTGACGGAGTCAATCCAGTAATCAAAGAAGTGCACGAAGGGGTATGTGGAGCACATACAAATGGAATGGTCTTAGCTAAGAAACTATTGAGAGTAGGTTACTATTGGCCTACCATGGAAACTGATTATTGTAATTATGTTAGAAAATGTGTGCTTTGCCAAAAGTATGGAAATTTCATCCATGCTCCATCATAACCATTACAACCAATCACTACCCCATGGCCATTCTCCAAGTGGGGACTTGATCTAATAGGAAAACTTACTCCTACCTCATCTGATGGTCATACACATATCATCACAGCTACACAAAATACTTTACAAAATGGGTGGAGGTTGTCCCTTTAACCTATGTCATAGGAGCACATATTTCTAAATTCATCATGAATCACATTATTTACCAATATGGTATTCCCGCAGCCATTATTATAGATAATGGGAAGTCATTTAAAAAAAAACTATGAAAGGTCTTTGCCAATGATTCCAAATCAGATTAAAATGGTCCACACCATATTACCCTCAGGGTAATGGACAAGTCGAGGCAACAAACAAGACTTTAGTAAGGATAATGGAGAAGATGGTTAGCAAAATAGGTCAAAACTGGCACCTACAAATCCATCCAGCCCTTTGGGCTTACCGAACATCCATTCACACTCCTACAGGTGTGACACCATATTCCTTAGTGTTCGGGACATAATCTATCATCCCTTTAGAGATCAAACTTCCATCCCTAAGAATCTCTCTTCGGACTATCTGGATAAGGATGAAGATTATCGAGTGGCAAGACTGGCTGAGTTAGAGCTACTAGATGAGAGGTGCATTCATGCTCTTAATCACCTGAAAGTATATCAACACAGAGTCTCCAGAAACTATAACAAGAGAATCATCCCTCATTAGTTTGAGGTTGGTGATTTAGTCATGAAGGAGAACCAGTTCAACACCAGAGCAGAGTGAGAAAAGAAAGGGAAGTTCAAACCACATTGGTTGGGACCATATGTTATAGTGGACAAGTACACGGGGTATAAGGGCATACAAACTGGCTCACCCCAATGGTGATGAGCTCCAGGAGCCCATGAACGCCATGCATCTTAAGCGGTTCTATGCTTGAACATGGCACAAGGAAGTTAAAAAAATCAAAAATACAAAAAAATCAAAAAAATCAAAAAAAAAAAAAAAAAGAGAAAACAGGTCATCCACTAGTGAAAACCACACAATTGTGGCACTTTGGACAAGTCCTTGGGTGAAAACTGGTTTCCAAGCTCGGGAGGATTCATTGTTCACAAGCATTCTGTATTAGGAGGGTAGTTGTCTTTGGCCTAGACCTAGTTCTACCTTTGAGATTCCTTGTGCACACCATCCTGTCCAGCCTTGATCCGGCTTTTCCTTCTTCTATTCATCTATGAGGGGTATGGTCTTTCATTATTTCCCATCTTACGCTGGGGGAAACTCAACGACTTCACCTTCTTGTTCATAAATGTGTGGCTTCTACCCTTGTATATTCCCCATCTAACATTGGGGGCATCCACGCTTTCTTGGTTACCTACACATAGCTTTGGAAAACTGTTAAAAAACACAAAAACAATAGAAAATTGTTTCAAAAAACACAAAAACAATAGAAAATTGTTTCAGAAAAAAACAAAAAAACAAAAAACAATAGAAAATTGTTTCAAAAAAATAAAAACAATAGAAAATTGTTTCACAAAAAAAAACAAAACAATAGAAAAAACAAAACAATAGAAAATTGTTTTGAAAAAACCTAAACAATAGAAAAATAGTCCATGAAAACATATCTTACAAAAACATTTACTGGCATTGTCTTGTTTCCTTACTTTGCTTGTTGCTTGTATAGTGTTTTGCATTCTTGCTTTTTGGGTTGTTTGTTTGCTTAGGTGTACTTTGTTAGGATTCATCTTTTCTTGCTTAGATTAGATTTATTCTTGCTTGTGCATATTATGGTGTGTTTTTACATGCTAGTAAATCTTGGGAGATCATGATGTAATGTGTTAATTCATTATGTTCTTTCTTGAACATTTGATTGTGTTTGTTACATGTTAATAAAGCATGGTGAATCATGGTATATTGCATTAATTCCTGGTGTTCTTTGTTAGCATTTGGTTGTGTTTCTTGCATGTGCTTTGTTTTTTTATCATTCACATCACATTACCATCATTATCATCACATCTAACATCATCTATACATCATATATAAACAAAAATGCTAAGTTTTACATCATGCATGTATGCTAAGCTAATCATCACATATCGTATCATCAATGGGGGCAAGAGGGGTTGCACATAATAAAAAATCTATCCCCCCACACCAATATCATCATATCATCCCATCTATTGGGCATCAACAAAACATCACATGAGTAATACATTTGATATCATCTATGGATCTATCATCTAACATTCTAAACAAGCACATGTATATACATCAAACATCAGGATAATGTACATGCAAAATGTGAATCTGATAACATCATAACAACATCCATAAGTGTTGAATCAAAAAAATAACATGCATCAATCCAATGCAGGTAAGCATGCCCACTCAAGATACTAAATATGATTCATGTCCCATCATCAATTAGTTCCCCATGAGTTTAAAGACAAAGCAAAAACCATCTATATGCATGTATCAAAAACAAAGAAATACATCATCTCATAACCATGTGTATCTGAGCCAAAACAAGGTAATCCTCATATATATATACATGTGTGTCAAATATACATCTATATCAAAAATGGATACAAATCTGTGCTCTATATCAAAAATGCCTTCAGCTGAGGCATACAAAGGTGATACATCAAAATGTCTATGTACATACATACAATGTCCAGATAAGTACTCAATATAATACATCATCGATACACAATGCCATAAAAAAGGGGCATGTATCTGAAAGAATCAAGCCTTCATCATGAGGCATCATCAAAAATACATGTATAACATAACTGTACATCAAAATCAGCCTTCATAAGAGGCATACATATCAAAAAATATACAATAAAAATGTGGCTCTCAACCACAGCTCTCACCCTCACCAGGGCTCCCAGATCTATCCTCTGGATGATGAAAACTTCGGAGGCTGGGATGGCGTTGGTCTCACTGGATGCTTTGGTAGAGGCTATCTAACTAATCTGGTGGAATGGCTGGATCTCCATGATCGAGAGCCTGATGCACTCGACCCTGATAGCTATGGCAGTGCCACTCACTGCTCTGGCGGCACCACTCATAATATGTAGTCCTATAGAAGAGGGCCTCACCACCAAGCCTGGTGGCATCATGTATCAGATCCACATCTCCAGAGGTGAGCGCTACCAAGGGGCAGTATCTCTCTCACCTGTAACTTGGCCCAAGTCTACCTCGGCTGTCTAGCAGCGGCGTCCTCTCGATCTCTCTCTGTGGTCATCACCTACAGCTCGGCGTGGGCCTAGTCCTCTGTGCTAATAAGGCCTATGAATGCATACACATGATCTCTCTATGCAACAACCATGCACACCTGTGACTGGGACTGATGCAAGAGGCTCAATATCTCTGCCCCCTGTAGTTGTCTCTCGGATCTAGCTCCGCCATGCACTCTGTCATCTCCTAGGCTAGCCTGGGGCCGAGCCTGATCCCTACCCCCGAGAAGTAAAGTCACAATGTGGGCTCGGGCCTCATCATGCTCTGCTATGGCTATCACACACCAGCCTCGAGCCTCGTCTCTCTCCGCTCTAGCCGTGTCTCTCTCTCACTATGAGCTATTATACTGTATACTCTATACTTGTGTTTGCTACTATGCCACTGGGCCGGGAGGCTATGTGTGCCTCAGGGGCTGGTCCCTGAGGTGCTCTAGAAGACTGTCCCTGCTCAAAAACCCTACCTCTGGGTGGCTACATGGCTGCCTGTACTGGGCCCTGTGGCCTCGGTCCCTGTGCCTATGGGGCACCCTGTCCATCATGAGGGATACCATCAAATGGATCCTCTAGGTCTAGCCCCAGTGCCACTACTCTAGCCCTACTCTGCCCCCCCATGCCATACCTCTATGGGTGGGTGAATACCTACTACCCAAGCTACCTCTAGAATAGTGAGACACTAGGGTAATACTGTCACATACCACGCTGCATAATCAGTTGTAGTCCCCGGGTCTCTCACCTATCGTAATGGGTCCCATGCCTGGGGGACCACCTATGTGAAACTAGCCCTAGCTCGGCCACTACAATATATGAGGCCCCATGGTCTACCTCTCTGAAGTCCCCTGCGAGCATGCTAGATATCTGGCTGGGGACCCCTATACTCTACCAAGCTACCACTGGCACCTATCTACATGATACAACTCCATGATATAGCTACGGCTACCAATAAGAAAGTGCTCCACCAAGCACACGCTGAGCTCTGTGGCATCCTCTAGCCACTTGGAAGTGCTTGTATGGACACCAAATGACATCTATCACTGCTAGCTCATCGAACTCCCACCTATATCTAAATAGGCTACCAAGATGGCCACGTACATCTCCGCCAGCTACTACCCAAGCCATGTATGATGGCTCCTCGGGATCTCAAACTCGGAAAGGGCCTACAGGGCACCCGATAGCAATATGATCCCATGACCATATCTATAATAATGATGCTGGCCCCATGGTCTTCTGACCATGGTATGTAATCAGGTGTAAATCCCAGTATAAATGGGCTAGTATACACTACCCCCAACAATATCTCTCACCACTATAAATGCCATGAACCAATGGCAGTAATCCTCTCAGGAATGAAGTCCCTATCTTATCAGTGAGTAGGAACCCACTGATAAGCGCCATGATATAGAGAGGTCCCCGATGCAATGTCGGGTCGAGAGATGCACTCATGTAAAGCTATAGTCATCCCATCATGTGGGATGTCATCAACACCAAATAGAGCACTACGCACTACTCTAATCAGCCCTACATCCGAACTATACTCGATCAATGTACCCATCATGGGCACACGCAAAATCCACCAAACATCCTCAATGGTCACTGTCATCTCTCCTGTGGGCAACCTAAAACACTGACTCTTGCTATGCCATCGCTCAGCTAGCGCAGTCAAAAGGCCGTGATCTAGCACAATAGATGGCATCCAAGCCACGGGGCCAACCCCACTACCTCAAGTAATATCACCATAACTCAATGGTCGCGCCAAATGCATACTACCCTCTAACTCAACAATCCAGGAATGACGCTCCCATGTCTGTAAAACTAGTAGTCATCTCTACAAAATAACACACCACTCATTAGTTTCTAGCATTTCCTCTAAAAATCTATCTCATCTTTTAGGGTTAACCCAAAAATCCTAAAAATTCTTCTAAGTGTCATGTTTTTGACACTTTCCTATCTTTTTTTGCCTGTCTAGGGTACCTTGCCCTTTTTGGCATGTGTGCCACTTTTTGGCACTCCGCACTTGCGTGTGTGTGTTTCCGGTGCAGTGCCCTCTTTTTGGTGCTTGCGCACCCTTTTTGGCATGTGCATCACTAATTGGGTGCCTGCTGCTTGGGGGACACGTGCACTTCCCAATGTGTGTGCACTACCTCTCAATGCCTGCACAATGCTTTTTACATGTGCGCCCCATTCCCACGTGTGCGCATGCATGCACATGTGCTCATGTGTGTGTGTGTGCGCATGTGTGTGTGTGTGATTTGTGTCGCGCATGTATACGCGCATCGACTTGGGCACTGCCTCCCTCAAAAGGATGCCTACACCCCCCAAAATGGTGCACTTACAGTGCTATCCCACACCTATTCCACGCTTTTGCCTACGCATTTTTCTACTCCTAAATGACCTAATTTAAGGCATTAATGACAAAAATTTATGAGCAAGGTTTTGATACTCACAAAGGGGCCATCGTCTGCATGCCGCTGGTACCCCCGGACTGCATCCGCGCGCCTCAAATGGTCTCGTGTGATCACCATGGTTCTCCTTGGGTGTCAGAGCCTCACAGTAAAATTTTCTCAACTACTCAGTAAAAATGAATTGGTCACGATGTTTTTACCTCCCCGGGGGGTATATTAACCTGTTTTTCACCATTCGGAAAGCCGGGAGGCCCATTTCGATCATTGTTTTCTCCTCTGTTCACTGTGGAATAATTATTTTTATTAAATAATTATTTTTCTCTTCTTTTTCACCGTATTGGGGCATTTTTTGCTGTCTAATACCCCTTTCTTCTCCCTCGGGAAATTTTATTGCTCCCTGGTGATTTTTATTCTTCTTCACACTCTCATAAATAATTATTTTTCAAATAATTATTTTTTTCTTAATTTTTCCACTAAACAAGGACATTATTTGTCATTTGTTTCTCCTTTCTTCCACCTAGGGCACTTTCTTTTGCCCCTAGGCCCTTCATTTTCTTCTTCTACTTTCTTCTACTATTCACCATGGTTCGAAAGAAAAAACAAAAAAAACAATATATATATCAAAAATCCAAAAACAAGGCAAAATTTTTTCAAAAAAAAAAATCCTAAAAAGTAAAAAAACCTACAAAAATGGTAACTTGCTTATTACAATTGAAACTTGTGTCTTACACATGGTATTTTCTCCATATCTTGTTGGTTTGTCTCACATCTTCCCCGATTAATATGACTCATGGATCACCGGATTCACAACCATTCACAAAGCTAGTTGCTTGCTTCGTCTGTACTCTGGGGCACTTTTGTTGCCTGGTGTTGTTTTGTTGCACACAAAAATGCTTTTCATGGACCCCGTGTCCATTGTCATTTCCCCTTGCATGTATCCTTTCTCGGGGCATCATTTTTAACCCTTTTCATCAATCATGAACTTGTGGATCTCTTCAACACTGATAACAAAACATTTGTACAACTGTCTTGACTGTTGTTGGGTTGATATGTGCATTCATACTTATTTTCCCTATTACATGAGCTTGTTTCCTTCTCGTATTGCATTGCATTATTTATGTTGCGTGGAGTTGGTACTTTTAGCAATGGAAAATTGTTCGTAGTATGGCTTTTCATGTCATTCTACCTTTTTCGTATGCTTATATTTTTCATAAGGACCGATGATGTAGTTCCTATGGCAATATGATGACATCAAATTTGTTCCAAATAAATAGTGGCTAGAGGCTAAGCTCTTCTCTCCCCTCGTCCATATTTCTTCTACTTCACTTCCCTTTCACCCCTAATTTTCTCTCTCATCAGGGCATCCTGCCTCTTCCCCATTCTTCTACCTATCTCTCATCTTTTTTTCGATCATCGATCGACTTCTTCCATCACCCCATCGAC
This sequence comes from Taxus wallichiana var. yunnanensis, assembly GCA_018340775.1. Classification (NCBI taxonomy): domain Eukaryota; kingdom Viridiplantae; phylum Streptophyta; class Pinopsida; order Cupressales; family Taxaceae; genus Taxus; species Taxus wallichiana. The sequence goes on from CM031237.1 coordinate 166,678,069, forward strand.
ACTCGAGGGGGCATCTCTCCCTCCTACTAATTTTTCTTCTATCCCTTCAAAATTTTCTTCTATCTACTATCTTTGAAGTGGCATCACTTACGCCACCCCAAAGAGGGGCAAATGTAGACACCTATAATTATGCCTAAGCAATTTAAATACTTAAATTGCGCTAATTATCTCCTTTCCTACAAATTGATGACATATTGTCAATAGCGCTCATCTTCTCTTCCATTATCGTTAATTGATTACATTAAGCTAATTAATTAAGTCACCTATCCAACACATACCCTAATTAACAACCTTCGTTAATCAACACCTTCTATCTAGTCTAATTAATTATTATTAATTAATTAGCCTCCCTTCTCATTAAATCAATAAATCTCTATTTAATTGGTTTAATCCCTTCCTAATGGTCTAAATCACACTAAAATCCATCTAAAATCTTATAAAATCTTGCACATGTATTTAATTAATCATCTTGATTAATTAATACACCCCCTTTATCCACATGAGCCACTTGAGGACAAACTAAACCCTCCTAAAGCTAACTCAACCCCATCTAAACCCCCCTTATCCATAACTAACTCTACATCTCCATTTATCCCACATTCATGAGGATGTGTTGAATCCTTTATCCTTTGGGCTATATAAAGAGCCCTCCTCCTACTTCTACACCTACACCTAATTCCCTTGAGAAAGCAAAGGAAAGCACATAGTCTTGCACTAAAATCCTTTTGCCATTCTCAAGCCCCTCCATCATCCATCTTGAAGAGCTAGGCCTCACACCCAAGCATCCATGAAGGATCAAAGCAAGCAATATTGTTGATTGCCATTGGACTACATAGGTCCACTTGATTTAATTAGGCAATTAGAAGAATAGAGTTCTTGATTTGCTTATTCTTGATTTTATTATGTCATTATGTAAGCTTTGTTCATTTCATTATTTTTCTTCTTGTTTCTAAAGGTTATGATGCTTTCAATCTAACCTAGTAAGTGTACACAAAAATCTTTCAAGGATATTCAATTTAAATCAACTTAAAAGGATTGTATACTCCCTAGGTTCGTGATGAACCGATCGATTAATAATGTTAAAAATGTAAATACAATAACATTTACATTAACCAATAATGAATCAAAACTTGGATAATCGTGTTTTAGACCTTCGAAGGACATTAATGGAGCTCACCTATGTCCTTCACCTTCTTGATCCACTTGTAAATCTTGTCTCCCTTTGGTTCTACACCTTTGTGTGAATTTAACAACAAATATCTCAAACACAAAAGCTCCAAATTGGATAAATGATCATGTAATCACGATCATCTCAAAATTTTGAACAATTTTCATATATAACTCAAGATCCGTAAGTGAGTGGAAGTGCCTCAAAATTGCATTTTCCTCCAAGTACTACTATTCTGCTTATACACGTACTTGGCACCCTCCTTTTAGAAAAAGTAATGAGCTCATTTTATATTATTTGGAGCTCCATGGGTGCAGCAGTTGGGCACTTATACTTTTACACCAGCAACCCAAGTTCAATCCTCCTTAAGCACACTTGGTTATTCCCATTTGGGAATTAATCCCATATTTGGCACTTGAGGGGATATGTTTGCATTTAAATAAAAGGGTTTTGTGCATAGTTTATTGGCTTAAGAGACATTTTAGTAGGTTCATTGGTTAGCTAGCCCATGGAATGGATAAATTGGGGTGAGTTGGTTTAGCATTATAAGTATGGCAGTGTGGAAGGATAATTTAGGGTGGAGAGATAAGGTTTGAAAAAAATGCATGGCACTTAACATATAAGGCGTGGCAAATACATGAAATGTGTGGGAGATAATATCTGGTGTTGGTTTTTGGTGGAGATATTCTATGATAGATATCTCTTGTTTGTTTTTTGATCTCTTCTGCTATTTTTTGGATCATTGTATGACTAGATCCTTTCTATTAATATGTTGTTTTATCTGATGAGCCCTCTGAGGTTGGTTGTTTTTCCCTTCTCTGGGTTGTTTCTCCCGCTTCTGGTATCTGGCTTTTGAGCCCTTTTGTATACAGGGTATAGTCCCTTCAAAACTATTTGCCCTTAATAAAAGTATATATATATATATCTTAAGCAGTCAATATGGAGATAAATCATGATTGGTAGATGTGGAATCATATAGGCCTCAAGCTAGGTGGAAATAATACCAAGTAGAGTTAATAAAAACTCAGTCAATTCCAAAACATTGCTGCTTGAAATAACATAGTAACATGGTGAATAATTACAAATGTAATATCAAATTGGACCATATAATACTATGATATTAAAAATTAACTATGACAATTAAGACCACCTACCAATCCTTGATTAGAAAATCAAACATTTGGTGGCTCGCGGAACCACCATGTCAGCGATGATATAATCATCCTCGGGGCAATCGGGCTCCCTTCCCTTATAAAAGTTGAGCCTCTTGTTCTGCCCACTTTACGTGTGTCAAAGACCGGAGATTGAAAACAACTCAAAAACCTTCATTTTCCCCTTTTTCTCCTTTTTCCACGTCTCACCTTGCCATTGGTCCACTTGTTGACCTGTTGACCAAAGTTGACTTCCATGTTGACTGAAATTTGACTGGACATAACTTGAGCTCAAAGTGTTAGTTTTTCACATTCTTAAAGTCGTCGGTAAGCTATCTAAAGTATATATTGCACTAGCATGATTTAGGGAAGTTTAGAGAACTTTTAACACTGAAAAATATCCCCTAATCACCATACCTCCATGAAATCCTTAAACCCAAAATTAATGCCTCATACTTGGCAATTTCGGTTGTGCATTCAAATTTTAGTTTACAAAAAAATTAAAATATCTTGATTTGGAGATACAAGGACAAATCCAACACCATTTCCCAAATTTTATCAAGCTTCTAAACATCGAAGTCCATGGGATACTAACTTGTTCAAGACACTTACTCTTATTAATACCTTATTCCTTAAAATCAATAAGCAAAAAAGTTGTTAACATCTACATCTGCATATAATACTTCATAAGAAGCATTATTAGGATCTTCAATCAGATGCAACATCTTTTCTCACCATACAACTTGACAAGGTTCCCTTCTACTAGTATGGTGGCATATGACATATCCATCTGCACACTTCAACTAACATTGGCATTCCACTTTCTTGACAATGACATACCCCATTTAGCAAGGAAGTCCACAATAACTACATTCATGGTTAAATACTTACTAGGGTAAGCTGCTAATTGTACCACCAAACCTTTGACATACCCAATGATTGGTACTTTTCTTGATTCCATGGAAGTGCACTTTCTAAAGCTAGTTGTTACTTTGATATCCAACTCATTCATAACTTCAAGGGGCATCACATTACATGAAGCTCCTAAATCAAACATGCAATTATGAACAAGCCTGTCATTAATAATCAAAGTAGTATAAAAGGGATCAACATCAAGTTGGGACTCAAAATGGAAGTTCCTAGATATACTTCAGGGGATTCCCCAAAATTTTCAATTTCTACAAAATTTCTAATTCTTCAATAACAGGAGGAATATCAAGATTGTTAACATCTTTTCTCAGGGTCACTACCTCCTCCTTAAATCCCAAGTACTCAAATGCTCTTCTTCTGTGCTCAGGGATCCTAATAAATTCAATGATGGGTATAATGAACCTTGATTTGACTCAAAATTTGAGCCATATAACAGGGGGTATTATTGGGTAAGGTTGTATTAACTTTTAAGAGGTAGGGTAATTGCCTTTTCTTGTGGTATAAGGTTCTTCATGGCTTGGGAGGGTTATTGGTTTTATTAGCATTAGCTAGATTTTGGTTGGAACATCTTGCTTATGGGGATCTTTTGGGATACTAGTGAGTAGGGATTCTTTGGTTTGGGTTGTGGCCTTCAAATTTTAATCCTAATTCTTAGATTATAATCTTTCTCTTGGGCTACCACTGCATTCATTAACAACTATCTATCCTCCTCATAAGGGATTCCACCATCATATTTATTAATCATCAATTCCCTTAAGTACTCAAAATCATGATTGGGAAAGTCAAAATCCTAGACCATATAATATTCAAGATCACTAGTAGAAGGAAGAGAAGATACCTGGTCTATGCAATTCCAAAACATTATATATTCCTAACACTCGAATTCAATAGAAGTTACTCCCTGTTGTGGACTATCGGGAATTCCATCATGCACACATCACCATAAGTAGCACCATAAGTAATTTTTTCCTACCATCTTCACTTTCTTCATTAATATCACATGGGGAATGTGGTAGGAAAAAATTATCACACCACTCAATAACATGATTTTCTTCTATCATAGAAACTCTAGCAATTAAAGAGCCAGGGACCACTTTGTTTTCACTTAGTTGCTGTTATTTATTTCCTGATCCCATGGGCCCCTTTCCTCTCTCATCTAATATGTGATCACCTCTAGGATGATTCCCAAATCTATTTTGGCCATGAGGTTGGTGTTGGCCCTGAGAGCTCTATCCTATTCCTTTCTCTACTCTAGCAAGTTTATAGGAAATTTCCTTGACTGCTCCTGCCAGAGTCTTAACTACTTCTTCTAAATCAACTCCCTTTCTTGTTTGAGGCTTCTCAGATTGATTAATTTGACACCCTCCCTTTTAGGAGGTTTTCCTACTACCTTAATATTATTCTCAATTTGTACTACCATAGACAAAGCACCGCCTCAAATTCCTAGGGTTAATATCCTCAAAATAATATGCAACTTTCTTATCAAAAGCATTAGAATATTTTATTAGGCATGATTCATCACTTGGCCTCAAAATTATGGGTAGTCTAGTTAATTTTTTATTGAATCTAGTGTTAAAGTCTTGAACAGGCTCATTGGGATTCTTATTTATGTTCTCAAATTTAGATAGAAGAAATCTGGGGTCATTCTTATCCCCATATTGTGATCTAAATGAATTCTTCATCTCAATCCATGAGTCAATTGAATTGTCTAGTAAGGATTTATACCAATCCCGAGCATCCTCTTCTAAGGTGTGAATAAATAGTTTTACATAGACATCCTCATGTTCAATCTCAAAATCCTCCATAATATTCATAAAAAGTATTAGGTGTTGATCACCAATAATAACATTATTTCCTTGAAACTTGGGCAACCTATTCCTTACTTCTTGTGGAACTACATTAGGATAACCCACCATACCGTGAAAATATATGGGCCCAAAAATATTTACAACAAATGGAGGTCTAGGTGTAGGCTGAGCCATGTTATTTTGAGGGGGTGTCTAAAAAGGAGGATTAAAACAGTGTGAGATAGGGGGTATTTGAGGTAATGGTGTAAGGTCCTCAAAGTACTCTTCCTTTAAAGATTTTGTTTCACAGAAAAGTCTATTACTTCTGAATGATAAAGGATGAAGACGAGGAATACCTATATCAGTTACAAATTATGTCCCCTCACTACTTGGAGTGTACAAATTTGTGCAAGGACTGGTTGATCTAGAATTGTCTGAGGAGCTAGAATACTCCTCCATTGAAGGTTGATCACTTTCAACCACAGGCACTACTTTCTCTTCCGACCTTTGAATATGGAGCTTTTCCCAAGTGTGGACCTTGCGAAATCGGAAAAGCTCTCTGGATGAAGGCCAGTTCCTATCCCTCTGTTCAGATGCACAAATAAAATTCAAAGGTTTTACTAAAAAAACTAATCTAACTTGCCAAGGAGACAGGGTAAGAAAATGCATAAAATAAAACCTAAACTACAAAGATGATGCACCGAGGAATGAAGAACAATTGTCCTACCAACAAACACAAGCCATTAAAATGCAATGCAAGATCATGCACAGATAACCAGATTCACAGTGAAAGATCAGGAGGATGCAAATGAACACAGAGAGGGTTGAGAATCATCCACAGTCATGCATTAATTTGCTCCAAAGATACAACACACTGCAAAGTGCCAAGAGGCAAGGTTACATTACAGTTTTAAATGGGAGGTTTTGAAACTCCACAAATCCACCTGCCAAAGAGAAGAAGGGAGGGGCAAGAACAAGAATGTCCAACCCTTAGAAAAGAGCCCCTCTTTACCATTTATATGAGGAAAAAATGAGGGAGAAGAGAATGATTCGAATTCTTCCCCAACCACCTCCAAGACTGCACCTAACTCATCATATTATGGCGGTAGGTGAGAATCTCAACAACCCAACAGTGGCGAAGTGTATTTTACATTTTTAAGAACTTGTTCCCACCCAATTAAATATATCCAGTCGTAGTTGGGTAGAGGACGCCGAGAGATTTCCGAAAAGTCCAACCTTGTGTGAATCCGAGCTCCCTGTGAAAAGTTATGGTGATCTGAATATTTCCCGCGTCAGGGTCTTCTACCTGTCGGGTTCGGGGTTCTCCTCTGCATTTGCATCGGGTTTGGAGGATGCCTCGACATGTGTTTGATGTTTGTGTTTTCCCGAAACCTACTTCCGCCGGTATTTCCAAGATTTCCTTTGTTTCGGGGTCGAAAATGGACTTGCATGCGCATCGGGTTTGGAGGGTGGCTCGACATGTTTCCACCCCATGCTTTCCCGACATGTTTTCCCGACTCCAAGACCCGATTTTCCTAGGAAGTGTTTCGGGTTTGTGGAACTCTCAAGCATCGGGACATCCTTGCGATCTGCATGTTTCATGTCTCATGTTTCCCGAAACCCGAAACCCGATTTTCCTTTGTGTCGGGTTTTCTAACCCCTCCGACATGCTTTCTTTTGTGTCGGGTTTTCTAACCCCTCCGACATGCTTTCTTTTGTGTATCTATATTTACCCGGGGGGTAAATATATACAACAATTTGGTGACTCAACGGGATTACCTGCCTGCTAGGTAGAAGATCAGTGGCCTTTTAGCGATCCATTGGGCATGGAGTCATAAGCAATAACCTGAAACCAACCTGATATCTGATCCCGAGCCTGATATCGCAACTCCTTCTCTCGAGAACACGCTGAACAGAGAAATCCAACCCAGGAGCAACAAAACCTGTGCCAAAGCACTTAGGGAAACAAAAACCTAACTACAACAAGACAATGTGCATACGCACTTAGAGGAATTGAAATCTAGGCTAATATTTACAAGGGTAAATCTTTTTCTTTTCAGTAGCAATGTTTAAGATAGATTCCGTTAACCGAATCGGGAGTTCTTCTCCATCCAATGTAGACAATTGGAAGGCATTACTATCCTTACATCCCATGACCATGTAGGGGCCACTCCAAATGGCATCAAACTTGGAATGCCTTCCCGGTTTTGCTCGATCTGCATCCCATTTCAGAACTAGGTCCCCTTCCCTGAAGGTCCTTGCTCTTGCTTTCTTATCAAACCACCTTTTTACTAAGGCCTGATCTTTCTCAATTGTTTGAATTGCATGTCCTCTAATTTCTTCCAATTCCATCAACCCTGCATACCTAGCCTCCATTGGTTTGAACTCACCAACTCCAACTACTTCATTGACTCCAATGCAGTGCGCTTTCTAATGATATAGGCAATACTGCCTCTTTTCCATAGACCAACTTGTAAGGGGAATTACCTATAGACCTCTTTGGTGTTATTCTATCAGCCCATAATGCTGATTTTAGCTTGGTATGCCATGTTCTTTGATTTTCATCCAGAGTCCTCCTGATGATTCTTAGCAAATTTTTGTTCGTGGACTCTGCCTGTCCATTACCCTGTGGGTAATAATTGGAAGAGGTGCTCAAGTAGATTCCATTCTTGACAGCCCATTCTGTAATCTTGGAACCTACGAATGCCAATGCATTTTCTGATATGATAGTGGCCGGCACACCGAACCTGGTCACTATTCCTTCATAAAATTCTAGTATATTAGACTCGTTTGCCTCTTTGAGCGCTACTGCTTCAGTCCACTTGGTGAAATAGTCCGTTGCCGTGAGAATCCACTTGTGGCCTTGGCTTGAGTTTGGGTTGATGACCCCGATGAAGTCCAATCCCCATTGCATAAATGGTTGGTCAACCAAAATTGGGTGCAATGGAAGTGCTGCTAGTCTTTCTTTGCCTGTGAAGAGTGCACATTTCTTGCACTTTCTTATCCATGTATAATAATCATTGAACACTGTGGGCCAATAATACCCTGCCTTCATTATCTTGAGAGCTATTACTCGTGGGGAAAAATGTCCTCTAGAATCTCCATCGTGAAAATCTCGTAACACCCTCTCAATTTGACTCTGTCCCATGCACCTCAATAGAACTCCATTGATGTCTTTCTTGAACAAAACACCATCAACAAGCACATATGGAATAGCTTGTAATCTAAAGTATCTCCTCTTTGCTTTTCATTTCTGGAGGGCATAGTCCTATCTGTAGGAAGTGTATCATATTCTGAGTCCAACAAGGAGTAGGCACATCATCATTTTCCTGTTCTTGACCATCCTGTAGCACCAAGGTAGTCTCTTTTTCATCACCTGCTTCAACTTGTTGACTCAAGGCTAGCTGCTCACATAGTCCCTTTCCACGTACTAGTTTGGTGACCTTGATCTCAATGTCATATTCCATGACACGAGTGATCCATCCTACACGTTTCTCATTCAGATCCTTATTTAGAAGGAAGTCCTTGACTCCCGCATGAGAGACCAATAATTGGATCTTGTTGTTTGAGACTAGGTGCTTGAATTTCTTTAAACTCCTGATCACTGCAAGTACATGCTTTTCAATGAAAGAGTACCTAGTTTTGATATTCCTCCAAGCCTTGATCAAGAAAGCAACTGGGTTTTCTAATCCTTCTTTGTTTTTTTGTGCCAGGATTGCAGAAATTGTGTCTCCACCACCGAAGGCATATAAAGACGAAGTCCTTGGAGAAGTCTGGATTGACGAGAGTCAGCTTGAGATATAGCCTCTTTTATTGCCTCAAAACTTGCCTTGCCTTCAGATGTCCACTTAAATGCCATGCTCTTCTTTAACATCAATGTTATTGGCTTTACGAGAGCCAAAGTTTGGAACAAACTCATGGACAAAATTGATCCTTCCCAAGAAGCTTTGAAGAGCCTTCTTGTGACTTGCAATGGCAATGCTCGAATTGCATTCAACCCTTTCTCGGGTCAATCGTCAACCCTTCCTTTGAAACAATATGGCCTAGAAGTTTTCCCTCATGAGCCAAGAATATGCACACTTTTGGGATTCAATGATACCCCAAATCTTCTACATCTCTCAAATACTTGCCTCAAATGAAGAGGTGATCCACTGCATTTTTGAGAATACAAAGATGTCATCAAGATATATCGTAACTATTTTGTTGATCAACCCCTTAAATGCCATATCCATTTCCCTTTGAAAGGTGGCTCCAAAGATTTGATAGTCCAAATGGCATCTTCTTGTAGGCATAGGTCCCCCATTTGGTGGTGAAAGCCGCTTGAATTGGTCATCTTCTTTCACCATCACCTCGATTATACCCCGAGTAGCCATCTAGAGAGAGAATCTCTCCAACCGGATACTACTTGCAATATTTGTTCCATCAAGGAAGTGGGTAATGGTCTTTGAGAGATGCCCTATTTGAGGTCCCTCGAAATCTACACACAACCTGATTTCTCCGCTCTTCTTCCTGACCGAACCAAGTTTGCAACCCAGCTTGAGTGCTTGATCGGGAATATAATGCTTGCCTCTATTAGCTTGTTAAGCTCTTTCTTCATTAGAGGCTCAATGTGAGGGTTGACAGGTCTCTGCTTCTGCCTGATGGGCTTAGCATCTGGATCCAATTCTATGGTATGTTGTGCCAACTTCGGATTGAATCCTCTCAAGTCTTCATAGCTCCAAGCGAAGACATCTGGAAATTCTTGGCAAAGCTGTATGAAATCTGATTTCTCTTGCTCAGTGGCCACTTTACCAATTTGAAGTATTTTGCCTTCCCTAACTAGAATTGGCTCTGAATCTTCTCTCTTGACCTGTATGTTAGCCTTTTCCTTACGGAACTGGTCGTTAGGGTTGAAGATAGACTCCAATGTTACTAAACCCTTAGGAAGCTTGTTTGTCCGCAGCTGCACTACTTGATCCCCATACTGCTGCTCTAATCTATCCTGATTTCTAGCTGAGAATTCAGCCTCTTCTTGTAAGAAATTGACGATCTGTTGATCGTTCTCAAACACCTACCAGCTTGTGTTATTATCTGGAACTGCTGGCCTCACAATCACATGGATATGTGGTTGTGTTTTTTCCCTTCTGATGTTTTCAACCACATCAAACATTGCTCCAACTGCTGCGAGCCTATCTGCGGCTTCATTTTTCTTCCTGGGTATGGACACAATGTTGAAAGCTTTGAAATCCTCAATGAGGTCCCATACCCTATTCTTATAGCTCTTTAGCAGGTCATTCTTTGTAGCATGTTGTCCCCTGACTTGGTTGACGATTAGCTCACTATCTCCAAACACCTGCAAGTTCTTTATGCCCTTTTTCCTGGCCCAATGAAGTCCATGAATCAAGGCCTCATATTCAGCTGTGTTGTTTGAACAAGAAAACTGGAAACGAAAAGCTGAATAATATTTGATGTCTTGTGGTGAAATCAACATTGCACCACCTCCAGCACCTTGTCTGCTTCTCGAACCATCGAAGAATAATTTCCAAACTTTGTTTTCATCCTTTTGTTTAGGCTGAATGATGTCAGGAATGGGTGAATTTTCTTCGTGCACACAATACACACCCAATTCAGATTCTTCAATTTCCTTGTATGGGTCAAATTCATGACTTTTTCTTGCCCATTCATCCAAAGTTAAATCAGGAATTCCCTCGACCTTAGTACCTGTTTCTAGATCATTTGAACACTCCTCCTGATCAAAAGCTGAGCAATTTGCATTGATAGGACTTGGTACATGAGGCTCAATATGGAAATTGGCAATTGGTTCTGACCTGATTGTTGCTTTGCTCCATACCTTGTCCTAAAAATCATGTGTGACCAATCTGCAGATAAATATCCACCGATTTTTGCAGTGAAGTCCCTTGATAGACACAACGCAAAGAGTGGCGGAAGGTCAATCACAGACACATCTTGCAGAACTGTAACATTAGGACATGAATGTAGTGTTAGGCTTAACCCCTTGATGACCCCAACTGTTCCCACTGCCATTCCATCTAGCTGCACTACTCCTTTTAACACTGGTTCATACTTCAAACCTAGTTGATCCGCTATTTGCTTCGGCATCACTGAACTACTTGCCCCTGAATCTATCATGCAGTTGTGTACCAAGTGGTTTCCAACAATCAACGAAACATAGAATGGTGGAGGCTTCAAATTTTTTCTTGTCTGGCCCCCATCATGTTGCACTGCATTAGTGAGAACTTTCTCATGTCCTTGGTTTGATACATTTGTGGCAGACCAATTAGCCATTGCAGCTTGTAATAAATCTCGTTGCCCTGGGATCGCAAGTGATTCCCACATGGAAATGTTCACATGTGTCTTCTTCATTTGATCGATGATGTCAAGGGGATGAATTGTCCTTTTTTGTCCCTTACTTGGTGCAAACTTTTCTCGAGCTTGAATAGTGTATGTGTTGCTACAACAGTACCTTAGGCTGATTTTGCACATTTGAGTTATGTTTGGTCTATCGACCCTTGTTGTGTAAGAGTGGGTTAAGAAACAACTGGATTAGATGGTTGTCCCTCTTCTATGCTTCTCTTCTTTGACCGTGTGTTGGCAGCCACGCCTTGAAAAGGCTATTGGTTAACTCCATAGAAGTCTTCCGTTTGCCAATTTGCTAATGTGGTTTCTGTTGGAGGTCCTTCTTGTTGTGTTTCTTGCTGTTGATTCCCTTCTTGGCTTGGTTCTTGAGGCACACCAATGGTTTGTACCATCAAGGCTTGATTCAGTGCACCATTGAAACATGCTGACTAATTGTGAGGTAGATTGCAAGGGTAACACCAGTCGTACTCCTGTGCCATGTTATTTTGTATTGGAACCAAGGCTCTTGAGGATGTCGTTGCATTTGGATCATATGGTCGAAATGGCCTAGCAGCTTGAGGTTGTCCTTGGTTTTGGTTTTGATTTGTAGCCTGAGGTGGTGGTCTATTTTGTTGGTATGAGGGCCTAGCTTGGTACTGTGCTTGAGGCTGATATGGTCTAGAACTTTGAGCTTGTTGTCTTTTGATAGTCACTAGCTCATTTCCAAGGTTCTGTAGCTTGTTTCATAACCTCCTGCAATTCCTTTGAAGTATTTGAAGAAGTGGATGCCTCATTATTGCTTTGATTTCTAGGAGTTGGAATGGGATTCAACTCTAGTGCTTGATCGTCAGTAGATTTCCCATATCTAGATAGAGAGGCATTGGTGGCCTTGGTGCAAGCTTGCCAGCTTGGATCAAACAGTTCTCTGCTCTGATAGCTGTGTCGTAGGCCCCTGGCAGCGTTGTCCCTCCCATTGATTGGATCATCATGGCTATGTCTGAATTTATAGCCTTTAAGAAATAAAGGAATGCTCCTTCGGCAGTTGGTCTAACGGCTATTGGAATCCTGTCCCATGTCCGTTGGAATCTGAAGTTGAAATCATCATTTGTTCGTTAGGAGCCCTTTTGATTGTTGTCAATTGTTCCAATAAGGACAAATTGTCCGCCCTCTCCCCAAATTGGTTGCAAAGAGCTGAACAAAGTTGGTTCCAATTCGTAATAGACCCTGCTGCTAGGCTCCTAAACCATTATAAGGCCTTACCTTTGAAAGATGAAGCCAACAACTTGACTGCAACATCCATTTCATTTATTTCGTGGATTGCACATGCATTAGCAATATCCTGGATGTGATCAATAGGAGTAGTATGATTTTCTCCTGTGAAATAGGGTATATTCTTTTTAGCGGCCTGCAATCGAATTTGATTCTGGAGCATTTAGGGAAAGTGGACTACTACCCGTGAAATTGACAAAGGGATTCGGTGGTAGATGTGCCATTATGATTGGCCTAAGAACCCTAGTTGATGCGAGAAAAGGCCTACCAGGTGGAGGTGTAGACAAAGTCCTGTTAGGTGGAGATGGTGATCTTTGTGGTCTTCTTCCTCTCCTTCCTCTGCCTGGTGAAAGTTGCAAGTGGTAAAATAGCCCCTCTTCTCGAGTATTAGACCTGGTTTGAATTCTTCTCATGTGCCTGGGCAACTTGTGCTACTACACCGCTGAATTCTATCCCTTCGGAGTCGCCAGATGTGTTAGATAACAAGCTTCTAAAAGGCTGGATTTTGCCAAGTTACACACCAAACTTGACAATATTGAAAATATAATTTAAACTTTGAAGGACCCAGAGGAGACAATCTTCAATCCGGAATTCGGGCCTTGTTGTGCAGCTGTGAATCCCCGAAAGGTACAGTGGAACTCAGGTCATGCAATGCAACTTACAAAACCCGAATTGCCATGTGTCGAACTTGGAACATGCCCGACACCCCTCAAAACCCGAAATGACTATTGTCGGAATAGGACCATGCAATGCATCCCCCAAAACCCGAAATGACTGTTGGGTCTGCTTTGATGTTCTCGGACCTCGAAAACCCGAAACACTAAAAAGCATGAAATTTTGAAAGTCAAAATCTCAAAAAACTAAAGATACCCTTTTGAAGATTACCCTCAGATCTACCAACTGGTGAAATTTTGACTTGTTTTGAGCAAGTTAAGCCCTTGAAAATTGATTTCGAGTTCAGCCTGGAAGGTGCAAAATCCAAAATTTTAAAACTTGCAATTTCTTAGTCCGAATTTCATGAAAACTCCTTCAAATCTTGTGGAATGACCTCTTGGTCCCACCGGGCGTGCCAAAACTATTGGTGTCAAATCGCAGCACCCCTGAATGTCTGCAACACGATTCGTTGAGACTCTCAGTGCGATTGCACAACATGGAGCTTTTCCCAAGTGTGGGACCTTGCGAAATCGGAAAAGCTCTCCGGATGAAGGCCGGTTCCTATCCCTCTATTCAGATGCACAAATAAAATGCAGAGGTTTTACTAAAAACCTAATCTAACTTGCCAAGGAGACAGGGTAAGAAAATGCATAAAATAAAACCTAAACTACAAAGGTGATGCACCGAGGAATGAAGAACAACTGTCCTGCCAATAAACACAAGCCATTAAAATGCAATGCAAGATCATGCACAGATAACCAGATTCACAGTGAAAGATCAGGAGGATGCAAATGAACACAGAGAGGGTTGAGAATCATCCACAGTCATGCATTAATTTTCTCCAAAGATACAACACACTGCAAAGTGCCAAGAGGCAAGGTTACATTACAGTTTTAAATGGGAGGTTTTGAAACTCCACAAATCCACCTGCCAAAGAGAAGAAGGGAGGGGCAAGAACAAGAATGTCCAACCCTTTACAAAAGCCCCTCCTTACCATTTATATGAGGAAAAAATGAGGGAGAAGAGAATGATTCGAATTCTGCCCCAACCACCTCCAAGACTGCACCTAACTCATCATATTATGGCGGTAGGTGAGAATCTCAACAACCCAACAGTGGTGAAGTGTATTTTACATTTTTAAGAACTTTTTCCCACCCAATTAAAGATATCCAGTCGTAGTTGGGTAGAGGACGCCGAGAGCTTTCCGAAAAGTCCAACCTTGTGTGAATCCGAGCTCCCTGTAAAAAGTTATGGCGATCTGAATATTTCCCGCGTCAGGGTCTTCTGCCTATCGGGTTCGGGGTTCTCCTCTGCATTTGCATCGGGTTTGGAGGATGCCTCGACATGTGTTTGATGTTTGTGTTTTCCCGAAACCCGCTTCCGCCAGTATTTCCAAGATTTCCTTTGTTTCGGGGTCGGAAAATGGACTTGCATGCGCATCGGGTTTGGAGGGTGGCTCGACATGTTTCGCCCCATGCTTTCCCGACATGTTTTCCCGACTCCAAGACCCGATTTGCCTAGGAAGTGTTTCGGTTTGCGGAACTCTCAAGCATCGGGACATCCTTTGTGATCTGCATGTTTCATGTCTCATGTTTCCCAAACCGAACCCGATTTTCCTTTGTGTCGGGTTTTCTAACCCCTCCGACATGCTTTCTTTTGTGTCGGGTTTTCTAACCCCTCCGACATGCTTTCTTTTGTGTATCTATATTTACCCGGGGGTAAATATATACAACTTATCTGTATTTACATAAATAGTCCCCGAAATGGTGTCGAGCAATGTTGGTGCCCAAATCTATTCTCCCTTTAAAAGTCAAGAAGCATCAACAGGCTGAGTGGGATGCTTAGAGAAAGATAGATCAAAATTTGAATCATTTTGTAGCCGGGGAGGGATCTAACTATCTCTTTGTTACTTGATCTTGGGAAAAGTTGGATGATGTTGTGCTAAGGGTTTGAACTACCCTACTAATTTAAGTTCTATCTTCAACCAGGTGAGAGGACCCATTTTGTAGCTTGTATTTTTCATGGAAAAGAATGGAACAATAATATTTAACTCTCCTTTTTAGGACATTGATAAATAACCTTGAGAAGATATGGTCAATGCAACATAATCTACATCTCATGAGTTATCACCCTAGAAAATGCAGATTTCTCCTAGACAGGGGTTCAAGTTATTAAAGAAAACAATAAAACCGGATTGCTCCTACATATTTTGGGAAAAAGATGGGTAAATTCAAAAACTATCCTTATTATTTATGGATAAGAAGTGCAAATAGGGGTGGTTATTGTATGATTTATCGAGTTATGGATGTATTTTCTTTGGAATTAAGCGAGAATAAAGTTGATTATACCAAATCATTGAAATTTTTTAATAAATATTGGAAGATCTTCCAAATGAGAAGATTAGAAAATTTCAAACAACCAACATTAAACCTTCAACTAGAAGATGTGTGTTCATGAAAGACTAAGAATACATGATTTCACATAATGTTTTAGAATTTAAACATAAAATCTCGTGTCAAAAATGCAATAAAACATAAAGGATCCCTAATCTATCATGCCTAATATTCACTCATATAATTACAAACAACCTTCATCAACAAAATGGGATCAAAGTGAATTTAAATTTGTTTATTGCATAATGAAATGAAATATCTCTTCATAACACAATCAAAATTACCACATTGCTATCATGAAAATGAGGTATTGTGTGATTCATAGGGATTCCTAACATAAGATGATGGCAACAAGAACATGAATAAATACTTTCAAATATCTCAAACTAAAAAAAGACACAATAATGCTCACATTGGTGTGTGTGTATTGTCCCAGTCATCGTCCACATTACCTAGGTGAGTCATCTCGCCTTGCGAGAGTCATAGTTCTTAGGAAGTCAAATCACAAGTGTCAGATTCGTCATGAATCGACATTGTCATTTGCGTCGATGTGTCATAGGAGTTACATTCCTTATTTGGAATTGTAACTCCTCTTCTAGTGGCGTCATTGAGTTATTTCCATGTTTAGGCATGGGGGTTACACATAACCCCTATTTGTACCTCCTATTTTTTGATCTATGAGTATGAGCAGACCCCTTCTTCTTACTTGCAATCTTCTTTCGATTGTTTCGAATCTTGCATATTGTGTTGGCTTGACGTTACCATCGGAGTGCAACTTCGTTGTGGTGCATCGCTTTTCGACATCGGTTCTCACAAATCCCTCTTTCATGGTATCAAAGCTGGTTTTGGTAAACGTGCACTCTTCATTTCTCAGTTGTTTATTACTTCTGGTTTCTTCTCATTTCCTCGTGTGCAAGTTTTTTCGATTATCATTTTGGAATTATTGCTCACCTCGTATTGAGGTTTCAGCAATTGCAAGTTAAGGTATTTGGTTGGTTTACTTATCAGCTGAGTTCATATTTGGATATTTCTAGATCTTTTTGGCTATTGTTTCTAGGTTGTTTGTGTGTTTCTTGCTAGTTATGTTCAGATTCATCGCCTACGGGGGTAAAAAAGAAGAGCTCGTTTTTGGCATGGACTGTGATTACTTGGTTGGAATCATTATTTTTCTTCACCGGTGTATACTCAGACTATTCCAAGCTTTTTCCTCATCACTGTAGTTCCTTGCTATCTCGAAGTTACCTCTGCCTAGTCTCAAAATGTTTTTGCGAGCCTGCTGAAAACCTCTCACGTTTTTGCCTGGTCTCTCACGTTTTTGCAAAATACTCACATTTTTTCCTGGTCTCTCATGTTTTTGTGCACCAAACTAAACACAAAAACCCTGAAAAACTCCAATAAAATCGATACCTGATGGATTAGATCCGAAGATGTAGACGGATGAGGAAGCCGATGTAGACAAGACGGGCGCACACGAGCAATTCGCACAATAGATCCGAATAACCTGCAAAACACCGATGCTTGACAGAAAAAGACCACGTTAAAAGATATTTAAGTGGACTGCCCGAGAAGCGGGTCCGAGAAGCGATAAGCTTCCTCGGCGGATGTCAGTCCACGTTTTCAATTAAGAAAAGAAGCATACATGATAAAAGATGTAAATAAAGACTAGATTTTCTGATTGCAGTAATAAGAATCTAAACAGCAGACAGAAAGTACAGAAAACAGGGAACTATGAAATAAATGCTGGATTTGTGTTACCTGTATCCTTTTACCTATCTGCAGAGAAATCGGCGTCGACTGGGTAGAATCGGCGTCGATTGAGAATGATCGGCGTCGATTGAGAGGGATCGCGTCGGCCGGGATAAGATCGGCGTCGACTGGAGACAGATCAATCAATCAGGGACTGTGCGACAAGATTCGGGAATTGGAAGGTGAATGTGGTCTGCTGGATGTGCCGAAGTTGGCGAGATACTGGAACAGAGTCACCAGATGATAGATGGTCGTGACAGGGACAGAGTAACGGTGCTCCTCTCAGGGATTGATTTGGACAGGATCTGTCCTAATCTGAGACAATTGATGCTAAAAAGATCTCTCTTTCTCACACCCTGTATCTCTCTCGCTCTCTGTTCGTGCGTAAGTGCTCTCTTTTTTCGCCTGTTCATTTTTTTTTCGCTCGTTCGTGATCTCTTTTCGGTCTCTTCGGTCCTTAGAACTGAGTTCTGGACTTGCTTTTATAATCGGCGCCGCTCCTAGAAAATCGGCGCCGACCATATGGGTCGGCGCCGATCGCGGAAAAGACTCCCGAGGTGGCCAAAAATGATCGAAAAAGATAAGACTTATCCCGACTACGGGAAAATATCCCGCTTAGGGAAGATTAAAAATAGATGTGATACATGGATAGAATAAATTTGGGGTGGATAAGTGATTAAGATGCATGGGAAGAAGCGTAATTAAATATTTAATATTTAATCACTCATGGGTAAGATGTGATGGGATGAATTAAATTTGGAATAAGTGATTAAATCACAAATTGGATAATATCCCAAGGGGATAGTTGGTGACGTAAACGTGCCCCAGGTTACCTAAGCAAGTAAACGGATGAGAGGGACACTAAATTGGGTAACCAATTTTAAGTGTCTACATTTTGCCCCTTTTTGTCAAGTAACTTGCGATAAGCAAGGTTATGAGACAAAAACAAGGAGATGGAAGAAGAGAAGAATTTGTGGTGATGTGATCCCCCTCAAACTAGGGATGGGATGGATGATAGAACAGACGATCCCGAGTTTGAAAAAGGTAGATGAAAACGCAGGATGCCCCAGTCGGATGTCTGGAGTAGATCTGATCATTGATGACGCATAAAAATAAACAAAAAGGCAGCAACCTAAGGAACTCACATTGGTAGGGAAAACTAGCCGGTCTCCTCATGAGACGACGTTAGTGCCTACAGACCCATGAGTGTAAGGAGAACTGCAAAAATAGTCAGCATCTAAAGAGAGACACATTGGTAGGGACAACTAGACGGTCCATAAATCAGACGACGTTAGTGCCTACAGACCCGTTTAACTCTAAGCTGCCAAAAAGTACAAGTGTCCCACGCAAAGGGAACAAACCCGAAATAGACAATGATATCGAAAAGATGCGTCAAAAGGCAAAATTCAGCACACCACAATGATCAGATAGATAAGTAAGCCAAGCATCAACACTATGGCAAACAGACATGAAAAATCGGCGGCGACCAAACTAATCGGCGCCGACCAAAACAAGCGGCGTCGACCCAAAAAATCGGCGCCGACCAATCCAGACACATATAAATATGCGAACGGAAAACGTAAACGATTTATTTGCAACGTGACGATTGATTCAGAGAAAGCCAGATTTGTGATTTGAGCATCATGGAAGCCTCTGGGAGCGGACAGAAGCGCAGGAGGACACGACCTGGGGTAAGTGATCATTTTCGAACCCACTTTTCTTAATTTATTTTTTTTTTTTTGTTTGATTTTTTGTGCATGGGAGGCCAGGGTCTGGTTTACATCCGGCCAGGCAGTCGGCGCCGATTGGTTTAATCGGCGTCGATTTGTTTTTGGATCGGCGTCGATTAGTATTAAACGGCGCCGACTGAAATGAACGACGCCGATTTTACCAAATCGGCGCCGATTGAAAGATATTCTTTTTTTTTTTTTTTTTTTTTTGGAAGATGAGATTTGGGGAAATAAGAGACTAATTATGTTTTTGATGTCGTGGATGCAGGCACGAGAGGCTCTTCATATGAGGGATGCCATCCCTGAGCTATTGGAACGATCCTTCCCGATGTGTGCAGAGATCGGTGGCGGCATTTAGAGCTAGCCGGGCTCGGGGGTTTCAGATATTATAGACGAGTGCCACGAGATGTGGAGCTCATGCGGGCATTAGTGCGACGGTGGGACAGCCACACGTGCACATTTTGGTTCAGGACGGGTGAGATGACGATCACCCATGAGGATGTATTCGGGATCCTCGATTACAGGTCTTGGGGACCCGATCGAGATCACACCTCGGGAGCGGCGGCGAGGGCCACAGTGCGATTATACGAGAGATAGAGCGAGATGACTCGGAGATAGTATACAGGGGCGTGAGATAGCCTCACATCACGAGCGAGATAGCCCTCGGAGCGGGCGGATAGCCTTGATTTAGATGGCTATCTCCTATTTTGCCACCCCGCTGACTCGGGAGGTGGGAGATTCCCATTGCTCTTTTAGAAGCTGCGTTTGCGACATCTTGCGGTCATGAGACGAGTTTTGCCTTTGCCGATGCCCTAATAGCTCGGGTATATTATGAGCTATGGATGTACACCACTGGTCGGAGGACAGGGATCGATGTCAGTTTTGTGCTTCATTGCTGGGCATATGAGCACATAGCGGTGATCAGGCCATCCGGGCTTCCTTGGATGCCAGCAGCAGTGGGGGGTGTTGATTATGGATTTCGGAGATGGCGGGCTGACATGGCGCGGGAGATCTGAGTAGATCAGCCAGTGGTACTCGAGCGTTTGGGAGGCGCTTACCGAGATCGGAGTCATCTGGAGGCCATACCGGGCATTCCCGACATGGGCTGGTCAGGACGCCCACTTGGCAGCATTGAGACGGAGTCGGGTGGTCAGGGGCCGTAGGCCAGATATGTGGGAGCGAGTCCCGTTTATGCGGATACTGAGACAGTTTGGCCTAGTACAGACAGTACCGGCCACCTACACGCCGTATATAGGCGGGATAGCGAGGAGAGCGGATTTGCCGATTTTGATCCCGTGCAGACCCATTGAGAGAGCCCCACCCTCCACGAGCAGGTGATGATGACGCGGGGGTGGATGAGGGCTACGCAGCATGGTACGACACAGAGCTTCCACGACATCTCCCGCCCTCTATAGATGCTGATGAGGAGGACATAGCTGCTACGCTGGACAGATTAGAGGGAGAGCATGCCACCCTCACACAGACACATCAGGTAGCTCTGGAGGAGATCAGGGCTTTGACGGAGGAGAGGGATGCCCTGATTGTGGAGAGAGACACCGCTCGCCAGGAGCGAGATACAGCGATCCAGCAGAGGGACCGCTACTTTCGGCACAGGGAGGCCCTCAGGGCCAAGTACGGAGAGACTGGTGCCACATCGAGTCAGTACACAGGGGCACGACCACTAGGAGGGCACCACCGCGCGTCGGCAGCCCCGCGCACCACCGCGGCATCGTTACGAGCACCGGGTACTGTGAGCCTGAGCACGTACCAGTCTCTCCTCGCTGAGGTGAGATATTACGAGGATGCCCTAGCGCAGCATGCCCCAGATGTGCCTCGATACGGGGCGAGGAGGAGAGCAGCGACGGCTACGGCGAGTGGAGCCTCAGGCGGAGGGAGCACTGGGAGAGATCGAGGTGGGCCGAGACCTCCAGCAGCAGGTGCATCGAGCTCGATAGGCGGCGGCCAGGAGAGACAGCCAGGTGCAGAGGAGGGTGGAGGAGATAGTGTCCTCCACGCTTCAGATTTTACCATATAGAGATTTGATAGATTTTGTATTTGTATAGTGATGTAGCCTCGATTGGAAGGCATTGTATAGATGGCTTGATTGAAAGCCACCCATTTTTGTACAGACACACATGTATATAGATTTATCATGTTATTTGTCATATACTTGTACTTATGCTTTTTAGTTTTGATATACATGGGTAGATGGATATAGATAGAGGATAAAATAGATGTGATTGGATAGATATAGACTGATAGATGATAAAAATAGATGTGATTAGATAGATTGAAATGTGGATAAAATAGATGTGATTGGATAGATATAGACTGATAGATGATAGATGTGATGTGGATAGAACTTTGATAGATGGATATGATGTAACTTGGATGTACATGTGTTTAAATATTTTGATGGATAGATAGACAGATGTGTTTGATGTATGGATGTAATTGTAATGAGAAATGAATACAGATAGATGTTTTGATAGATAAGATGAACTTAGATAGAAGATAAATTTTGATTGAATTAACATGTGAAATGCCAATTTAACAGGATGCAAGACAAAGAAATGGAGAATACTCCCTGCAAGAGCCAAAGATGAAAGCGGAAACAACCGTGACTTAGAAGAGAAGATACTCGGAGAAGAAGAAAAATGATAAGTTGGACTTCCAACCGACCATAGATAAAATCTAGAAAGGAAACCAAAAGACCAAGCATATAAGGCCCTATATAAGATTAAAATAAATCTGACACTAACTAGTCGCAAACCAGATCTAGGATAGAAATGGAAAGAAAAGTAAGTATCTTGTCGGAATTTACAAGGGACAGGATACATGTCCATGATAGGAAAATAGGATTCTCCATATGATCGACAAAAAGGTCCTAAATCTCAGCTTCATGATTTTGACAGAAAAGCAAACTGATCAATGCGGGAAGTTTGCTTGATATGGAAAGACTGATCGATGCGGGAAGTCTTTCAGTGATGCTAAAAAGTGTATAAACTAACTGGAAGGCTGATTGATGACAAGAAGCCTTGAGTATTTCTTTGAGAAACAGCCGTCCTTCAAGGGAGCGGTCTGTATTTTGAATTTTAATGATAGCCATCCTTCGAGGGTATGGTCTATGTTCTTTTAGATTCACTTAATAATATATATGGATAGCTGTCCTTCAAGGGATCAGTCTATCTTTTGGATAGCATCTTCTTTTTTTTTTTTTTTTTTTTTTTTTTTTTTTTTTTTGAAACTTTTTGGAAGAAGCTGAGTTTAGACCTAGATAGATCAGATGGAGGGGAAGAGAGCATAGAAGAACATGTACTCATGCCCCGAGTAGATCCGATTAAGATAAGTACTTGGGACAGATGAAGTGGTGATTAAGGTATTCCTACCATGAGGAGGAACATATCCAAAAGAAACGTGCAAT
The DNA here is from genome assembly GCA_018340775.1 of Taxus wallichiana var. yunnanensis. NCBI lineage: Eukaryota > Viridiplantae > Streptophyta > Pinopsida > Cupressales > Taxaceae > Taxus > Taxus wallichiana. The sequence continues at coordinate 166,700,657 of CM031237.1, forward strand.
GAGTAGAGCCGCGATACTCATATTTAAGGTAAACGAGGCAATAGGCGGAGAACCACACAATTTCAAATCACCACAAAAGTAGATGACTGGTTATTAGGACGGATGAAAGATCTGAGTTGCGACTAGATTTGTGTATGATAGATTTTAACAATAGAAGGGCCGTAAATGCAAAGCATTAAGAGGTTCCGCTTCAGGTACACCATCCATAGAAGATAGACGATAAGCCCCAGACCCATATTTATGAGTGATAATGTAGGGGCCCATCCAGTTGGGAGCAAACTTACCACGTTGACTCCTTTCGAGTGTAGTGACATTTTGATTTTCCTTAAGAACAAGGTCACCAATTTTGAAGTCACGGTGTTGCAAGTGCTTGTTGTAAGCACGTTTGACACGCTCAAGATAGACTTGATGATGCTCAAGAGCGTTAAGACGCCGCTCATCTAATAATTCAAGTTGTGCTAGACGATTTTGATGATAATCCTCATCGGAGACAAATTCTCTGAGAGAAACACGGAGAGATGGGATTTGGACTTCCAAGGGAAGGACAGCCTCAGACCCATAGACGAGAGAGAAGGGAGTAGCACCAGTAGGAGTACGAATGCTAGTCCGATAAGCCCAGAGAGCGAAAGGGATATGTAAATGCCAATCCCTACCAGCTCGACTAGTTACCTTTGCGAGGATATTACGCAAAGTTTTATTGGAAGCTTCGGCTTGACCATTAGCTTGAGGATAGTATGGAGAAGAAAAACTGAGCTTGATATTGAAAGCGTTGCAGAGATTTTGCAAATCGGCGTTCTTGAAGGACTTACCATTATCTGTGATTAGCTTGTGTGGAACGCCAAAGCGACAAATGATGTGTTGATAGACGAAATCAACTATGGGTTTAGCCTTTGTTGAAGAAAGAGGGATAGCTTCTACCCACTTAGTAAAGTACTCAGTGGCAGTAATGATAGAATGATGACGTTGTGAAGAACGGGGATTGATGAGACCAATAAGATCAAGACCCCACTGCGAAAAAGGCCACAAATCCGCCGCAGGTTGCAAAGCCTGACTAGGGATGTGCGTGAGATTGGAATGTTGCTGACACTTGACGCACTTCTTAGTGTATTCACAACAATCTCGATTAAGAGAAGGCCAATAATATCCCAAACGTAAGATGCGCTTGGCTACAGCTAAGCCACTAAAATGTCCACCACAGATACCGTCATGGACCTCCTGAATAGCTTTAGATGATTCATGGGTTTTGAGGCATCGAAGCAAAATACCATCAAAGCCGCGTTTGTAAAGAATCCCGCCTAGGATAGTATAGCGGTTGGCGCGTTGGACAAAAGATCTTCTACCATTGGAAGTCAGATCTGGAGGAAGCACCGAATGAGATAGATAATCAACTATCTGTTGATACCACTCATCCTGAGTATGGGTTGTGACAGCATTGATTGACGTTAGTTGCCCAAGATGAGATGGTTGATCTAATCGTTGCACAGCCACATAAAGACGCGAGTCTTCGGTAAAAGGCGGGATAAGTGAGGCTAATGAGGCCATGGTATCCGCGAATCGATTTGCAGTGCGAGGAATGGCTTGGATGGTGAATTTATCGAAAGATTGGAGTTGAGCAAGAACGATGTCACGATATTTTTGAAGGATATCATTCTTGCATTGATAGACACCCGTGACTTGATTAACGATGAGTTCAGAATCACCAAAGATGTCAATATGACGAGCGCCGAGATTAATGGCATTTTGAAGACCTAAGACAAGAGCTTCATACTCAGCCACATTATTGGTGCACTCAAAGTTCAATTTGTGTGCAACTGGGATAGGCGTACCCCAAGGAGGAATCATCACGAAACCCGCACCTCCCCCTTGCTGGCATTTGGATCCATCAAAGAAGAGCTTTACTTTAAATGGAGATAGACCAAAATCAATTTGTTGGATATACTCATCGGGGAATTGAGCAAGGGGGTCTTGAGTGTCCGGAAGAGGAGCATCTGCTAATTGATCTGCAATAACCTGACCCTTGATAGCCTTTTGCGGGATAAACTCGAGGTCAAACTCAGTCATAAGCATAAGCCAACGAGTGATGCGATCATTGTGATAAGGTTTTGCATGGATTGTCTTGAGGGGATTGACACTTGTGACAATGTAAGTTTTGTGATTAAGGAGATAATGACGAAGCTTAGAAGTTGCAAAGAAGAGAGCACAACATAGTTTTCAGCTTGAATGCGTGTTTCATACTCATGGAGGGTGCGACTGATGTAATAGACAGCTTGTTCTTTACCACAAGTGTCCCGATGCGAGATCATGGCTCCCAGAGCATGGTCAGTCACAGAGATATAAAGATAGAAAGGCTCCCCCTCGCGTGGAGGTGTAAGCACGGGTGGAGAGAGAAGATAAGCTTTGAGATCATCAAAGGCCTTTTGGCAATGCTCATCCCATTCAAAATGAACATTCTTACGGAGGAGATGGTGAAAAGGTTGACAACGGTCCGACAATTGGGAGATAAAATGACGCACTGACTGAAGACGTCCTTGGAGACTGCGGAGTTGCTTCAAGTTAGAAGGGGGAGGCATCTCAAGGATAGCTTTTATTTTTGCGGGGTCGACTTCAATACCCCTGATGGAAATGATAAAACCTAAAAGTTTACCAGTGAGAACGCCAAACACGCACTTAGCTGGATTTAGACGAAGACAGAAGCGGATAAGCCTCTCAAAGAGAGGTGCAAGGATGAAAAGATGATCCTGACGACGCTTGGACTTGCCGAGGAGATCGTCAACATAATCCTCCACAGTTTTGTGTAAGAGATCATGGAAGATGTATGTCATTGCTCGTTGATAGGTTGCTCCTGCGTTCTTAAGGCCAAAAGGCATGACACGATAACAAAAGGTCCCCCAAGGGGTTATGAAGGAAGTCTTATGTTGGTCTTAAGTGCGATGAGGATTTGATTATATCCGAGAGAAACCATCCATAAGAAAGCATCTCATGACCCATGATTAAATCTACGAGTTGGTCGATATTAGGAAGAGGAAAATCATCCTTTGGGCGAGGCGAAGATTAAGATCCGGAAGTCGGTACAAATTGAATCTTCCCGGTAGCCTTGAATTCTTGGTACTACATTGGACACCCATTGCGGATAATCGATGGGTTGGATGAAGTTAGCCGAGAGCAAGCGCTGTAATTCTTCTTTAACAAGAAGGGCTACTCTAGGGTGCATTTTACGTAATTTTTGCTTAACTGGTTTGATGTTGGGAAGGGTAACGATATTGTGGACCACAATATCGGGATCGAGTCCTGGCATATCCTCGTATGACCAAGCAAAGGCTTGACGATGTTTGGAAAGAAAAGCGGTAAAGTCCCCTAATTCCTGTGGATTAAGGGATTGGCCGACCTTAATGATGCGAGGGTCTTCAGAAGTCCCTATATTAAGGTCGATAGTGGCTTCGTTGAGAAGGGTAGACGTGTCAGAAGGAATAGTCTTGGGGAGGTATGAATCCTCTGCCCCTAGATAGGTGAGGACAGAATCGTCATCCGCACAGTGGATAGTGTTGATAGTAGGAGAGTCGTCTCCAACTATTTCAGGGAAGATTAATGGTATAGAAGCGGACCGATTGTTAGTCTCATAGACTAACGGCCCTAAGGAAATGGTATTGATCAAAAAAAAAAAAAAGTTAGGTGGGATGGAAATGTCATCGTCCACATCAAGTGATGCTTCTGATTTAGTGGGGGAAGATGGTTCTTCAGTAGGAAGAGGCTCATCAAGAATAGTGACGGTGGCCTTTGAAAGAGGTTTAAATCCTAAACCAAATTTCTGATGTGGCATGAGAGTAGGAATGGACTTGAGGTCATGTATACCTTGTTCATATTTTCCGAGGCCAAAACCTTTCCACGCGCATCGATATAGATAAGTTTTTGCAAACGTGGGATTCTGTAGATAATCAAACCCTGTTAGGTAAGGTTTGGCTCTAGGAGGAGAATCCGGGCGATAATGAGGCGTATCAAGACCACCGTAGATGAAATTGGTCTGTTGATTGGGCAGACCAATGGTGACGATGCGACCGAGACCTGGTTGATATTCAGGTTGTTTGTCTGGTCTACCATACTCATTAGGTTTGAGATGGGCATCAAAAGAAAAGAGAGGAAGCTCTCCTAGTGAGAAACGCTGCAATGTCTCTTCTAGATTTTGTAAATCCGGTAGTTTGGTTGCAGGTATAGAAGAAGATGAGGCCCCGTCAGGAGAACATGGATTTTCTTTTAAAGGGGCAGATCTTGTGGTCATGTCGCATTGTGCGGAAGGAAAAGGATCTCCTGGATGAGTATATATTTTGCCCTCATATTGATATTTTAAGCATCGATGGAGGGTGGATGGGACACAATGATGCATTGCGCGAATCCGGGCGTCAGAGGATCATGTTATAGTGGAACTTTCCTTCGACAATGTAGAAGAGTTCATGAAGCAGCTTCTTACCTACTCGAATGGGTAAGACCACAGTTCTAAGTGACTTGCTAGCTGATCGTTAAATGATCGAAGGGCGAAAGGCGGGGGTGACACCACATTCTTTGGTAACTTAAGTTGTTCGAATGTGTGCGAGGAGATGACGTTGAGTGCAGCTCCACTATCGATCATGACACGTTTTAAGGTAGTGTTATTGATTTGGACTGTGATAAAGAGGGGAGCCTCCAAATCCTCTGAAGAAAGAGGAGGAATTTCGGAATCTTCAAAAGAAATGGCGGTTGATGGTCTATTCAATCCAACAACCAACTCGAAGGGCTGGGGCTCATCGAATTCACTGCGATGCGACGCAGATTATCGATTAGAGCCTGGCGATGTTGTGGAGAGGATTGGATGAGGTCAAAAAGAGACATTTTGACCGGAGCCTGGGTGAGTTGTTTCATAACACTCTCCTCAACGGATACGGGAACTTGAGCCCGAGGTGCAGCACGAATAGAGACCCTGGGTCGTGGTGCTGATGAGGAAGGAGAAACGCCTTTAGGGGCTGCAGAAATGACAACCCGTGGTCGAGATGTCTGAAGATGAAGATGGGTTATCATAGTGTTGGGTTCTAGTGGCGATATGGATTGTGTCAATTTGAGAAGGTGGAAGATCAAGTGGAGTGGAACCACTAGAGGTCTGAGTGGATGGTTGAGGTTTGGATGGGGCTAAGGTGACAGGAGGTACTTGTTCCTCCTCCTCCAGCAAGAGGTCACTTTCTTCCAGAAGGTTCTTGATAACGGCTTGAAGAGCTTTACATCCCTCAGTATCATGACCCAGAGTACGGTGGTAAGCACAAATCAGATCAGAGTTAAACCAGGTAGGTTTCACTCCTTTAGGGTTATAAGGTTTAATCGGAGGAAGGGTTATGGATGAAGATTGGATAAGTTGATGAAGGATTTCGGTGTAGAATCCGGTAGATGAAGAGGAGGATAGAGATGATGGAGATGGTTCTTTCACATTAACCGACTGCCGAGGTAAGAGGACTTGCATGTTAGGTTTAACAGTTTGTTTAGGAATCCTCTTATTTGTTTGGACATTTGGAGGAGCAGTCTTGGGCACTTGAGATGGGAGTAAGTGAGACATGATTGACTTTGGTGGAGGAGGAGCCCCTAAAATAGATTTTGAAGATGATGGAGATGTGACAAATTTTGCGGTCTTTGGAGACAAAGGGGTTGCTTGGTCGGATGTACTGATGATTTAGATAATGTCGGTTTAGAAGAGGAAGAAGCTCCCAAAGTAGGTGAAATCGGGGGAATATAGGGTGTCTTGGTTTTTGGTAATGAAGATGATGATCCTGATAGAAGAGGTGACGTCTTTTTAGTAGGTAAGTCTATTTTCCGGGGTATTGGTGAAGAATGTGTTGTAGAAGAAGACGATGGCTTTGATAAGTGTGTAGAAGAAAACACCTTCTCAGCGGGCAAATCCAATCGTTTATGAGGCGTAGAGAGAGATTTTTGTGGAAGAGCACCAAGAGTCTTGATGGTCCGAAATATGGGCTTTCCTTTTTCAGGGATGGTGACAACTTCAACGTCATAAGGTGATTGTAACCTTTTTGGGGGAAACAAATGGGGAGGTACTGATGTTGTAACGTTAGATTTTGCTTGTCTCGGTTTAGGTTCCGGAACCAAGTGTATAGGTGTTGGTGCTACTTCTTTTGATTTTTCTTTAATAGACGAAGTAACATTGGTGATGGAAGAAGGGGTTGATGAAGAAGCAGTTCCTTGCGAAGGGACTACTTCTGATGCAGTAATCATGGGTGAAACTACTGTAGGAAAAGAGATAGGAAGAGTCAAAATCGAAGATGCTTCCGTTGAAGTTGGCACAATGATAGGTACGTTCACCAAGGGCATAGTTGCAGCGGGAATGGGAGCAACAGAAGTGGATGTGTCTGAAGTGGAAACTCGAAGGGATGTAATTGCCTCGAGTATTGAAAGAATGTCTGATGATGAGACAGATGAGGATGATACTGTCTCGGGTATGGATGGAAGGTCAGACAAAGGAACGGAGAAAGATGACTCCGTGCTTAGTAATGTAGGAATATTCAAAGGTGGGCCATCTGAAGATAATGGAATTCCAGTGATTGATGAAGTGGAAGGAGGTCCTGATTCGATTGATGGGTTTGCAGATGGATTGGTTTCAGAAGAAGAGTCCTCGGTAGAGATGAAGTTGATGGTGTGAGTGTTTGATTTTTGAGATTCTGAAGCATTATGGTTCGGGGCATGATTGGGAAAAGGTTGTTTAAAAACATCAAGTGCCTGATTTGGGGGAGCATTTGGGTTATCTAGAATGAGCTCGCCTTTATCAATGAATTTTTGGACAAGATTTTTGAAAGTCTGACATCGTTCGATGTCATGACCTTTGGTTCTGTGATAATGACAGAAATCATTTTCCCTATACCAGAATGGGCGCTCTCGGCTTTCATCAACATCCCTAATGGGGGGAAGTTCGATCATGCGAACTTCCAACATTTTTTCTAAGATAGAGGCATATGATTCCCCCAATGGAGCGAAGGATCGAGATGATGAAGTCCCTTTTCGAGAAGATGAGGGGTCTCTTCGTGGTGTTTGATTAGAAGTATTATCGGCTCGTGATGCTTTTAATACGATGGCGTTGGTGGATCCTTGATTTTTGTCTTTAGAAGGAAGAATTTGGTTTGGTAAACCGAGAAAAATCTGGTTTGGATTTAGAGCGAAGTTTTAGCTTCCCTTGCTCATGGCGCGAGATTCAAGTTTGCGTGCCATCGTGAAGGCTTCCTCAAAGGTATGAAAAGGTTTGGATCCTTAAAGTGGAAGAAATGTGATTAGCACAAGATCGAGTAAACAACTCGATTTGTTGGGATTGAGGAAGGGAGAAAGACAATTGGTTGATTATCCCTCTCCAACGAGCGACAAAGTCTGCAATAGACTCATCATCGAATTGGCGAATGTTATAAAGATCTGTGATCGAGATCTTATGTGCGATATTTATTGAAAAGTTTTCAACAAACATCTGGGCCAATTGAGAGAAGGAAAACAAAGAATGTTGAGGGATGTTATTATACCAGTCTAAAGCAGGACCTGCTAGAGACATAGGAAAGGTACGGAGCATGAGCTCCTGATCTTGGACTATGAGATAGCAAGCATGTTTGAATGCTCGCAGATGTTGTTGAGGGTCTTCCCGACTATGGAATTTTGAAAATTTAGGAAGTTCCCATTGGGGAGGATAAGGCTTAAAAGCCACTGAAGGGTGAATGGGTTCATTACACACTTCTTCAAAGGAGTATGAGGGACGAGCCCCTTTTGTGGAGGCTTCCAAGTCTGCGATTTTCTTGAAGAGAATTTGAACCACATCCGATTGAGGAGGCGGTACATTGGTATGTCCTACATAAGAAGCAAGTGGTGGATGTTGTTGAGGTGTCAATGGGGGATTCATCTGTTGATGGATAGGATGATAAGAGGAATAACCAGGTGTTCTGGGTGACACCGGGTGGGGTATTTGCTGTGAGGTAGCTTGCGTATAGGCAGGCTGTGAGATAATAAGGGGTTGAGAAAATGAAGGTTGGATGACGGATGGAGCCTGTGATTGGTGGACTCCTATGTTTGTTGATTGGATCGGGATGGATTGAGGAACATGGGTGTTGGTTGGATTGGACATGTTGGGGAACAAGACCTGAAAGGGGCCTTCTACTGCCGGGTTAGGTATTAAGGGTGCCGATGTTAGCTGATGGGCGAAGGTCACAGTTGCTGGAACATTGGAGGAAATACCCCCTAGAGGACGAGAAGTAGGAGCCAACTGACTATTCGGAGGGGGTTGGCTCATGAAGAGGTACTGACCTTGGGACACAATGGAGGGCATAGATGAATTAACAGCAACATGCGGGTGTGCAGACGCATTCATTATAGCAAGGGCAGAAGACCTCTCAGAAGTAGGTGGTGGAATATTCGAGGTAACTGCGGTGTTAGGGATAGGTAAGACTATTTGGGAATTAGTCGATATGGAAGGTGGAAGAGAAAAGGGAGGCATAGGGGCCTCGCCCTTCTCCGTGGCTCGAGGTAAAAGAGATGGTGCAAACTGCTCTACAAAGGCTTGGGATGATCCACGAGGATAATCGTACACTTGTTGGATTGGTGGCCCTTGATCAGATATTCGAATGGACTTGTGTACTAGGTAGTCCATGAGGGCTATCGGGTTACGGTCGAGGAATGCCTGGAATTCAGGATCCCAGCGGGAACATACTCCGAGTCAGATGATATTTCCGAAGGACTAGGGGAAGCTGGCCGTGATGGGATTGCTTTGGCTTGATGGAAAGGGTTATATGACCAGGATGGGGACCCAACTAACAGCGGTCCCGAGGAAGATTGGGGGTGCGAAACCTCCACACTAGTGGTGATCTCGGAGGAAGAAGGAACTAGTTGAGCCATTCTTCTAGATTGTGATCGGTGATAACCGTCATAAACACACAGAAAAAAGTGACCTAACTAATGCACTGAGATAATTCAAGCGTAGCAGTGATTATCTCCTTTAAATTTTGATGCTTTTAAGAAAAGAAAATGTTAGGGAAGGCTTTTTAGAACAGGAACTACTCAGATAGCCAAACTAAGGATGGTTTGGGTAATGTTTGGTGAGGAGTCCCGAAGGCACTTCAGTAAAAGACCGGTGCGTGGCTTGATATAGGGGCCTACCCCCGCACTTCACACACCGCTGCGATAAGGGAGTCGGGTGCTTTGCCAATATATACCAAAATCTTCCGTGAATTTATAGCGCGGCCCGAGTACCGCGTAGGCTCTTCCTCTTGGATATCACTTCCAAGTAGGCGAGGCCAGGGAAGGAGTTTTGTTTAAATGCTTTATACCTAGTGATTTTGGCTTTGTGTGCAAGGGTGAAAAATAAAAATCAAATAGTGTCACTACCGATTTTGATCAATTTTCCAGCCTAATTAAAACTAGATGAAAAGCAGGCAGCAATGACAAAGAAAAGTTCTTTTTAAGCACTTAAAAACGAAGTGTTTGATTTCAATGAAGACAAGTCAAACAGATTCTTTCCCAAATGCGATTAAGTTCTTTTTAAACACCAAAAATCGAAGTGTTTGGATGTGATAGGCAACCGACAAAGAAATCCTAAAAAGGAGAAAACACCGTAAAAGAGGAATACCTGTAGATTTAGCTCTCCAAGGTGTGTGGACTTCAAAAAGCGCGTTGTTGAGCTCTTCCCCTCGAACAATCCCACGAACAAGCAAGGTGCTCCGCAAGAAGAGGTTAAGCAAACAACAAACAAAATCCAGAAAGATATATCCGGATAATGGTGAAATGAAAAATTTCTATTTTAAGGAAATAGAAAAATTTCAAGATAATGATTCCGCATAAAAAGAAGCAAGATTGAAATGATGAAAAGAAATGCTCAAATAGGACTGATAGAAATCAGTGAAAAAAAGGAACAAAGTTCAAAACTAGGAAAGAAATGAACTTACCAATAAGGGACTTTGGTTGGGTCCCACCGGGCGTGCCAGAATGTAGATCAAGAATTTTGCGCTTGTTACCTGTCCAAGTTAATGCACCAAACTAAACACAAAAACCCTGAAAAACTCCAATAAAATCGATACCTGATGGATTAGATCCGAAGATGTAGACGGATGAGGAAGCCGATGTAGACAAGACGGGCGCACACGAGCAATTCGCACAATAGATCCGAATAACCTGCAAAACACCGATGCTTGACAGAAAAAGACCACGTTAAAAGATATTTAAGTGGACTGCCCGAGAAGCGGGTCCGAGAAGCGATAAGCTTCCTCGGCGGATGTCAGTCCACGTTTTCAATTAAGAAAAGAAGCATACATGATAAAAGATGTAAATAAAGACTAGATTTTCTGATTGCAGTAATAAGAAGAATCTAAAAAGCAGACGAAAAAAATACGAAAAAGAGGGAACTATGAAATAAATGCTTTGGATTTGTGTTACCTGTATCCTTTTACCTATCTGCAGAGAAATCGGCGTCGATTGAAAGAATCGGCGTCGATTGAGACTGGTCGGCGTCGATTGAGAGGATCGGCGTCGACTGGATAAGATCGGCGTCGGCCCAGAGGCGGATCAATCAATCGAGGATCATGCGATAAGATTCGGGAATTGGAAGGTGAATGTGGTCTGCTGGATGTGCCGAAGTTGGCGAGATACTGGAACAGAGTCACCAGATGATAGATGGTCGTGACAGGGACAGAGTAACGGTGCTCCTCTCAGGGATTGATTTGGACAGGATCTGTCCTAATCTGAGACAATTGATGCTAAAAAGATCTCTCTTTCTCACACCCTGTATCTCTCTCGCTCTCTGTTCGTGCGTAAGTGCTCTCTTTTTTCGCCTGTTCATTTTTTCGCTCGTTCGTGATCTCTTTTCGGTCTCTTCGGTCCTTAGAACTGAGTTCTGGACTTGCTTTTATAATCGGCGCCGCTCCTAGAAAATCGGCGCCGACCATATGGGTCGGCGCCGATCGCGGAAAAGACTCCCGAGGTGGCCAAAAATGATCGAAAAAGATAAGACTTATCCCGACTACGGGAAAATATCCCGCTTAGGGAAGATTAAAAATAGATGTGATACATGGATAGAATAAATTTGGGGTGGATAAGTGATTAAGATGCATGGGAAGAAGCGTAATTAAATATTTAATATTTAATCACTCATGGGTAAGATGTGATGGGATGAATTAAATTTGGAATAAGTGATTAAATCACAAATTGGATAATATCCCAAGGGGATAGTTGGTGACGTAAACGTGCCCCAAGTTACCTAAGCAAGTAAACGGATGAGAGGGACACTAAATTGGGTAACCAATTTTAAGTGTCTACCTGTCCTCGCATTTTTCTCTCCCCTGGCTGTGTTTTCTCCTCTGTTCTGTGCGTTCAAACCTCGTTAAGGCATTTTTTCCTTAAGATGGCATTATTTTTTCATGTTCCTGCATTTTCTCTATTTGCTGGTATTTTTTCTGCAGTGGACAGTCACTCAGTTATCTATTTTTACCTGCCTTTTATCCCCATGTGGCTTTCTTAGTCCACTGCCAGGTAATATCTCTCTAAAAATACGTTTTTTTTATTCACTTTTCTTTAAAAAGCATGTTTGCATTCCTTTTATCTTATCACTCTTCTAAAAAACGTGTTGTTTCATTACTTTTAAATGGTATAAGGTAAAAACATTACATTTTATTGGCATTGTAATTTTTTTGGCTTGTTTTATTAACCTTCCGTCGAGTGTCGAAGACAAAGGGTGAGGTCCAGGATTGGCAGGTGGCTAATCCCCCCTCGCAATACAAACAAACCCTATCTCAAATTCCATGCCATTTCCAACGGGCATACATACGACACCTTTTGCATGTATTTAGGGCACTTTTTTAATCCGTTTGCAAGCTTATTGGCTTTTTCTCATCAGTTGCGGGAATTGGTTTTTGCCATAAATTTTGACTCGTTGCTCGGTTTTGAGCACTTCTTTAGTCAAAGAAGCATGTTTTTTCACACTATAGATGATGGGATCATTAGTTTTGTAAACGCACTAATTTTATAAAGTGCCGCATTCTAGGGGTTTCTTTGTATTGTTTAATTCAGCTCATTTTTCTTGAGCTTTGTTCTATTCCCTTTTTGTGGACTTGTGAGCGCATCCGCCACAGTCTTAAGACAAAGGGATTCTTTCATGTGATGTGAGACATTGTTTCTCACAAAGATATTTCTTCCCCTCTTGCTTCTCTCTTTCTTTGCTTGCTTGCAATGTCGATCTGTTGCACCCTATAAACCTTGATTGTTGTCTCCACCATTGCGCGTTATAACGCTAATTACAAGGTGAGTGAAAAACTATTTCTCGTAACACGATTGCATCTGGTTGTAATCAATGCACCAATTATAAAGTGCAAAACTCGGGGTGTAATTTTTTTCTGGGTGGTTGTTTCCTTTCTCTCTCCTTCCTTTTGCATTCCTTGGTTCTATCGCTTCCTTATGGATATCTCTAAAGTACCAAAGTGCTCACACCTTTTAATTACTTCGAATGGAAATCTAATATTATATTGGTTTTGCAAAGTAAAGGGTTATACCAAGTTACCATGGGGTTAGAGACCGAACCTACTAATGAACCTGAAAAATCTAAATGGTTCAACTGTTGTGATGAAGCCTTAGGTCTTATCTGTATGTCCATCTCTCCCGACTTGCTCTTCCACATCGAAACTTCCTCAAAACCTGATCAAGCATGGAAAATGCTCGATGATATGTTTGGGAAGCAAGATTACATGAGAGTACATGAATTGGTGAACGAACTACTAGGGTTAAATCCTAGTGACTTTGAAAACCTACAGGCCTTCTTCTCAAAATTTGTCCACACTAGAATGCTTCTAAAGGAATGTAAAGTGGATAAGAAAGACTCTCAATTAATCTTGTTGATTCTTTCTAAGTTAGGTCCTGAATACTTTGTTTTCGTTTCAACTTTTCATGCCATGAAAGCCGCCTTGGGTAGTAATTGGATTATGCCCTCCTTTGATAGATTTTCATCCCAACTCATTCGAGAACAGGACAAAATCATTCAAATGGGGACTCTAAAATCCAAGTCACATGCCCTTGTGGTGAATAAGGGTAAGAAAAATGAAAATAAGAAAGAAACTAAGGACCAACCTAAGAAAGAAACCAAGACCAACCAAGCCCCAATTAAGCCCATCACTCATAGTTCGACTTTTGAGCCTAAAGCAAAGAAGGAAAAGTATAAATGCTCCTATTGTAAGAATTCTGGCCATGACGAGCAAAGCATTGCTTTTGGAAACAAATTGATCACTTAACTCATTTACTTGAGAAGAAAAAAATAAGTGTTCTGAATCCGTTAAACAAAATGCTCAGAAAGGCAAATCTTCTAATGCAAAGGAGACTAAAAATGAAAATAAGAAAGGTAAGGCCCTCGTAGCTAGATTAGCTACATCATCAACTTGGATTATCGATTCCGGTGCCTCACACCACATGGCTTCTTCAGAGGTTGAATTATCTAGCATTGAACCATGTGGCATGTCCCAAATCACGTTGGGTGATGACACTCATGTGTCGGTTTCCGGTAGTGGATCGGTAGAGATTGAAGGTGGAACATTTAACCAAGTGTTGAGTGTTCCCAATATCTCTACCAATCTCCTATCGGTTTACCAAATCACCCACCTTGGTGAAGGAATGCGAGTGGAATTTGGTCCTAACTCGGTGATTATTCGTGAGCTTAACTCTGACTGCACTGTGGCTGAGGGAAAGGCAGATCACCGTTCACGGTTGTATACCTTTTCCCACTTCTCTTCTAATTCGACACCCAATGCCTTGCTCACTCATGCAAATGAGGTTAGAAAGTTATGGCATGAGTGTTTTGGGCATCTAAATTATCATTACCTTGAACAATTGAGCCAAAACGAAATGGTCAATGGGCTACCCCGAGTTAAGTTTTCTAAGGGTCTTTGTGAGGGTTGTACCCTTGGAAAGCACCCTGAAAAAAGATTTGACAAGGGAAAATCTTGGAGAGCTACTCGTCCCTTGGATCTTGTTCATAGTGACGTTTCTGGCCGTTTTCCATCTCCTTCTTTTACTAGAGCTCTATATAAACTAACCTTCATTGATGACTTTTCGCATTATACTTGGGTATATTTTCTTAAGCTTAAGTCTGAAGTTTTTGAGCATTTTCAAAATTTTAAGGCTCTTGTTGAGAAACAAGTGGAACGGTCTCGAACCGAAAATGGAGGCAAGTATGTGAGCAACAGGTTTGAGGATTTCTACACTTATGAGGGGATTTCTTTGCAGCGTATAGTTGCTTATAGCCCTTCCCAAAATGGAGTTATAGAAAGAAAGAACTGAAAATTTAAAGGAGATGGCTACTTGTATGGTTCACTCGAAATATCTTCCTCCACAAGATTGGGCTGAAGCATTGAATTGTGCTTGTTATATTCAGAAATGTGTCCCACACAAGGAAGTAAGAGGGATGAAACCCTTTGAAGCCTGGTTTGGACACAAGCCTCGATGTCGAGCACTTTTGAGTCTTCGGATCCAAGGCTATGGCTTAGATTCCCAAAAATAAACGCAAGGCATTGGATCCACAATCCAAACCTTGTATCTTTGTCGGGTATCCTGATGGCATGAAGGGATATCAATTGTTGAACTCTACCACCCGTGAGCTTTATATTGAGAGGAGTTTGAAGTTTGATGTGTCATCCTTGACTTCAACTTCCACTAAGGTCCTTTGCCCACCGATTCAAATTCCGACTCTTCGATGATGATTTTTTGAGCGAGTTCCACCTCACCCTGCTCCTTCCGATCCTCAAACTTCGAGTCTTCCGATTCTCGACAAAGAGCGGTGATGATGAGGACTATGTCCCTTCTCACTCAAGTGAAGAATTTTCCAACTCGCAGCCCGAGCCGTCGGGACCTCTTTGGGCTAGGAAAACTTTATAGAGTCTGGAGATTTAGTTGGAGATCCTTTGGATGAGATACGTACTCGCTCGTAATTCACCGGACCTCACTCCTTATTCACCTCTCGCTTCGATCCACCATCTTTCCGGAAGCTTCGGGATTCCCGAGTGGGATTCTGCCATGGATGAGGAGTATTCCTCACTCATAAAGAATGACACTTGGGATCTTACCCTTCTTCTGAAAGGAAGAAAAATCGTTCGGTGTAGGTGGGTATATTGAACAAAGTATGGAGCTAATGGAGAAGTCAAGAAGTATAAAGTGTGACTTGTAGCTAAGGGTTTCTCCCAGGTAGCTGGGGTTGATTACTCGGAAACCTTTTCTCCAGTTGTGAAGATGAATACTATTCGACCCTTGCCATCACTGCCACTAACAGATGGGAAGTCCACCAGATGGACGTTAAGAGTGCCTTCCTTCATGGGGACCTAGAGGAGGAGATCTATATGGAACAACCTCCGGGTTATGTCCATGATCCATCCCTCATTTGCAAATTAAAGAAGTCTATCTATGGCCTTAAACAAGCCCCTCGGGCTTGGTATGCCAAGATGGACTCCTTTTTATTTGCATCATGGTTCACTCGGTGTCACTCTGACCCAAATGTGTATATTCTGCGATAGGATGACTCCATGCTTATTCTTGTTCTCTATGTTGATGACTTGTTGATCACCGGTAGCTCTTCCTCTATCATTGATTATGTGAAGATCTCCTTGGCCAACAAGTTCTCCATGTATGACTTAGGATTGCTTCATTACTTTCCTGGGATCCAGATTTCAGAATCTGACTCAAGAATTATGATCTCGCAGCCTAAGTACTCTCTTGATTTTCTTGCTCGAGTTTCACATGTCCAACTGCAAGTCCTCACCTACTCCTTTTCTTTCCGGGATTAAGTTGGTTTCTGATTGCTCTTCCCCCTTGGTTGACGGTACCCTTTATCGATAGTTGGTGGGAAGCTTGATCTACCTTACTCACACTCGGCTAGATCTATCGTATGCCATCGGGATCGTGTCTAGATTTATGTAGGAGCCTCATGAGCTGCACTTAAAAGCAGAAAAGTGGATCCTTCACTATGTTCATGGCACTCACACAGATGGTATTCATTACTTAGGAGGGACTGAGATTGACTTGGTTGGATTTACAGACTCAGATTGGGCCGATGATCTAGATCATCGAAGTCTACCTCAGGCTACAGTTTCACTCTTGGTTTAGGTCCTATCATTTGGTCCAGCAAGAAATAGAACGCCATTGCCATATCATCGATAGAAGAAGAATATAGAGGAGGAGTTAACACTGCCACAGAAGCTGTTTGGTTACAAGGTATTATGACAGAGTTTGGCATCCACTTTCGGCGGCCTACCATTATCTATTGTGACAACATGAGCACTATCTCGATTTGTAGAAATCCCATTCAGCATCAGTGGACAAAGCACATTGAGATTCATATGCACTTCATACGGGAGCTGATACATGAAAACATCATCGACATACAGTATGTTCAGATAGCTGATCAGGTTGCAGACATTTTCACCAAGCCCTTCACTGAGGTGAAGTTTCTTCACTTGCGGTCTCTTCTTGGGGTGAGGTCTGCACACTGCCTACCCATATTCTTCAGGCTATATAGTCCTCCTTCTTCTCCTCTTCTTCTTTCTAGAAAGATGTTGTTTGTACATGGGCACCTTATCAGGCCTTTAGTTGTCGGGGCCCATTGACACATCTTTCTTAGTTTTCTAGGGGAGTCTTCTTTTTCTGTTCTGGCTTACCTTGACCTCTTCCTCGGCTTCGATGAAGGGGGGGTGTTGGTGTGTGTGACTGTCCAGTCATCGTCCACATCACCTAGGTGAGTCATCTCACCTTGTGAGATTTATAGGTCTTAGGAAGTCAAATGAAAAGTGTCGATTCTCAAATCTCAATCACTCACTCACTCTTTAATTTTCCCCACTTGCAAAATCTTGTATGAATCTTTGAAGAATATTCTTTTTTTATAACACATAATCTAATCCATCTTTATTCTCTTGGAAATATCTTGTTTTATGTTTCCAAGTGGGAAAATTACGAGTCATTCATATTTTCCATTATCCCAGAATGACTAGGATGCCATGTCACTTCTTTGATGTTTATTTTAATCATTTATATTTTCAAGCGATCAAAGAAACCCCTTTTTGATGATTTCTGAGCATCTCTAAGTGATTTGATTTGACGTGTAATCCCTTTCACTTTTTAAGAATCCATCTTGGGAAACACACATTCACTTTCATGTCTTTCTAGGTGGATTTTTTCCATGTATCATGTCATATCAAGCCAACCATTATCTTCTACATAATATCAACTTACTTCATACTTATTTCTCCCATGTGAATATCACATTCAGATCTTTAGAAATTATGCTACCATGATTATACTCAGCTCAACTTGCTTGTCTCAAATTTCTTATAAATTCACACTATTTCCTTCATAAACTCACATTTTATTTTTTTGAGTGTAAGGAATTTAGGGAAATTTATTTGTGATATGGCAAAAACACCAAGTAGCATCCAACTTGAAAGACATATCCACTGAGGATTTGCACTCAATTTTTGATCTATCAGGCCTTGATGAGGCATTCATAAGAATGTTATTTGAGATTGTTGATCTTGAATATTATACTGACCTTTGACAACTCAAGTTGTTTGGGTTGTTGCATTGATTAGAAGGATTATCAAGATAAGTCCCATTTTTTCTACCTTCCAGATGATGTATTTTCATCTCTTCAGATTGGAACATCAAAAGACTCTGAAGCATTGAAGAAATTTTGGATTGTGAGTAGACCTAGTGTGCAAGGTTTGACTAATTACCAATGCCCCTTCATTTGTAATGAAGCACTTATTGTGAAGGAAATCCCCTTAGGGTCTTATGTACTTGATGGGAGATTTCACTAGGTACTATGCTACCCTTTTTTTGAAGGATGAATGAGCTGGAGCAATGTGTCTCAATCTTGGAGAAAAACCATCAGGGACCATACCTTCTCAGCCTCCTAAAGCATCACCATTTTTTGTGAAGAAATATAAGGGTGAGTCTAGCTCCAGGCCTCCTACTCCATCTTCTCCAGATCATTTGTGGTTGCACTTCCAACTCAGGTTCCAAGCCATCCTCCACTTTCAAAGCAACAGGGAAAAAGGCCTTCCCTAAAGGAGGTCTGGACATGACTGAATGGGTTTCCTCCTATGAGAGGAGGTCACAATTGCTCAGTTTTTGGATGGACCTATGACAACTATTGATGAACTCAAGTCTTTGGGTATGTCTCACACACTAGCAGGAGACATTGTGTTTGTTCAAATGGCATTGGGGATAGATGAATTTGTTCATAGGAAGAATAATACTAGTGAAGAAACTTCCTCTTTGTAGAGAGATTTTATGGTGGTGGATGATTAGGTTTCTTTTTCTTGTTTCCTTTTTTGATACAATTCTTGAAAATATATGTAAATTTTTCTTCATGGGTTGGGGCCCCTATAGAACCCCATTTTGATTTTTTCCATAATACAAAAGATAACAAACAATTTCATTAGTTTACATGCTTCATGATGGATTTGAAATCTTATCAAAGCAATATAAAAGTCTAATGTATTGTATCAAATTACATACATATATGAAAATAACAACTTCAAAGTGATATTCAGTTTGTTTATGAAACAAGAGTAATAATTGAAATAAGATGAAAAGAAAAGTTCAAGGAAAACAAGCCTATGCTTGTTCATCAGTCTTCATGTTTGTATCTTTATCTTCTTCATCTTCTTCTTCCTTGGGTTTCCTATCCACATATGCATCATACTTTTGGAATAGTTCTTTTATATCATCTTCATCTGGGCATGTATGGTGCTGAAATATCAAGGCTTTCCTACTCAGTGTATCCATGCATTGATCCATATTTTGTTTATATTCCCATGGTTTTGATTTTAAATCTATAATTTTGTTTTCTACAGTCATTAGTGTCTCAATGAATTCATAAGAAAAGTTTTCTCTTTGGATATTCTTCTCAAAAGAACTTGATTAAGAAGTCAGTTTTCAGATCACCATAACTCTTTTTGAATTTATCAAATACCATGTTTTCTAACTTTAGATCAATAGTGTCCATATTATTTTCAACCCATTTCTTCTTTGTCTCCATTTTTTCTTTGATTCCATTCAAAACCTCAACTCTGAGTTTGGCCAAGTCTTCAATTGCATACTTGAGTTCCCATGTGTTCAATTGGCACAATTCCTTCCTTCTCAACTAAGTCTTCATCTAATTGAGTAATATGATTCAGCTTGGGGAGAATTCCCTCAAAATAGAAAAGCTCATTATCACATTGTTCAATTAACTCATCAATTTCATTGAGCTTATTCTTGAGCTTTTCATATTTCTTCCTAGCTTTCTCAATGGATTTCTTCCCCTTTTCCATTAGCTTCTCCACCCAAGTATCAACAAATTTAACCTTTTCAACAACTTTTTCAATGTGTTCCATAACCTCAGGAGTAGTAGTGGAGATATCTTCTTGGCCTTCACTAGATTGGCCAACTAACTATTGTAAACATGAACTCAATGATTTGACCCATTCTTTCAACTGTCTTTTGGTTATCTCCCTCATCTACTTTGTGTAACAAATCATTGACTACTTCTAAGACTCCTTGCTTTAATGCATCTCTTGAAGGTTTTCCCAAAGGAATGAGTTGAACATTATAGTCATTTGTTGTTATATCACTTCTTGATTTTCCTTCATGTGGAATTTCCACCTCCAAATTTCTGGATCCATATGGGTCAGTATGAGTTTTAGTAATGACCCTAGCCTTTTTTGGAGCCTTTGTGGGTTTTGGGAAAGCCAAAGGCTGTAAGATCTATGGATTTCATAGGTACAACCTCTTCTTCTTCTTCTTCTTCTTCTTCTAAATCAACTCTCCTATCCAACCTTTTGTAAGAGTAGTTCCCACCTTTGTCTCTTGCAATGCCAGTTGAGGTTTTTTTCAGGACAACCACCAATTTCTTAGACATCTCTTGAACATCTTGCACTAATGGATCTTTATGTTGCACTTTTTCCACTTCCAATGTTGATTTCTTGGGTTCATCTTGTGTTGGCACTTCCCCCACTTGCTTCTTTCCTTGATCCTGAAATTGGGGTTGACCAACTTCCTTTTGAGTCATATCAACATTTGGAACATGTTCTCTATTTTTCTCCTCAACTGATGTAGTCATAACCTCTACATTTTCCTTGGGAACCTCTTGGGCTGGTGTTGTTCCTTTAGATAATTATTTTTCTTCTAGTTTCTACTTCCTTTAGAGGTTGTTGTTTGGTGGAGATATCCTCATGAACTGGTATACCAATTTCCTTTTGTTCTTTTAATACCTCCTTTTTTGGCATGGTGTGTTGGCTCCTAGTAGTTGATCCTTTACCTTTATCAATACCCTGTATACTCTTGACTATCATCAATATTTTCCTTTGTAATGGTTTCTTTTGCAATTTCAATCACCTTTTCTTTAGTAGACTTTTCTTTTTTAGGTGATTCACTACTTCTGGTAACCTTGGTTTCCTTTTGGGGATCCTTTTCATCTAGTGCCCCAATGTCCATACTTTCCCCACCAAAAACTCCTTGAACTTTTGACTTTCTCATTTCTGAAGTAGTTTGGCCTTTAGAAGATACTTTTGACATTGGAATTTTGACTCAACAATTGGCACATGGGTGGATTCCTTCACTCCTTCACCTAACTGGAGAATACATGTATCTTCTACCACTTGTTTTTCAACTATACTTCAAATTCCTCAAGTACAGAATCTCCTCATTTGTGTCTATGTCCATTATTTCAATTGGGTTTTTTTGATTCATTCATGCAATTGATCAAAAAGAGGTATACTCACACCTTCAACTAGGGTTGTAAAAAATTTCTTCAACTCTTGTTCTAACACAAAACTATCTAGTGGATTAGGTGGGACATTACCTAGGGATACTTGTTCTTGAGTAATATCAGCTATTACTCCTCCTGGAGATAAAGTTGAAGCTAGAAACATTGGTTGTACATTTGGACTTACTTGAACATCTTTTGTTTTGTGGTGGAGTTGCTTGATGAACCATGGAAACAACTACTCCTTGTTCCTTAGTGAGCATGGGAGGATCAATCACTTCAGCCTTCTTATGCTTGTGTTTCTTAAATGCAGGATCACCTTCTCTTACCAAGGGTTGTTCAAATACAACTTTGTATCTTTTCTTTTCCCTTTCAAACTATTTGATATCTGGTGTTACCCTTCCTCAATACTTTGTGACTTAGATTGGATATTGGCACTTGTCATGGCTCCTCTCATCAAAATTTTTAGTACTATGGGATTTTGGTAAAACCTCTGGAGGGGAATTTTGTGTAGCTAAGCCCTTTCCTTTTTTTTGGATTGGTATTGTAAAAGTGATAGGAGCATTTTCCATAGATTTTAGAAGCATTTCTTCTATTTTCTACTTCAAAGTAGACATGGAGGTTCTGTCCCACTAGCAGCAGTGGTCCACTCATCAAAATTCCTATAGTAGGTATTTTTGAAGGTAATTGAGGGGATTTTCCTCCTAATGGATCCATCTTATCAGCTCCTCCTTCAAAGGGGGAAGATCTTCCTTCAAAATCTCTAATTCCCTGAACTTGTTAAGCACCCTTGTATTTTGAATGGATAAATCTATGTTCTTTTGTTTTAACCAAGTCAAATTTCTCCTCATCACATGAACAATCCTGCCATACTGATCATCTTGATTCCTCCTCATCCCATTTTATGGGGGTCATTGGTTGTCCTTCTATCTTTTGATCAATATAAAATTGACTCACAATTTGTTGGTCATCCATGATTCCCTCAGGCACCACAAAAATTTTAAAATCAATGATCTATGTGAGGGTCATCCTTGAGAAATCTTGAGTCTTGACTTCCTCTTCATCTCTACAATTCATCCAATAGTCCTCAAAGTGAGGTTCATGCTCAAAATAATTTTCCAAAGTATTGACCACCCATCTAATGTCATAGCTAGACCTCACCTCAAATTTCTCCATATCAAACCTTTCCATTTCCTCCTCCATCAACCTAGATTTTATAATAGAAGGGCAAATAATACCTTCCAATCCTAATGGGAAATTTGATGTTTTTCTTATGTCTCCTAAAAATCATCTTATGAACAGGTGTTAATTGTCTTGCCAACTCACATAAAGCCATCTTATCATCTAAATACCTTGGTAATTTGCATGGTTGTCCCTCAAATCCACTTGGATCTTATGTAAGTGAATCTCCTATACTGAATAAAGAAGAAACCATATTCCATTATTGTATTTCTAGCTTCTTCTGATATTCTATATTGCTCCCATTCAGGTTTGAACAAGCATATGATAGGTGCAAAAATGTATCATTCACCAATCTTACATTTCCCTTCCAATTACTCAATTGTAATTGGGGATAAACCTCATGCATTTTGTGTTTTTTGAAAGGGGCATGTGGTATAAGGCCAGGGAAATGTCTATGGCCTGCAATAATATTGTAAATTAGATATGTCATCATGTAAAACTCGAGCTCCCCAACACCACCCATCTTGATCTTTACAGCCAGTGCTAGAAGATGCTCATGAATTGAATCAACAATAAGGGTTTCCCAAAAAATTCTCCCTTTCCTTTCTAAAAACAATCCACATATATGGGACATCCATTCTTTGAATTCATTTTTGTTTCCAAACCAACCATCCTACTTAGCAACACAACTACATCTTCCGCTTCTTCCAAAAACTATGCCCTAACCAATTTCTTGGGAATTCTTGGTAGTCACCTTCTTATCTCTAATAACAACCACTTAGTGTTTATAAGTTTAGCATAGTCTCTCTTCTTGGATTCATAGTCTTTAAGGGATAATTCAACACCTAGGGTTATCGAGTTTTTGATTACTGGTAAGTTCAACATTATCCTAAAGGCCTTGGGTGTTAAAGTCAATATTGCTTCACCACTCCCATCTAAGACTTCTCTCTTTTAGATTATAGTTCATGGCACAAAGCCTCACCAATTCAGGGAAATGCACAGAGGGAGGTATAACACCAGTTGAGGCAATGTTACTTGGCCTCGATTGCTTCCATGAGTTCACTTTTGTCCAGGCTATTCAATCTTTGTAGAATTCATTCAAATCAACATTCATTAAATCCATGTCTATAATCTTATCTAAATCACTGGTAACTCTGATGTGACATGAAAACTTGATGGAAATGTCTTCATATTTTATGCCCTAGCTTCTACTTTCAATCTCTTTACAAATTGTGGAGTAAAAATAATGAAAGTACGAGAGTAGTACAATCCTTACCAGTTTCCTATGTAAATGTCCATGTGTATTCACCTTTGCTTCTTATATTTTCAAGCCTTTAGCTCCCAATCGATGCTCTTTAATTGATTTCACTTCATTCCTCTAAAAATTATGATAGTAAGGGCATCCAAATCTTGACATACGATAGTAAAAATCTTGAAGCATTTTGAATACTTTAAACAATCTTGCCTTGATTTGTGTAAAAAAACATTAATGGTGGAAACCATAAATGCATTGAATCATGGCCATCCATCCTCCTGCCTCCCCTTTTTAAATGTGGGTCATCCATGTGGAGAAATTCCATGTTATGTGGGCTCGGGAGTCTTTTTGTATTTTTGCACTACTTTTTAAATGCAAACAAGTTTACACATTTGACCCGATCACCCACCCTTGAATTTTATTATGATCCTGACACGTGTTTAAATCTTGAATGTTTGGGCCCTTTTTAAATCTTGAATGGTGATTGAGCTACTAATTAAACCCTTTTTTTCATATTTGTCTATTTTCCTAATCGAGACAAAACAAAACATTTCACCATTTCAAACTCCAAGGCCCCCTTCTTCTTTGACCTTTTCTTAAGAATACGCCACATGTCCTTGGCGGGTCTCGAGATATTTTTACATTTTTCACTTTTGTCAACTTAATGTTAAGAGAACATTATCATGCCCCGATTCCCCACTCCAATTATCTTTTAACATGTATACCTCTTTGAGAGTGGGGTCAACTTCTTGTTTTGCATCCTTTGACTTTGAATATTCCACCATTGAAAATATTCGTTGGGATCTCATGGGGATAAGTTTGCATTTTGTAAATATTATCAATGAAAGATATAACATTAACATTAGTTTAAATCTATCCAACAATCTAGTGAATCCTAGAGAACTTTGTTAATGTTATGTAGGTCTTCATTAGGCCAAAGAGAATAATACCATATTAGAATCCACACAACCCACCAACTATCATATCAAATGAAGGTATTTTAAGAGCTCGCATAATGATTTAACACAGATATAATATTAATTGTTCTTTTCTATTGAATTCATACAGGACACCATACAATTATATAACATATGAGGCTCCTATAAACTAGGAGGTAGGCTTAACTATATTCTCCACAAACTACTCTCGTAACCTATCTACGTAATATTGTTATAACCATAATATTTCTAACAACCAACATAACATTATAATAACTCACATAATAAATCATGTGAGTGCTAATAATTCCCAGAATTTGTGAAAATAATTGGTCATGGCATATTACTAATCAAGATCTAACAACTTGGAAAATTTGACAACAATCCAATGGTCAAATAAAAAGTTATGGCCTTCAGAAGTTATGCTCCTACATGACTTTATGCCATCTAAAATGGCAATTTATGTTTTTCAATTATTGATAAATGTTTTTTGGGGAGGGACCATATCTAAACATTAATAAGGTTCAAAAACTAGATTTATAAAGAAGCATCAACAATTATTTGACAAGTGGGGACCACACTCCAGAGAAAAAGGTCATAAAAGCCAAATAAAGTAGTTAAGAAAAATAAGGAGCATCCTTCTTAAAGGAAGCATGTAAATAGAAAATCTGCAGCACCACTATAACATTGAAACTACTTGAAACCAACAAAAACAAAAAATAGGAGGAGAAACAAAGATCTTCAAAGAATCATTCCTTGTCCAAACTGTTGGTAGGTTTTAGTTTGGCATACCCTTTCTTTCTCCTATATACCACCATGTATTCCTTGTTATCTTATTTCTCAAAGCATTGAAGAATGAATTCATTACTATTGATAGGAATGTGATCCTAAAGCAATGGTGTACAAACCAATGTAGATATAAAAACCTGTTCTATCCCAAAGAGAGCGGAGAGGATTAGAAAGTGAGTTTTTCATTCCTTCTCTGGATGGTTCAAAAATAAACATTGGTAGAGTACTTGGCTACCCTTTATGGGCTCTCCTCAACCATATCTGAATCGGAACCGATGTGAGATGTTTAGGAAGAGAGTCCTTCCACCACACTGGTATTTCGCTTCGCTTATGTCTGAGTAATAAAAGTCATCCAAAATATTCCCCGTTTGAAAGAAACATCGACATATGAATGATAACAATAAGAGTTTTGATATCTCTTTATGTCATTTTCACGTCTCTTTTCACATAATGAAAAAAGATAATGTATTTTGCATATTTGGCTAATAACAAGAGTTTTGAAATACACATTGAAAAGTAGTAAGTGGATTGTTAGGAAAATAAGTTTCAAGGAATCTATGTTTAAAGTAAAATTTTGAAGATGATTTTATTCCTACATTTGGATCACACTACAAGATGTGTTAGATAAAATTACATCAAATATCAAGTCAATATTACTCAATGAAAATGGTCTTATGTTCCCACCATTGAATATGTGAGGGATAATTATATGTTCTTTAATAACATAAAGTGGGATAAACTAAAAATATCCAAATCTAAATATGCATTCAAACACTTATAAAAATGTAAAATGAACGATAACCAGATCATACCAAGCAGAGAATATAGATGGTAATCAAACACCATGATCAATAAGATGAAACAAATTCACCGTAATAACTTTACATAAACCTTTGCAAACAAATGAGCAACAATATCATATATTATTATGGAACTCAATGAAATACAATAAGAATGGGCCTTGATTATATATGAAAGGAATATAAATCTAAGAACTAGTCAAGGTCATAGATCAAGCCATAAAGTAAGGAAAAACTATTCATCAAATAAGTAGTCAAGACCATAGATTTAGGAAAGAACTAGACATCGAGGATCTAGTCACTACCATAGATCAAAGAAAGTATTATACCTAACAACTAGATAATATCCCCTAATATCTAAATAAATAAAAATAAATATCCACACACATAAGTGGGTGAGGATAAATACAATAAATGTAAATAAAGTACCTAGGTGAACATGAGCTAAGTTAAATACCTACTCTAATACCCCCTCAAGTGAAGCTAGGGGCCAATATAGAAGTGGCATGTCCACGTATGAGTCCCAAACCGGGCCTCGATGAGGTTCCCATGTATAATAACTAGATAAAAGGGACGTCACAAGGTACCCAAAACTAGTAACAACAAAGTAAAGAGAGAAAAAAACCCACTACAAGACATCCCAAGAAGCTCGACGCAAAAACATGTACAATGTTGAAGAATTATGGTGTGCACTATGGTCTAAATCCACTTCTCGATCACAAAACTCAAAAATAACTGACATTAGGCTTCACCAAAATAGCTCGATATAAGGAGACTGTCAAAGGAGTAGTGTCAAAAGTGTTAAAAACACCAAACATAATTTTTTCACTTGTTGTGAATAGGTGTGCCATGATCCAAGAATAATAACCAAATTAACAAGGAAAGGACACAAAATATGGAGTGTCACATTCCAAGAAAATCCAAGGTAACAAGGCAAGGACACATAACTTGAACACAAACATAATTTGATCAACTACTAAAAATAGGTGTGCCACAATCCAAGAAAAATAACCAAATCAACAAGGCAAGGACATAATATCCAAAGTTTTACGATCTAAGAAAAACCAAGGTAATAAGGAAAGGACACAAAACACGAAAAGAAGGATCAACACCACACCCTCCCATATTGCTGAATGGGTGGAGTGATGCTAAAAATCTATTTGAGGTGTTAAAATAACTACTTGAACATGGAAAAACTAACACCGAACTTCACCGAATATTTCCCCCACAAGAGAGATTGTCAACATGCCAAAAGTGTCAAAAATACATATACAAAATATCTCAACAAACAAGAGAGATACACTACACTTGCTAAGAAAAATTCTCAAAACAAGTAGCATTACAATGTAGAAGGTATATAAATTAGATCAAGAGGCCAAATGGTGGAGGAGCCATGCACCAGAGTCCTCTCAATGAATGTCTATGTCGTCGCTATGAGTGATTAGATATCCATCCCAAATCAACATGGATGGATGAATAATATTCCCGCATACTACTTTGTGCAAAATACAAAATGGGTTCATGCAAAGGAACATCAAAATGTGTGTTTGGTTGATCATGTCTGACAGGTTGAAATCATAGGTTTCTCAAGCTTGAGTGAAGGTGCGAACTCATGTGTTTTACATGATCCTCGAAAGAGTCGAGTGAAAAAATAGGAACTATGTCAATATGTGATCCTAATGAAGCACCTTCTCAAAAACCAATGCCATAGCAAGAATTCCACTTAACATGTGGAATAGGGGAAAAAATACCCGTGAATATCTGCCAATACCTCTGCCAGTGAAACCCATAGAACAGAGCATACAAGAACCGAATGAAGTGGTATGCTTCTCAAAAGAGCCATGCATGTGAACAAGTAGGATACACAACATGTCTAATCGTAATAAGCACAAACATAGAAGAACATGTAGGAATAAGCCTAATAGACTTAGAAGCATCAGGAGCAAGATCAAGCTCAAAAACTAGTAGATCAAGGTCAGTGGGTACAAGAGCAATAAGTACAAGTTGACTAGGAGCATGGATATGATTGTCCACAATATTATGGCAATGTTGCATGTTAGCAAGTTTTTTCTCAGGGAGTGTATTATTGTATCTTAATCAAAAGGAACCATAAAAGGAACAATAACCAGATTGTACCAAGCCAAGAACACAGATGTTAATCAAACACCATGATCAATAAGATGAAAACTATTCGCCACAATAACTTTACATAAACCTTTACAAACAAATGAGCAAGTAATATCATATATTATTATGGAAATCAATGAAATATAATGAGAATGGGCCTTGCTTATAGATAAAAGTAATAACAATCTAAGAACCGAGTCGAGGTCATAGATCAAGCCATAAATCAAGGAAACAACTATACCTAATAATAGATAATATCCCCTATTATCTAAATAAATAAATAAAATATCCACACACATAAGTGGGTGAGGATAAATAGAATAAAGGTAAATAATGTACCTAGGTGAACATGAGTTAAGGTAAATACCTACTCTAACAAAATGTTATTTATTTTCAAAGTGGTTCGGGTATCTATCCACTACTCCGTGAATCACCACCTAAGGTGTTCTCTTGACATTGTGTACTAATGTATTGTATAACAAACTTAGGTTTACATAATTGAAAAAATTGTTTGATTCAATATATTTAATCATAAATTGTAATGCATGTTCATAATAGTCATGAAATTTAAATTTTACGAGGATTAATGGTGTTTAATAATTTCATTAATATTATATCTATTTTTAGGAGGCATAAAAGGAAGAAATAAATAAACTAATAGATGATTTTATTATATTGTAGGTATTTTGAAAATAATTTACACAAAATATAAAAAAGATATATACTTGCAAAAATATTTTTAACATTTTTAAATAAAATACTTTATTGAATAGTGGTTGAGTGTAATAGGTTGTTATTGAATAGAAATTTATAGTCATAAGTCTATTGTTTAACAACAACAAGCAGGTTATAGACATAATTATCTTTCTCTCTTTCTCACACTACTAATTTATCCCCTAATCATGGTAGTCCATCTAAAAATTAAATTTTCTTTTTTGATATAATTTTAAGATTTATAAAATTTAAGATTATAATTCTAACTCCCTTAAACATGCATTTTTAATAAGGTAGTTAGGTTTTGGTCATAAACCTTATAACCATAACCCCTTTTGTACTATGAAAACATTATATCTACTACACAAATGTCATAAAGTGTTCCACATCTTGATGTGACCAACCTAATAAAACTTACAATACCAAATTTTATCATAAATAACTATATATCATCTTTAGATGTGTATATGAGATTACATGATTCCTAAAACATGTTATGGGAAAAATGATTTTACAATAAACATCATGTAAATGAAAACCTTAACACATGTATATAAATTAACTAGGACATGCAAATCAGAAAATCATACTAATAATTGAATTAAGAATGTGAGAGGGCAAATAATTTGTCTTATCTAACAATCAACTAAAAACCATCAAACTATGACAATGCAAACCAAGAATTTCCTCGCATGAAAAGAGAACCCAAAAAGATTGTAACAAAAGAGCATTTTTTTCTAAATATGGTGTTAAAAATGTATACTCTTTGAATCGTGAAAATGATGTTATGGAAAATGTTTTCAACACTAGAGCTTCTTTTATGAATGGGTTTGTCTACACTATAATTTTCTAAAAACTTCACTTATAATTCTACATATTTGGTCAAATCATTGAGAAACTAGACTTCTCCTAAGTGTAATTAAGTTTTTAAATGTGAACCTACAAAGTGGGGTTATTTATAAATGGATATGTGTCCAACTTAGTTGATGTGTATTATATCCCTCTATATGATAAAATATCTAAAAATATAATGATTGGATTACATCCTAGGCCATAAAAACTAATGATATGCAATGTCTAACTAAACATAGGTGTTAGTGATGTAATAAATGGTATGATGATTTCTTGTTTTTTCAGAATGTTTGTAAGTTCTTAATAATTGACTTCACTAACATGAAGATTCTTTATTCTTTTAATTTCCTCTCAAATAGTAGCTAAAAGAGTGATTCTTAAGTGGTTTTATCGCTAACTAAAGGAATGAAGATGTTTGTGTATTTATAGAAGACATGAATTCATATTATTAATACATTGACACAAAAATCATTGTCTAATTATTGAGAAATAGAAAATATATATATATAGATCAAATAGTACGATGGAAAGAAGACCCTTTTCCCTTCCTCCATAATCTTTCTAGGACTATACACTCCACATTTTAGGCATCCTAAGAATGTATGTCTTAAACAAATATTGTTTGGATTAAATGGTTTTAGGGCGAAAGGTGGTGATGATTAGATGGTGTATGTAGTTGACAATGGACTAATACATTTTATTAATTGTGCCAATAATACCCAATCTAGACAGAGAATGGACAAGTATATAAATACCTTAACAACATATGATTTAACAACTAGGCAATACCTAATAATTTTTTTATTTTCTAGATAAAAAGTGCATTAATATTCACAAAATGATTATAAATTTTCATTCACATAAATGGATAACATAACTATTTATTACTCTTTTAAAAAGTGTTTAGAGACTCTAAGGATAATATTTAACTGGGAAGATCATATATATAATGAATGTTAGAAAATTCTATAACCAAAGACAACAAAACTCAAACCATAGACCTATGGAAAGTCATACAACATATCACCGCATTGTAAATGTTTTAGAAATTTTCTTGATATTTGGACTTTATAGTCAAAGAATTGATTCTACAACAAAACTAATGTTTAGGAACAATAATTTAACTATAATATGACTCGTTTTACAAGATATAATTGACTTATTTTGTTAATAGGTGTTCTATCATGTCAAATGCATTGGTGTTGAATTGAAATTTTCTATTTTAAATTTGGAATCTATTTGATTATAGAATAATTTTGATCTTAAATTTAATCTCCATTATACTTGCACTTAGAATTGTTTTAGTTTTGGTAGAATCAATCAATTTAACGATCATAATACCCTACTCATATAGTAAACATTTATTGGTAATTACATAAAATATTCTTTGATATCCTTACACATTAGTGCAACTAAATTAATGTCATTTATCCGGATGGGTTTCACATACTAAAAATAATTCTATCATTTCCATTCATTAAATAGGTTTAAATATTGCCTAGATTTCAACCAATATAATGAAATACTATATGGGGTTGAGGGGTTTAAATGTATCATGTTTTACAAAGATAAAGTGGGTGGCGTATATGTGAAGGGGAGAAGGAGGGATGAGAAGTGAATAGGTGGAGTATAACACACATGATAAGGTTTTAAGACATTGGGGTCCATAATTCCCTTCTCAACTAATTTTAAACTTAGAAAAGTTGTTGTATCTCTTGTTTTATATTTTTATTGATTCCATATATCATGCAAGAAATCTTAAGACTTTATTATTTGTACATTTTTCCATGTCAATATGTAACATGTGGCGTAAATAAGTTTATTTGGTGACCATAGGGTTTTGAACTTTGGGTCTCGACCTCTCCACTATTAGAAACTGGGACACATGATGGGGGTGAATCAATGTCTAATAAAAATTTTATAGACATTTCCCTTTAATAATGTTATGATGAACACAAGAAATCATAAAAAAGAAACAAAATATAAGATAACACACAGAGACACAAAATTGGATGTGGGAAACACAACTGGGAAAAAACCCATTGAAACCAAGAACTTTGTTTAGGAAAAAAATTTCCTAGTTTGTTACATTGATTTCATGGAGTTGCGAATTCCAAAATTGACCAAGCTACTACTTAGTCTAGAAGCTTCAACCCCAAAATGTCACCAACTACAACTAGTCTTTAGTGAGCTTCAACTCATAGGGAAGTTGCAACTCCCCACTTGCTAAACTACTACTTAGAATTATCTAATAATTCTGATCGCACTTTCTTATTGCCTTCTAAGATTGATGGTGATCTCTAAATTAGTGTAATCTGTCATGTTCATCAACCCAAGTGAAAGTTACAAATTCATTGGACTTATGGAGTTTCATGATCTCTCTTGTATCTTCACAATTATGCTCTTGCTACTCTTCTTCTTATAAGAAATGAATCTATACATATGTTGCTCTTATCTTTCTTCAAATTATGGTCAATCTCAGCTTACTTTGATGTACATTATATTTTATACAATTTACCTTTTACACTTCATTAATTGTTCTATCTATAGAAGTCCGATATAGAGATTTCAAAAACTGATCCTCTTTTGTAGGTTATACATTGTTTCATATATGAGAATCATTCATTCATAGAATCCTTTAGTTCATACTCTTCACTCTTAGAGAACTTGTATCTCGCAAAATCTTCAAGTATCTTCTTTATGTGCCATAAATATTTGAAAAGCTTCAAATCAATCTTCCACGTTTATATCCCTTCATACTTGTCATAGGACTGAGCTCCTATATTACTTTAATTTTATGCTTATATATATTCTTCTAAGTTTACTCACCGACACTTTAACCAGTCATTGACCATTCATGTTTAGAACCCTAAGTGGAGGAACATAATTTTACGTAAAGTCTTTGATTTCCTCTTCAATTTTCCTCTTCAATGATCTACCTATTTTTCAATTCATGTATTCAAGTCACTCCAAATTGTTAGATTTCCTCATCTCTTTCTCAATATACGTAACACATCACACTTGAAAATAAGGTGACTTCTTCACTTTAAAACACAAAATATTTTCAATTAATTTTCATCTTCGTGTGCATCATATTGCAATCTCCATATCTCATTTTACAATATAATCAAGACTCGCCTATTTGTATAAATTTTATTACAAATATTGTATTTTCTTTTTCTTGCTATATTTAATAATTCCACTTCCTCTAATACATTGATACCCTTTCACATATCCTTGAATCACCTTTCAAAGGCTATACTTTTTCAACTAATTTTTTCCATACGCTGATTTAAATTCTCTAGCTCCTACATGCACTTTCGACTTCATTTGTAAGCGATATACAAGTTTTCTCAACTTCTATCTTCCCAATACCTTAAAATTTTAGCTCAAACTCACCTTTTTAAAAACAAAATACATTCCACTTCTTGGTATTTTGTTCTTTTGTGTCTCTTGAGCTTACATGGAAATTGAAAGAGTTGTTTATGTTCCAAATCTTTGAGCAAGAAAGAGAATTGATGAACTTGTAATAGTCAAATTATTTTTGAATTCCAATTGATCATTTTAAAAACCTCTTTTGCACTTATAAATAATTTCAATTTCTATTTGCAATGTTGTAGATTTGTACAGAGTGTGTTTTGGAAACTTGTTCATTGACTGTAATAGAAAGATGAACTGAAATACACTTTTAAAACAAACCTAATACTTTTAGTCTTGATCCACCTCTTTAGAGCAAAACACATTGATAGATGTTTCTTCAATATCAAGAAAAATATTTCAAATTGATAATACCTTCATTCTATAGTCCTCCCATGACTGTAGGAAAAATTTAATGCAATTCTCCTCACATTCGATAGGATATTGACTAATTATTTTTGCATTTGGTTCGTATCCTTCCCATAGAAATTTCCTCAAATTTTTAAACATTTTGGTTGGTGTATGGTTTAGTTTGAGGAATTTTTCTCTTAAAGAAACCCTAGGTCTAGGGTTATTTGCACACCGGACACCCGAGAGAGAAAAACTATCATTTCCTTACTTTGTGATTGATTTTCCTCAAATATGTGTGTGCAATAATCCCATATGCATAAATTTGGACTCTCCAAATGAAGACTCCCTAGAAAACATACCTTCTCTGTTCGGGTTTAGTATTTCAAGGAGATGGAGACACTTTCAAAAGGCTACAAAAAAATAAATTAATGAGTAAGAGAATTTTTTTACCAATTAAAATATTCACAATGTGCATCATCACCACTTGGAGGAGATAGGTAGATGAATGATCATTTCAATGTTGTGAATGATGAGAGTTTTGGGGTTCAAACCCTAGTTCATTTTTGTAATCCTTTTATCACATCATACTTCATTGTTACACTATCATAGGAACCCAATCATAAGGATTGAGTAGTTTCCTATAGATATAAACACTTTCATTCATGAAATAGGAGGACATTGCTAAAAAATGACAGAATAATCTCAAGGTTTCATGTTTTTCAAAAATTATAGTTCAACCTTCACAAGATGTTCTATTTTTCATATGAGATAGCTTGTCCTAGATGTCTAGATATCATCTTAAGTATCTCCAAGCATCAAACAACCTTCGCATCACGTGTTCTAAAAGAACCAATATATGAAATCATGAATGGACATGTATTTCTCAAACTTTCTGAGACTTCTAAGAGATATTCTTGGGTTTGAGTCTTCTGGTTCACACAAGAAATACACCATTATATGTGAATTTTTAATGAGATTTCATGAAGAAAGAACTGTATAACACTTTTGTATCCTTTAATGCATAGTTGGTAGGCCAGGGATTACAGATACCACTAAGGAGATTTGTTTTCTTGCAAAAGGCAAAGAAGACATTAAGAACTTTAGAATATAAAAATCTTCCTAAGACCATACCAAGAGGTTTGGAATGACAATTTTGACTTGTAAAGAGATAGAATTGACACTTTCTACCTTAAATCCATATGGAAATCCTTCAACTAAATTGTAATCCACCAAAATATGGTTGTTTTCACATAATATATTCAAAACAGATTATCATGATCCATACCGTGCATGTATACTTATCTAACTCAAACACCACCAAGAAGACTAAGAGAGATTAATATTCAATCCTAATATGCTTCACTATATTTCACATGTTAATTTAGCTCAAAAACTACTCAAATTGTGCTTATCGTTCCAAGAAGATAGCATGGAAGACAAACAACCATGTTAGAAAAATACTCATAACTTCTTTATTTCTCAAAAAATATTCCCGATTTTTTTAGAAAATATCATTCTTAGAGTTATCTTAAAATATTCCTTCTATGATTTATCTGAAGATTTATTTACAATTTTTATTGGATGCTAAGAATCCAGAGTGCTCAATTTGCATTCTTTAAGAGGGTAGTTTTAGAAAAACTTGAATAACTTAAAATCCCCATTTCAAAATTTGATGAAAATTTTCATGAAGCACTACATGAAACACCTTTACATATTCCATGTGTTGGTTAGCAATTTTGTTTCTATACATATTAGATTCATCTTATTTACCTCAGCCTACACCTGTGAATTCTCAAGGCCAACTTTGGTGGACTTGTGAATTTTTCCTCTAGGAGATAAAATACACCTTGTTGATGCTCACACATGCCATATTAAACATTACTAGGATGCTTACATGATCCTAGCTTGACATGTACCAACCTTTCACACTTCATCGATTCTAGAAACAGTGTAAATAAGCCAATTTGAATTGAGACTTACACCAAGAACTCGTTCCCATGATGAAATAATCAAATTTGACTTGTAGAACCTCTAAGAAAAGGATTTCAACCATTTCCATGCTTCCACTAGATTCCCACCTTATTGACCAAGCTTGCAACATTGTGAAACCATCCAAAATTCTCAAAAAACCATTGAGAAGGAACTACCAATCAACCTTCATGCCTCATACAGATCCTCACTTCACCACTCACTACTTTACCATCAATTCCACTTGACATCATTGATAAAATCAATGACCAAGGTTCAACAATCTCCCCCTTTTTCATTAATGGAAAATACTCGAAACCTTTGATGGAAAATACACACTAGTAACTTCAAATCACTATTCATGGTTTCTAACGAAACTCTCTCCCCCTTTGACATCTATGAGAAGGGATCATGAATTCAATAGGATAAACGAAAAAAATAGAATATTACTTACAAAGCACTTTGCGCTTACGTCAAGAAACTCCCGCTTGGATTTTTATTACTCTTTTTCCACCCATGCCTTGACAAGAATAATGAGTGTTTCAATTAATTAGCCTTATAGATTTCTGAACCTATATTCTCTATATCAACTATATCACTTCACCATACTCATATTTAATTCTCTAACCTTGAAATGATAAACTAGCTCCCCCAGTAAAGATACTTTCCTATTAAGTATCATTCTTACATCTTGGTCTTTATCATTTTCAAAACGATCTTCTATTTTCAAATAACTTCACTCTTTCTTAACACCTTGTCTCCTCCATGAGCCATTTTACAAGAAAAGAGCTTATTCTACCCTACAATCCTACAACATACCTTGTACACCTTGTAAATAACCATGTCCATAATATTGAGTGCTTCTTAGTCTTTATTTACCATGTCCTTCCTTAAAATACTTGTCAACTTGACTTCCTTGAAGTCTTGAGGATATGCATGAAGAATTAAATCATCTTTTCTTATGTTAAACCATCTTCCTAACTCGTGGATTACAAATTTTTATCCACTCCTACCTTTTTTAGGTTTCTTCTTGTCATTTATCAAATGAAATATCATCCAACCTTGTAGAAATGATTTTGAATTCTTGGGCTATTATGTACACTTGTAGAGAAGAATTTCATAAGCTCCTATTTTAATTTGTTCATATTTTAAATCTTGAAACATGGTTACCTTATCCTTTAATTATGGGATCCTTGATGAATAAAGTAGAAATCCTCTCCTTAAGCATAAACGTTACTCAAACACCTTACCTATCAAGGATTCTTAATCCTCCAATATTTCAATACACCTTTCACTATTTTTTTCATTTCGACTATTATGAATATAGTACAGACTTCTAAAAGGAATTTTTAGGTTGAACCAGACCCTTCTTAAATTATTTCAACTGATAGACTTTTAAATCACCTTCTTGTCAGATGATTATTATGAAATAACATGCTTACAAGTGAATTCAATATTTTGATCTTATAACTGATTTTATTTTTGTATGAGAAGAAAGATGGCCACCTTGTAGTATTCCAAATACTTTTCTATATTTTACTAAGCCTTGCCTTATAACAAGAATATTCATATAGGACCATTGACACATACAAATGGATTTGAAGAGCTTTATGACTTCAATTTAATAGGATTGCAATTTCACTTTCATCATATTTGTGGATTTTGATATAGATATTGAGACGTTTTGAGCATTTAATTTAATCTCCGAAGACCATGAATATCTTGTAGCTTTTGTTTCATATTGCAGAAGACCATTTGATATTTATCTATCCTTGAACATTTACAGAGAGACTTGAATCAACTTGAATAATGTTCAAATAGATTCCTTAAATATAGACTAGGCTATGTTTTCCTTTATCTAAGAACTTAACGTCCAATAATGATTAATTTTAGAGTTGATGGACCTTTCACATAAACTCCGATTTGGACTATGACTCGATTTAGATATATAGTCATTTTTGAAAAATATCTCATACAATGGATTATTGATAAACAGTGACACCTCTGAACCTACATTCTTATCTTAGTTAGAGATCACAAACATGAACTTAAATGAAACTCCGACTCTGATTACACAATGTAGTCAATATGGAATTTTCACTAAAGGTATTCTCTTAGAGACATATTTTCTTAAAGGAAACTTGACAACATTCTCTCACTACAAATTCTCAAGAAGATGCTCAAATACTTCA
The DNA here is from genome assembly GCA_018340775.1 of Taxus wallichiana var. yunnanensis. Taxonomy (NCBI): domain Eukaryota; kingdom Viridiplantae; phylum Streptophyta; class Pinopsida; order Cupressales; family Taxaceae; genus Taxus; species Taxus wallichiana. The sequence continues at coordinate 166,738,000 of CM031237.1, forward strand.
ACAAGTACTAGACCTTGAACATGAGGTGCTAGATAAAACATGCCTAGAGACTACATACCTTATCAACATGATAGAGACTCTAATCATCGAAACAATTGGAAACTTTTACTCAATATCATTCTTTAAATCATTCTCCCAAATTATCATGAAGAAAACTTAGATGGAAGATTGATGAAACCCAAACCATGCATGCTAGTGTATACCTTGTAGAATCCTAGAGAAGGAATATCATATCATTATCTTATCTTAGAACATGATAAAGCCATCACAACAACATGATGACTCAATTTTATCTTTTCATGTCCTTGTCTTCTTGTTATTAGTATTAGGTGCCTTCCTTGGAGAACCAAATTCATCACTTGAGTACTCACTTTTAGATTTAGTACCTAATAAGAAAACATGGTGTAACTCATATACTTGTTTGAACATTGTTTGAGGAATAAATTGTTCTACACCGGAGTTCTCTTCTTTCTTTTTTTTTTCTATTGCATGCTAGTGCCTTGTTTGTACTTGCTTCTCCTATGATTGTTTTAGTCTATTTTTTCCCTTCTACATCTGCTCTTGTTATCTTCTTATCATTATTTTCTATCACAACTTCTGAATTTACTTTCTTCACATTTTATATCCATTTTTATTTCTTCTTTCCAGTATCTCTTTCAATAATGGCTGATTTGGTCTTATTCTTAGAGTTTTTCTTTTCTCTCAATTTTATTTTGTCTTGTCTCTCGAATGCATTCATCTTATAGATAAATCTAGGTGGTTCATGATAATTTCGGAAAGAATTCCCTTGCTTATTAAAATTGAGGCATACAACCTTATACTTGTCCCAAAACTGATTTAATGGATCTTCTAAACAATACTTGGATATGTGACCCTTTCCTTTGTAATTGAAACAAAATATGATATTATAATAATCAAACCTAAAATCTCTCCATGCATGATTTTCATCTATCTTTCTCTTATAATTTCTAACTCTGTGTCTAAATATGTTGCATGAAAAACAAAATCCATGAAACTTACCTAATAATATTCTTGCATTTGGCTGCATAAAGATCCTCTTGTGCTCTTTGTTATCCCTTTTGAATGAGAACATCCTTGACAAGAAGTGTGACTTGATTCAACTCTCAATTCCCTTTTCTTTACTTGTTCTAGCTCCTCTTTTAGGTTCTTTATTTCTGCACTTAGTCTTTCACATTCTTCACTCTTGGCTTGGATGGATGCTTGACATAACTCATGACTGATCTCATGTTTTTTTCCATTTGGCTTGCTTTATTTCTAATTTTCAATCTATTCTTGTCACTAGGATATGTTTTTTTATAAGCAACCCATTGAGTTTACTTGAAACCTTCTCTAACTCAACCTTCAAAATCTTTATTTCTTCTTCAATTTTGAGACATGCATCACTTTTTATTTTAAATCCTTTGATACATTTTCAACATATGTGGAAATCTCATTCAGTTCATGACCATGGTTAGCCTCCTTGAGTTTAATTTCTGTCTTTAACTCATTTATAAGAGCTTGTGCAATTTCATACCTCTTTTTCAACATTGACTCTGTTGATGTACCCATGCTTGTGTCTTCAGGATCACCTCCAAGCTGTTAGGATTGATTTAGGAGGACCACACTTTGATACCAATTGTTGGAAACTGGGACACTAAGGGGGTTGAATCGAGTGTCTAATAAAACTTTTACAAACATTTCCCTTTAATCATGCTACGCTGAACACAAGAAATCATACATAAGAAAATAAAAGAAGAGAACACACAAAGACACAAAATTTGATGTGGGAAACCCATCTAGAAAAAAACCCACTTTGAAACCAAGAATTCGCTTAGGATAAAATTATCATAGTTTGTTACATTAATTTCCTAGAACTCAACTAAAAATTTCACCAAGCAACTAGTTATTCGGAAGTTTCAACTCCCAAAATTTATACAGCCTACAACTGATCTTTAGTGAGATTCAACTCAGAAGGAAGCTGCAACTCCCCACCTACTAAGATGACACTTAGACTTATCTAACAATTCTAATCACACTTGTTTGTTGTCTTCTACAATTGATGTTGATCTCTATGATAGCTTAGTCTGTCATGTTCATCAACCCAAGTCAAAGGTACAACTTCATTAGACTTATCTAATTTCATGATCTCTCTTCTATCTTCACAATTATGCTCTTGATGCTCTTCTTCTTAGCAGAAACTAACCTTTACATATGTTTCTCTTGTCTTTATTCAAATAATTTTCAAGCTCATCTCACTTTGATGAACATTATATTTTATACAATTTACCTTTTACACTTCTTTAATTATTTTGTCTGTACAGAATTCTGATATAGAGATTTCAAAAATTGATCCTCTTATATAGGTCATGCATTATTTTAGATATGAGACTCCTTCATTCATAGACTCTTTTAGTTCAATCTCTTCACTCTTAGAGCACTTGTACCTGAAAAATCTTCAAGTGTATTATCTATGTACCATTAATATTTGACAAGCTTCAAATCACTCTTCCATATTTATTTCTCTTCATACTTGTCATAGGACCGAGATCCATTATTACTTTACTTTTATGATTATTTAGATTTTTCTAAGTTTACTCATTTACAAATCAACCATTCATTGCACACTCATGTTTAGAACCCTAAGTGGAGGAACATACTTTCACATACGATATTTTATTTCCTCTTTAATCTACCTCTTCAATGATCTACGTTTTTTCAATTCATGTATTCAAGTCACTCTAGCTTGTTACATTTCCTCATCTCTTTCTCAATACACCCAGCACATCACACTTGAAAATAATTTGAATTCTTCACTTCAAATAAAAATATAGTAAATTATTTTTTCTCTTCTTGTGCATCCTATTTCCCTCTCCCTATCCCTTCTCTATATCTCATTCTACAATATAAACAAGATTGTATTTTGTGTATCTTTTATTACATACATTATATTTCCTTTTTCCTGCTATATTTAACAATTCCACTTCCTCTCATACATTGACACTCTTTCACATACCCTCGAAGCTATACTTTTTCAACTCAAATATTTTGTTTCCATATGTTGATTTAACTTATCAAACTCCTACATGCAATTTCAAATTCATTTGTAACTTATAAAAGGCTTCTCAACTTCTATCTTTCCAATACCTTAAACAATTTAGCACAAGATCACATTTTTGAATACAAAAGACATTCCACTTCTTGATATTTTTTTGTTGTGTCTCTTGAGCCTACACGAAGTTTGGAAGAGTTGTTTATATTCCTAATATTTGAACAAGATAGAGAATTGACAAACTTGTAATATTCAAAGTCTTTTGGACTTCTAATTGATCCTTTCAACAACCTCTTTTGCACTTATAAAGCATTTCAGGTTCCACTTCCAATGTTTTAGAACTCTATAATGTCTTTTGGAAACTTGTTCATTAACCGTAATAAAAAGATGAATTGAGATAAAATTTGAAAAAAAAACCGAGACTTTTCGGTCTTGAGCCACCTCCTTGGATCTAAACACATCAATAGAGATTTCTTCAATATCAAGAAAAAGCTTTCAATTTGATAAAACCTTCATTCTATAGTCTTGTCACGACTTAGGAGGAAAAAGTTACGCAATTCTCCTCATATTTGATAGGAAATTGACTAATTTTTTTTTCGTTTGGTTCATATCCTTCCAATAGAAATTTCCTAGAAGGTTTAGAAATTTTTTTGTTGGTGTATAGTTTTGTTTGAAGATTTTTTCTCTTGAAGAAACCGTAGGTACAATATTCTTGGCAAAGAGGAAACTCCAGAGAAATTTTTTTATTTTTTTCCTCACTTGTTGATTATTTTTCTTAAATTTGTGAGTGAAATCATCCCATATGCATCCGGAAGATGCTTATCACACTCTTTATTTTCTTTTAGCAAATCCTCTTCAAACAAAGACACCCTAGAAAACTTACCTACTCTTTTCGGTTTAGTATTTAAAGGAAATGGAGACACTTGCAAAAGTCAGCCACCAATAAAAATAATGAGTAAGAGAATTTTTTTATCAACTCAAATGTTCAAAATGTGCATCATCACCACTTGGAGGAGAGAGGAAGATGAATGATCATTTCAAGTGTTGTGCATGATGAGAGTTTTGGGGTTCAAACCCTAGTTAAGTTTTATAAGCCTTTTAGAACATCTTACTTCATTATTAAACTATCCCGAGCACTTGATCATAAGCATGGAGTAGTTTCCTTTAGAGATAAACACTTTCATTCATGAAATAAGAGGACATTGCTCATAAAACAATTGCGTAATGTCAAGGTTTCATATTTGTAACAGATTATAGTTGAACGTTCACAAGATGTTCTACTTTTCATATGAGATAGCTTGTCCTAGATGTCTAAAGACCATCTTAACTAGCTCTAGGAATCAACCAACCTTCTGCATAAGGTGTTCTCACAAAAACTAGTAGATGAAATCATGAATGAACATTTATTTCTCAAACTATGCAGACTTCTTAGAGATAGTCTTGGGTTTGAGTCTTATGGTTCATAAAAAATAATCTCTTATATGTCTATTTGTAATGAGATTAAATACGAAAATAAAATTATAACACTTTTAGAGCCTTGAATTCATATTTGGTAGACTAGGTATTGCAGATACAACTCAGAATATTAGTCTTCTTATCAAAGGTCATGAAGACACTAAGAACTTTAGACTATAAAACTCTTCCTAAGACCATACCAATAGGTCTAGAATGAAAATATTGACTTGTAAAGAGATATCATGGACACTTTTCACCTTATATCCACATGGAAATCCTTCAACTACCTTGTAATCAACCAAAAAGGACTATTTTCAAACACAATATGCAAAACAAGCAGGTACAGTTAGTATTGTGCATGTATACTTGTGTAACTTAAACACCACCAAGAATACATAGAGATATTCTTATTCAATCTGAGATGATTCATTATCTTTCATGAGTGAATTTAGGTAAAAAACTACTCAAATTTTTCTTGCCATTCCAAGCAAACGGTTTGGAAGAAAAACAACCATGTTAGAAAAATACTCATAACTTCTTTACTTCTCAAAAAACCCTCCTCAAAATTTATAAAAAATTTCATGATCAAAGTTATATTAAAAATTCCTTCTAATGTTTATTAAAATAATCATCAACAATTTTTCTGGATTCTAAAAAACAAGAGTGCTCAATTTGCATTTTTTAAGAGGGTGGTTTTAGAAAAACTTCAATAACTTAAAATCCCAAATTCAAAATTTGATGAAATTTTACATGAAGAACTAAAATACACCCCTTTACACTTTCCATATATTGGTTATCGATTGGGTTTTCTATACAACTTAGACTCATCTCAATTACCTCATGCTACACTTCAAATTCTCAAGGCCAAATTTGGTGGACTTCTAAATTTTTCCTTGAGAAGATAAAATGCACCTTGTTGATTCTTACACATACCTTGGACAACATTCCTAGGTTTCTACCCTTCTCACATGATCTTATCCTAACTTGTACCAACCTTTCACACCTCATCAGATTCTAAAACAGGCCTAAATGATCCAAGCTTTGAACTGAAGCTTCCACCAAATGACCTATAACACCCTGTAAGAACTCTTGCCTAAGCTGAAATATTCAAATCTAACCTTTGGAACCTCTGATCTAAACATGCCAACCTTTTCCATGCTTCTAGTGGACTCTTTCCTTCATCGACCAATCCTCGAACACACTCTAACCATCTAGAATGCTCACAAAACAACTAAGAAGGAACTACTAATCAACCTTCATGCCTTGTATAGAGCCTCAATTCACCACTCACTCATTTTCCATCAATTCCACTTGACATCAATGACAACATCAATGACCGTGGTTCAACATCCACAATGTGCGAATGAATGAAAAACATGCGTCTTTCATTGTTATTCTAGAATGTTTCACACTTTTTCCATAGAATTCCCACAACGCCAATGTTTTAAACTTTTCTTGAATTAATAAAACATCAATCTTACATAGAGTTTGAATGTTATGTTAAATTTTACATCTTTGATTCAAATATAAAATAAAGAGTTGGTCGTGAAGTAGGCATATTAAAGCCATTTTCCCTCTAGAAACCAATAATATTTTGGGTTTTCATCCTTTTTCAATCCAAACACACACTTAACACATTCAATATTAAATATATAGAAATAATCAGGGATATTAAAATTTTCACATTAAAAACAAGTATATCCAATATGTGATGATATAAAGGGTATTTTATAATATGAATAGTGTATTAAGAGGGGTATTAATAATAAAATATTGAGAGTTAACAATTAAAATTGGGATGTTATTTATTTGATATGCCATAAATTTACTCTTGGAATCTCCCAAGCATTTATCATCAATCAACACAAAATAATAAACTATATATTAAAATGCATACATATTAAATGTATATAATTACTTACATGTTAGGTATACGTTATTAGAATCTTATTGA